>JAEUYN010002294.1:0-86105 GCA_018257835.1 Euura lappo
TCAATAAAAACTTCTAATTCTTCTGGTTCTGTAGCTGCAACTAGGCCGTCATCTACATAGATCACTAAAATCAGCTTTTTCCCGTCCTTCTCTCTGACGTAGAGACATGGATCAGCATCACACACCCTAAAATCAAGTTTTTGAAGGTAATCCCCGAGTCGCTTGTTCCAACATCGTGGAGCTTGCTTCAGTCCATAAAGGCTCCTCTTGAGTTCACAAACTTTGTTAGATCCGTCTTCGTAACCTTCGGGTTGTTTCATGAATACTGTCTCTTCAAGTTTCCCATATAAAAAAGCTGTTGATACGTCGAACAATTTTAGATGCATTTTCTCACTGGTTGCAATGCTTAAAATTGAACGTATTGTTCCTAATTTTGCTACTGGACTAAAAGTTTCGCTATAGTCAATGCCGTAACGTTGACTAAATCCTTTGACAACCAATCTAGCTTTGTATTTATCAATTGTACCATCAGGATTCTTCTTCAGTCGGAAAACCCATTTGCAAGGAATCGCCTTCTCACCTGGAGGAAGATCTGACAAAATCCAGGTCTGATTTTCGTTTAACGAGGCTATTTCTTGATCCATGGCTCTTTTCCACTGAATTTTGTCTTCTCTTTTCAGTGCTTCTCCAAAAGTTTCAGGATCTTCAGAGATATTAACAAACTCCTCAACTGCTAGAGCCAAATATTCAAGTCGTTTTGGCTTCTTGATACTTGATCTATCTCTCAAAATTCGTTCATTTTGTTGCTGCACTTTTGAGTTTTCTTCTTCTTCAAATTCTGACTCATGTTCCGTTTCAAACTCTTCTTC
This sequence comes from Euura lappo, assembly GCA_018257835.1. Taxonomy (NCBI): domain Eukaryota; kingdom Metazoa; phylum Arthropoda; class Insecta; order Hymenoptera; family Tenthredinidae; genus Euura; species Euura lappo. Next base: position 810 of record JAEUYN010002294.1, read on the forward strand.
GGTCTGATCCATTAACTCTTGTTTTACATCTCTAATTGGTAATTCGACTTCTTCTTCGACTTCTTCACATTCTGCTAGCTTTTCAATTGGTAATTCGACTTCTTCACATTCTGCTAGCTTTTCTTGAAATTGAACGTCCCGTGATAAGATCACTTTATGCTCTTCTTGAACATAAATTCTGTAGCGTTCATCTCCATCGTACCCTACAAGGAATCCTTTTTCTGCTTTCTTGTCCATCTTCTTCCTCTTCTGTGCTGGAATATGAACATAGCAAGTAGATCCGATGATACGTAAGTGCTTTATTCTTGGCTTCTTCCCAATCCACAACTCGTACGGACTTACACCTTCTTTGGAAGACTTTCCCGTTCTGTTAAGAGTGTATGCTGCCGATGATACCAATTCTGCCCATATAGCGTGTGGAAAAACAACCTCTGGGTTTGAATATTTGAAGGTTCTTGCCATCTCAACGATAGTGCGATTTTCACGCTCACTGCCGCCATTCTGCTCTGGTGTATAAGGCGCTGTCAGTCTCTGTGTAATTCCTTCTTCTGCAAGAATTCCTTTAACATTACCACAGTCAAACTCTCCTCCATTGTCGCTCAACATCTCCTGTATCGTGTGACCTAATGTTTTCGAATGAGCTAGAAATTGTTTGAGTACACCACTGACATCAGACTTTTCTTTGATTATAAAAGCATAGCGAAATTTCGTAAAACTGTCCTTGAATATGACTAGAAATCGCTTCTTACTGAATGACTCGTGAAAAGGTCCTACTACGTCAGTTGTAATCAGCTCCCCAGGTTTCGTCGCCTTTTTTCTGGTGCCAAAAGGAAGACGATGTGCTTTCCCAAAGATGCAAGGTTCACAAATTTCTCTCTCCAGTTTGACTGTGATGCCCAGTTCTCTCTGTAGCATCTCTTTTACATGCCGTTTGTCCTGATGTCCCCACCTCTCATGGTACAACTGCAACGTAGAGCTTTCTGCCTCTGCGACATTTACTCTCTCCACTTTTTCTGGAATGACTGGTTCGATAGCCGCCTTGTACAGAGTTCCTGACACTTCACGACTTCCACACAGCACTGTTTTTCCATCAACCTCAAGCCAGCACTGTGTCACAGTGGAGTTGAACTTGCTGTTTTTGTTTCGGTCTTGCGCTGCCAAAACAGAAAATAAATTCCTCGAAATTTTCGGGACGAACCAAACATCATTTAATGTCATCTTCAAGGTTTCTTCTTCCGTGAACGACAAAATTTGAATGGTTCCTTTCCCAACAGCCTTGAGAGCTTCTTTCCCAGCTGCTTTGATGACGCATGGTCTCTGAAACTCCGTGAATTCGATGAATAAATCCGGACAATTTGTCACGTGCTTCGTGGCTCCGTTGTCGATCCACCATCCAGTCGAATTTGTCTCAGCTACAAACACTTCTTCTTTGTAAAAATCTTCACTAATGCTTTCTTCACTAGTAGAAACAAGGGCTACATGAGTATCAAGGGCATTGCTCTGAGGAGTAACCTCTCTTTTTTCTGTCTTCTTCGGTCGTCCATCAGCAATCCATTTCTTGCACGTAGTGACCCAATGCCCCTTCTTTTTACAATAATTACAGGTATCTTCTTTCTTCGATCTCTGTGCACCTCTTGAAAAAGATTTACCTGAATTGGCCACTAACGCCTCTTCGTTTAGCTTCTTACTATCTGTATTTTTCTTGAAGTTCCTCTCATACATGCAAAGCTGAGTCGTTAGCTCATCGAAATTTTTGTCTTCATCCTTGGATAATAACATCCAACTTGATTGAAAATTTTCGAATTCACTAGGCAAAATTTGTAACGTTTTGCACACTAGAATCAGATCGGGAAGGACGTTCTCATTTTTCACCCTGAGCCCATTGTTCAACTCAATCCACAGACTCTTCAATTTTGCGACATGAGTACTCACGTCATCTCCGTGAACCCAACTGAAGGCGAAGAACTCTACGCAGATCCTGAACAACTGATCCTTTGACGTGGCTTCAAAATGCTGCTTCAAAGCCTCCCACGCCTCTAGTGCTGACTCTTTATCCATGATTTTTTGATAAACTGCATCTGTTACTGAGCTTGAAATCATAGACTTAGCATAACTGTTTGCTTTACGATACAAATCACTTTTCAACTTATGCTTTTTGATTTGTGCATCAGTTGCGTCGACCGACAAGGGCTCTGGTTTTTCTAGTTTCTTGTCAATGACATCCAAAGCTCCCTCGTGGTAATCCAGCAAGTCGCGCATTTTTCTTTTCCACATTGGCCAATCTGTCTCACCAACCAAGGGCTTCACGTGCTTCGTCAAATCCATCTTGAAAAATGCTGAGAGGACGTCACGCTTCTTGTCAGAATCTACTCACTGTAGTTTTTCATAACCTGTTGTATTTTATGTAATAAATACTCTGATTTATTATAATTTAATAAATACTCTGATTTATTAATTGACACATAAACGTACGGAATTAGCTATCGTGTTCGTGTGTTTTTTCAAACAAAGACAAAAGATACATATATGTTACAGTGTTTTGTCTAATAATTCGAATCTCACAATTTAAATCAACATATTACTTCAACACGAACACCGAGAACCACTGGCTGTCTACGCTCACGCCGCCGCCATTTCTGCTAAACCGAGTGTTCGGTATCCAGGGTTACTCACGGTATATATACACATATATATTATGAACAAAAATAGCATGGAAATAATCAATTTGCAATAACCAGCACGTGGTCGTCCTTTGCCAAACCGAACACGTATTATTGGATCTAGTCGGACTGGATCTTCAATTTCAGATAAATATTTCTATTCCTTTGTGAGTGGTGCTATCGAAATTACTTACTGTGGTTCGGACATATTGTCTATCACGTCGGGGTAAAAACTCAATGCAATTCCACCGCAATTACGAACGCCGTGGAACAACGGACGCAACGAGCTTCTCTACTGTAATGCAACACACGAGACGAAATGACCGTTACGAAGGAACCCCCACTCCCAATCCTCCCTTCTTTCCGATTTCTGCCGTTGGTTTGAAAGCAAAATGGCTGTCGTGGAACAGTATAAACTAAATTGATGAAGTATTTCTGCTTCAAGTAAACAACAGTTATAGTTTGTTTTTCTCCAATTGGTATTCGACGATTCGGATGTCCCGCAAAAAATCACTTATAATAAATACGTATTCCGTCTTGTTTTTACTATGCATGTGTCCGCGCGAAGAGCACGGGTGCAGAGTACACCGAATTGAAATAAATATACAGAGCCCCGATTTGCCGCCATGGACTTTCTTTCGGGGGTTCTCATCATTTTTGAGTTTCGAACGTCGGATTAATTGCTAGAATGAGAACCGCTGTGGCTATGCAGCATTTATTATGTAACTCGTTATAAAATCCTCATGAACAAATTAACTATTTATTTATCTGTTTATTTCTTGTTAGACTATATTACTGAATTAGTTTCCGCATTCGTATTGGCAACAGGCGGATTAAGAAGGTTATGTTTATCTTGAGATGTCGAAATGAAACGGAATTATTAATTAACGGTGTACATGCAGCTTTGAATGGGTAAAAATGTCTAAGGAGACATTCTTTTCTTCTGGCTGATTGGAGGGTTGGCTGAAATCTAAAAAAATCAAGATATGTGAGGGGGGGTTAAACCCTCATTATCCATATTTTACATCATATATTACTTCCCGTCATGTAGGACTTACGCTAAATATAGAAAAATACAGATTCTCTCGGTCCTCATAAGGACTGAAAATCATCGGTGGACCGATTCCGGCTATCCTAGTCCCAAAATGTTCACAAGAGATGCCATCATGGACTGAGGGGATCGGCGACCCTGATTCCCAGCCAAATGAAGCAAACCTGTCACAGGCTCTCGAATTTTTGATAGGGGCTATTTTTTGTGTGGAATTGAAGTATGAAAAAATTGAAGATAAAAATTGTATTCAAGACTTTTTTGGCTTTGGTTTCAACTGCGAAAAAATTGAGATGTCATGAAATCCATACGATTGATATTTTGAAATAGAAATCGAAACCTGTCTGAATTTTTTTCAGATTTCTCAATTGATTTTTAGCATTTTTTATGTATTATTTATATATATAGATTACAAGAAACGAAAATGGTTTTTGATCGAGAAGCCAAGTTTTCGTCACTTGTTGTGAACGCAGGTGAATATTTTAGTTTTTGTTTATCATTATCAACAAAATTGAAGTAACATATTTTCACGACTAATCGTGAAAATACTGCCTGTTATCAGCAGTTCCCACGTTTGTAAATGTGCACTTTTTTCACGTGATATATATATCGACGGGTCCTAACGAAACAAACGTAACTAAGCGGGCACTCTAGAACGGACGTAACTCGCCGGGCGGGCTACAATGAACGTAACTCGGAAAATTCTATTCTAATTCTTTTGTTATTTTCTCAGGTACGTCCATTGTAGCCCGCCCGGGAAGTTACGTGCCTTCTAGCCGGTCCAGCGAGTTACGTCCGTTCTAGACTGCCCGCTGAGTTTCGTTTACCTAGACTCCGCCGCCACATGAAAACTAGAGTATCTGATAGTTTGGACATGATAGGAACATTGTCAACTCTTTGCGATGTTGAACGTACTCAGATTTATGATATTTTCTCTGTTCTTCTATTTTGACTTTCTAACGTTGCGTCGTGTAGGATTCAATACGATAATCTGGTATACAACTTGTCTAGAACTATTACTATTATTATTATTGGTATGTATGTATACGTAAATATTTCATCAGCAATTTCGATAATTTCTTCAGTTTATTTTTTTGAATTTCTGCTCTGAATATAAATGGCAAGTATAGCAGACCATGTCAGTAGTCTTTCAAAAGTACGAATATCAAATAAGCAGATCTTTCTTCCTGGCAAAAATATATGTTTCTTTTTGCGTGAAAAATACATTAAGAATGCTAAAAATGAATCCAAAAATCTGAAAAAATGCAGACAGGTTTCAAATTCCATTCCGAAAAACCAATCATATATGGATTTCATGATACCTTAATTTTTTCACTAAACCCAAAATCAAAAAGGCCTTAGTTTTGAAATTTTATTTTCAATTTTTTCAGAGTTCAATTCCACGCAAAAAAATAGCCTCTAGAAAAAAATCGAGAGCTTTATGACTTTGAGAGCTTTGCTTCATATAGCTGGAAATCAGGGTTGCGGATCACCTTAAGCGGAGGAATTTTTGATATTGTAAAAGTAACTCGAGTGATTGATCTTGTTCCTGGATTTTTGAGTTTTTTTCCTCGTTGTTCCACCATCTCCATCAAAAATAAAAATATCAAAAATTTCTCCTACTTGGACAACGCTACACTGTAAAAATGGATATTAGAGACAGAAGTTTTGTATTGTGCTATCAAGAGACTTATTTTACTTGTCGTGCAACGCTTCAAAAAATGCGTCTCTGGCTCGCCACATCATCTGATGCCGTGACTCATTGATCAAAGATTTTTCTATGAATGTTGTTAGTTCCACCATAACCTCTAAAATAGAAATGTTTCATTGTAACCAGGGCCGTCTTAGGCCATGTCGGGACCCTTGGGCCTTGTATGCTGTTCAGGTGTCATATTTAATGAAGTTGTGAGATGATACAACTCTCATAGAGTACCCCAACCACTCGAATCCACGCAGTGCTCTTTCAACCTCACATGGGTCGCGAGTAACTATTTTTTCGTGCCGAAATTTTGAAATATCCACCCCTCGACGATATTGCGCGACAGGAAAGGGTCCTACGAGTCCGATGTAGGATCGGGGGGCAGATATTCACTCACATGGGTCGCCAGTAACTATTTTTTTCGTACTGAAATTTGGAAATATCCACCCCTCGACGATATTGCGCGACAGGAAAGGGTCCTACAAGTATGATGTAGGATCGGGGGCAGATTTAGCTTGAAAACGCGATTTTTCGACTTTTTATATGGGTGTTAGTCAAGTGTCAATTAAGTGTTGGTCGAAAAAAAAAAAAAATTCCATGGACTTTAGCTTGAAAACGCGATTCCTTGACCTATTATACCGGTGCTGGCGTACTTCTCGTCAAGTGTGGTTGGAAAAAAAAATTCCATGGACTCACATGGGTCGCGAGTAACTATTTTTTCGTACGCAATTTGGAAATATCCACCCCTCGACGATATTGCGCGACAGGAAAGGGTGCTACAAGTACGATGTAGGATCGGGGGGCAGATATTCACTCACATGCGTCTTTCAACCGATTGAGTAAGAGTGCTCAGAGAAATTAACATTTTAGTGCTGCATATGATACAGTCGAAAATGAATCCTTTACGATTGAAATGACTCCATCCGTTGTTCATGATTGGATCTAATATAATATTAAATTACTAACCTTACTTGAACAAGCTTAGACCTCGCCTTGGGCTTGCGGATGATGCCAACTTCCCTTGTCACACTCAATCCAATCCCATATTTTCCGAAGATTGATGTTACACGCTCATCGAATCGACTCAAAAATAGAGAAACACCTTCGTTTCCAGTTTTGTTCAGTTGAAACAGGTATTCAGCTTTTCGCCTTTTGCATGATCTTTGAAGGGTTATCCAAGTCTAAAATAGATTAGGTCAACCTTGAGGTTAATCAATCACGATATTATGTCATTGCTATTGCAATTTAAAGTCTCATTCATGTGGGTAGGAAAATACGTAACGCTCGAGGTCAGCGTTTCATAGACTACAAAACATTGATGTCGATCTAAGAGCACTAGCAGTGCAAAAACTTCGAACCCAAATAAATAAGATTCGAATAGAAAATCCATGTCTGTTACGTTTCGCCACCCTGTAGTGTTTTTGTAGATCGGCCCACAATGATTCAAATCCTTTGCCAAACTTTCCCACATTTGGTTGAATTTTGTACGTCCAGCGGGTCCAAGATTCGTTACGTGGCTCTTGGCAAACTCTAAATGATTTTCCATATAGGACACAAGTACTTCCAGCTGATTTAGGCGAGCTCGATTTCTCGCAGGTCCGCTGCAAGATGTATTACTTCCATTTCAACAAAATCTAATAATATAATAATAATCTTGCAATGTCAATTCAATGATACAACGTTGTAAGCCCCGAAAAGCAGAAGTTGCTTATAATTTTCTTCAATTCTAATTCGTAGGCACTATCTCATAATTATTCCGTAAACTATTTAAAAAATGCTGAGTCGAAATTGTTAATCAAGATGAAGGCATTACATCAAAAGCAGGCTATACGTGACCAAATATAATAGGATGTGTCTCAACTTGTAAGTCTCGAACACTTACTCTAAGTCTTACCCTTAGGTCTACGCTGATGCTACAGGTGAGTGTAAGTGTACATCATAACACGTTGGAACGCAATAAAGTTCCGGTGTTATGTTCTTATGCAATTGAGATACAAATCCGACGCAAGAGCCACGTGAAGTAAGATCTATTTCATCAACTCATTTAGTGCAAATACGTACACGAAATACGAAACATTCTTGACGTACAAAATTCAAGATGAGGTCGTGTTTAGCATAACATTTTTTCAACGCGAAAATCATCGCATTCTTGAGCTTGACAAAGCTGAATACGAATACTACGTCCATTTTTATTTCTAGTATTCACGTATCATATTGGTTAGACCACGTTTTGGAGCAAGGTCGAATTTTTTGTCAAAAATTATTATATGTATAGTCGAATGACCCGGCTTGTATAGTGTAATATTTGTTCATACCGTTGCTGTGGCATGTTGTTATTGTAGATATTAAATATTTATCTGATAACTGCTATGCTGGAAGCCGTCGATACGCTCGTCGTTAAAAAGCTGGCCCCAATACCTACTCGAAGTGGCAGCAAACAACAAGAGCGATTCTCTAAATGCGCAATAAGTGACCCTAGCGGCCAACCCGTACATAACACGAATCCTATCTTTCCGATTGTCAGTTTTGAGGGTTCGAGTTTTCCAACAGAGGGGCGTTCCAGTCGCATTCAGACTGACGCTACTGTTACTTGACCGAGGTGGCATTCTATGTCTATGGTCCAAGTTCAAGGTGATGTAACGTGGCCACACCACGCTTTGTATATCGTTTACATTAGAATCTGCACGTGGACTGCACGGCGCACGCTTTCCAAATAATCGTATTGAATTACATGTGTGGCAACAATCCTACTTGAGTGAAAATTAATTGTGGTTTTCAATTCCGAAATTATTGTTATTGAACCATGTTTGCCGTCGGTGGTATTGCAGTGTTGGGAATTATTGCAGTTGAAGAGGACGAGCGGCTCGAAAGGCACGCCCGAATTAGACAATTGCGAATTGATCGCAAACGTTTACGTGACGCATCGAATCCGTTCGACATGGATCCTGAACATTTTCGAAAATACTACAGGTATATTATTTTGAGATTAATATATCTGTGTTTCTTTTTTAGTGATATCAAGAGGTAGAGTGGCAGATGATTGTCATTGTGCCAAATGCTTTGTTTTGAAATACTTTAACTTTTTTCAGGATGCCCCCTCACTTGGTCATGGATTTGGTTGCCCTGTTACGTGATCACATAAGACAGACGGGTATTACTATGATCGAACCGCATTTCCAAGTCCTTACTGCATTAAGATTTTTTGCCGAGGGTGCCTATCAGAAGGGTGCTGGACAGGACTTTAATCATCCGCTGAGCCAAACAAGTGTGAGCCGTTCCATTGAAGACGTAGTCAGTGCCCTTGTTGATATAGCGGACAGATTCATACAATTTCCTCGTACCAGAGTGGAATTACAACGAGTCCAAAGAAGGTAATATTCGCCATTGAAAATTATCTTTGCTATTGTTGTTCCCACAGAGATTGGCGTAATATTAGCCCGCCACTCTTATAAGTGCCCTTTTATCGTATTCGTACAGATCACATGAGTAATAATAATGCGTGTCTAATGACGAAAGGTCCTATCTGCCAGCTCATACCACCTTCTGAAATTAGTTGAGCTGCTACTTAATTCCAATGTATCTGGACATATTTCCGTGGTCTTATTGTTGTTTGGAATCGGAAAAGTGAAACAATTACACGAATAAATATTATGTTCATGGTGTATTACCAATTGTTTTGGTAACATATGGGACTGTCCATATTAATTTTCCTAGTCTCCTCCATTGGCAGATTATACAAAATGAGATTTCCTAATTATAAACAGTCATAATTCCTAAGGAGTAGTCCCGAAAATACGACAAAATTGCGAAAATTAGTTCAGAAGTAGGATTATAACGTATCAACCACGAATCGAATTGTCAATGGTGAGGTCACAAGACTAGGCGAATTGACGTGGACCACCCTATATAATATCCTCCTTACCTCACAGATTTCGTGAACGTATCCGAATTCCAGGCATTATTGGAATCATTGATTGCCTATTGGTTAGCTTCGTCAGACCCATTGAAAATGAAGAAGCATTCTTCAACCACAAAGGTTATCACGCAATGAATGTACAGATTGTAAGTATTTTTGTTTTCATAAATATATATCGTTCATCCATTTTTGAACAGATTTAAAGCTGATCTATTATCTGCGGGCTAACCCTTAATGAATTGTACGATTGACAATATTCAGGTGTGCACGAAAATTAGGTTTTTAGCAACTTTTATTTTCAGATATGCGATGCGGATTGCTTGATACGTGACATCCGTATATGCCCTGGAAGTAATAATGATCGATTCGTTTGGCGATTCAGTGATGCCAAACAATACTTAGAAGATCTGAGACGAAACGAGGAGTTGACACGTCAAGAGGGACGTTTCTATATAATTGGTAACTATACAATTTGACATTTTGGAGATCGCGGCTGTAGCACATTATTGACTGTTCAATAAACGAAGACAAGAAATGATGAGATTACATTGGAACGCAAGGTTCCTTGGATTGGCATCCAATAGACCCTGGGTTCGATTTCCAGCACTCTTGATAATTTTTTCTCACACACAATTTCAATTCGTCTAACTCAAAATCTATAATTTGACATGACGTTTGAATCACATAATTTTCAGGTGACCGTGGTTACGACCCCTCTCCTGTACTGCTAACACCTGTACGTGACCCGCCTCCGAACTCAGGAGCCGAACGATACAATACCGAAATAGTTGGAACTCGTTGCGGAGTAGAAAGACTTTTTGGTATTTTTACGGCACTTTTTCGTGCGATCAAACGAGAGCGTAAGTTGTGCTACCGCGACCCACAAAAGATATCAAAAATTATTACTGCGTGTGCGGTATTGCACAATTTTCGCAAAAATCACGGGTGAGTAACAAAGAACTGCAGATTCGATATAATTGATCAGATTTTCATAAACTCTATCTGTTATACAGGCTCATGAATGATGACGAAATGGAAGAAGCCCTCATTAACAATGTCGGAGAGGAAGAAGTGGAAGATCGTTTTGATTATCGAGCAGGAGTGAGAGAAAGAGATCGAATTATATATACACGATTTTTATGACTGAATTGAGTATCTCCAAACTCATTATTGGGATCATTGGAAATGTTTACCTGAGTAGTACCAGGTCAGTGCGTTTATTTACCACAGAGTATTCTACTATGTTTTCTATTTCTGTACTTTTATTTGTATCAAATTCCAACATATATCAAAGGGCTTAGCTGGGGTTCCATTTGAAACGTGCCCCTAAACCGATTTGGACTCACTATGCGCCAAATTGAAGCGCATCTTGAAACACTAGGTTCGAAATCTCCTATCTTCACTATTGGATACATATTCGGCCCATCATTGAACGGGTGTCAAAATCATCTGAATGAAAAATGGGATTCTTAAGAAATTTTCTCTATTTAAAACGAAGTGTATTTTTAGATGGAGTGGAATAATAATAAAAAAATTACGATTGGTGGGAAAAATCTGAAAAAAATTCAGCAGTGCTTGTTCGAGATCGAAGAATCATATAGGAAATTGTAAAGCGAATCAAAAATAGTGATGACCTTCAAGATTTCTGCATCTGCATTTTCGGAAATTTGGCTGGCCGTAGCTCCTAACCAGTTGATCCTATAGTAAACTTTCTATCGAGTTTTTTGTTGCCCTCTCAATTATGTAGATAAGCATTTTTTTTTGTATCAAGTCATTAGAAGCTACTTTTCACTGAATTCAGGCTTTGGCAACCCGTAGCTACACGAGGGCCGATCCTATCGAAAACTTTGTACGACGTTTTTTGTTGCCCTTTTGATTGTCTAGATATGCATTTTTTTCCTATCAAGCCATATGCGCTACTTTCTGCCATATTTATCTGATTGGTCCCGAAGTAAGCTCAAAATCTCTTTGTCTGTAGCGGAACCACGAATCTAGACACCAAAGTTTGTATTTCAATTTTTTCAATCTATTTGGAGCTAATTTTCGTTAAATTCAAACTTTGGCAACCCGTAGCTCTGCGAGGGTTAATTGTTCGAATTTTTCAAATTTGCCTTTATCAATTTTTCAATTTTATTATTAAAATCCTGTGAGTTGCAAAATAATATATTTCCTGCGCTACCTCCGGCAATAACTCCACCATTGAAGACTTATTCACGCGCTACAACTTAAAAAAAACTCGAATTGATAATCTCGTTCTTTACGGAGATAGCGAAGGGCGTCTCACTCTGAATTCAACGTGTGAAACGTTAATTGTGAGCATTTGAAATCGTCGAATTCAGCCGAATTCAACGTGAATTCGTGCGTTGTCATTCGTTACTGTGTAGCGTTGACATCGTATGAAATCTTACAAAATCGTCGACCAACGATCAGCAATGTTCGTAGTTATTTGAATTCAGAGTGAGACGCCTCTCGGGAGATAGGGCAGGAATAGTATATCGCGTGTCTAATGACATAAAGTCGTAAGCGCCAATATACGACTTTTTGCTTTTTGTAACGGCAAAAGGTCGTATATTTTTTTTAACCGTATTTGGGATGAAAACCCGAAGATTCGTTCATAAACGTTGAAATGTAATACTAGGTCAAATAAAAGCAGAAGGTCGTATGTACTGGTGGATACGACCTTTCAGTCCTAACTTCGCAAAAAAATAATGATTTTCATTAATTGCATAAGGTCGTATCCGCCAAAAAGAAATTAAAAAATTGGCGGATACGACCTTCTGGTTTTATCAGCGAATATTTTTTATCGAATTTTTCGAAACGGTCGTTTTTTCAATTTATCTTTGCGTTTCATGAGTTTTCACAACCATTTGAAAAAATCATGAAAAATAAAAAAATTAAAAAAATGGCGGATACGACCTGCTTTTACCATTTTTGTATTTTCCTCAAAAATTGAAATGAAAGAATCACGTATCTGCCCAACATACGACCTTTTGCATTTACATTTTTCGATCTCGTAATTTCAATTGATCTAATACATTTTGATCATTTTTAGAGCGAATGGCGAAAAAAAAATTATACGACCTTTTGCCACCAAAATCGTGTTTTTGGCGCTTGCGACCTTATGTCATTAGACACGCGATATTGTGATACAAGTGCGGAAGGTGGCCGAGTCTCGTCGAGTGTGAAATCACACGAGTTGAATAGCGGCCATCCGCACGCGTGACACACGCTACTTTTTGTAATTCTGCAATGAAAAGTTTGATTTTCGAAGTCTGTGTAAGTTTCGGAAAGTGCCTCATTTTTCGAGCAGGGCCAGAAAGCCCGCCTGGCTATATCACATTTATAATTATTTTTTTCATCAAATTCAAATGTATCGTATATATTCGGTTCAAAATACTGTTGTTTATTCCAGGATGACACTTCTTCTGTATGCTGTCCAACACTTACAATCAGCATTGATGATTTGGTACTCAAAATAACATCGACTTTACTGAGAGTAATGAACCACAAATTATCTACGATGACAATGAATAATCTAATTCTTTTTACGCAAAATGGAAACTTAGTGCAAAAACTGGATATTATAGTTATTATGAACTTGTTTTGATAAAATTCCAAAGTGCAGCCATTGGTTATAAAAGATAGGTAAAGACATTGTTCTACAAATGATCAATCGTTTCATTCAAATTTAAGGACAGTTTCTGATACAACACACTTACATCATTGTTGTTTTGTGATTTTCTGTTAACGTTTATAATCTTGCTCAAAATTTTCAAACGAAAAACTATAGGTATGAATCTGTGTGAAATGCATTTCAGACTGGTTAATGCAAAAAAAATATATGTAAATTGGAACTCTATAGCATTTTAACTGGATACACTATGTTATCATTTTTTAATCAAGATCAGGAGTAGAATGGACGTAAAAATATATATATAATAATTTAATTTATAATTAGCTCGCTTTACTTGCTCACTCGATTAAAGGGGCTTTGTTCCTCGCTTGCTCAGTTGTCAGTCGTATACGGGTCGTAGTTGGAATTAGCATCGTATCGCTGTGTAAAGTACAAATGAGATCAACTTTATGCTAATAATGGAAATCAATTGATATGATTTTACAAATTCTGTACTCATGAAGAGAGACAATCGTCATTTGAAAGCATGGTATCATGGTAGATATCACATTGTAAGATCTTATGGAATTGTATTATTGAAACATGAATTCTAATAATTTTGAATAATTTAAGATTAATTTTCCGTATTAAAGATCAAGAAATATAAAATATTTTAAGTGCCTCGTCACCTTGAATGATATCCATGTCATTGAAATTTGATACATTCCTTGTATTGTAATATTTTTTTGTACTGTATAATTACATAAAATAATGGCATGCATATTTATTTCGGCTTTGATACATTCGTAATTTTTTCAATGACATTTACAATGAGGTCACAAACACTTGTGTTACCCTCTTTTCCATTTTTTCCCAATTTCCATGAAAATTATTCCCATTTTCTATGTAATCCTCTTGACTCTTGTTGTGCTTATATCATTCCGCTTGTCACTTTTTTTTTTTTTTTAACCAAAAGTTACAGGTTTATCAATCTATGTACCAAATACACTCTGTCAATATCTGAAGCATGCTCTTTCTTCACTAAAAGCTGAGCACTCAAACACTGGTACCCCTTTCCGAGGATTCTTGTTCCCTGCTCAGACTCTAGTTTATCAAGATTGGAACTTTAGTGACGTCGATTGGCTTTGGTTCTTGTGGGGGTTTTTCGCGTGGATGAACAGGTTCCCAGGTCTGTATGCGCGCTGGTTTGAGGTGGTGTTGATTCCGATCCAAGTTATATGAGTCAGGTTTAGGTGGGATTGAGAGGGAGCTCGATGATTTAGATCTGCAGCTTTTAACTTTCTCTTCGAGCCACCTCTAGTTTTCTGCTACTCTTCCTTTCTTCTTGGGAGTCTAATACATCCCTGTATACTGAGTTGTATTGCCTCTCGTGGGCGTGGAACTCTTTTTATGGGTGAAATAAGACAGCACAGAGGGTGGGCCGACACAACTGCGACTAGAACATGTATATTTTGATTGGACTAATCATTACTGAATTTTTTTTTTCTATAATTAACCTTAAGTTCTATAAGTTTATTCTAGAACTCGAATTAAGTCTAACTCAACCTCGTTTCCTTTTTTTTTTTTTCAATATTTTACCTTACTCTTATGCGTGTCTCTCTACATTATTAAATTATTTTTTTTCCCCCTTCTCCCTTTACAGTCTTTGTATTGTTATCAAATTTCTTTTTTGTTTCCATCTATAACTATATTCTTTTCTAGGAATTGTACTCTACAAGGTATTGATTTGACGTTCGGACGTGTATAGAAGCCGATACCTCTTTATTTTTTTTTAAACTATTTTCCCTATTTATGTATATATGTATACATATGTATGAGTGTTTTTTTTTTCAATTTTCAACTTTTCTATTTATTTTTTTTTCCCTCTACCTTTCCCTTCAATTGAAGGTTATTTGACGTAACTAAACTTCTAATTCCTTATTTACTATTTTCCACCTATATCATTCCGCTTGTCACTTTCACACGTATGATGAATTATATCCTATGCGCGAACTTTTTTGCTGCATAGGATAAGCCATGAAATCCCGTTATTCACCAATTCACGCTGTTTATCACGTTCGTTACGGTAACGTCACTCATGTCATCTTTATCCGAAGTCTGATAGACTGCCGAACTTGAAAACATAGACCCTGCGCATGCGCACACCGACTTCATTTCGCCTATTTCACCGATGATTCAAGTGACAATTTTCACAGAATAAGGCTCCTGAGTGTATGGGATCCTATTTGTGTCCTCGGATGTAATAGAATACGGAGTAATTCGTATTCTATAGTACAATTTTGCTACATTTTTAAATGGTACTGTATGACACCCTGCCTAAATGTATCATTATGCGATTTACAATATAAGTGATCCATGATATTGAATAAATCTCTATCTGAAACCGCGTCACAGATGAACCAATCATAAGCTATCGTGTTTCTGATTCCGGGATTTCGGAAAGGTACCGTGTAAGGTGGGTAATTCGAAAATTTGTATCACGATCTTTCGTATCCGATATAAAATCTTATCATACGGTAAGCGTTTCTTTGTTATCGGTACTTTCACTGCCTATCATGAGCTATGTGCCGCGCGGATATAATGGCTATGAAATCATATCGTGTTCTATCTTGCTCAGTTTCTTTTCACCCGTGAATTCTTTCGTTTCCATTCGTTTTCTAAACTCTAGCTACCCCATTCTGTACTTTCCTTCGTATTCAATACCAAATTTCGTATCGTACTGTTGCGTTTCTTTGTTATCTGTACTTTCACTGCCTATCGTGAGCTATGTGCCGCGCGGATATAATGACTATGAAATCATATCGTGTTCTATCTTGCTCAGTTTCTTTTCACCCGTGAATTCTTTCGTTTCCGTTCGTTTTCTAAACTCTAGCTACCCCATTCTGTACTTTCCTTCGTATTCAATACCAAATTTCGTATCGTACTGTTGCGTTTCTTTGTTATCTGTACTTTCACTGCCTATCGTGAGCTATGTGCCGCGCGGATATAATGACTATGAAATCATATCGTGTTCTATCTTGCTCAGTTTCTTTTCACCCGTGAATTCTTTCGTTTCCGTTCGTTTTCTAAACTCTAGCTACCCCATTCTGTACTTTCCTTCGTATTCAATACCAAATTTCGTATCGTACTGTTGCGTTTCTTTGTTATCTGTACTTTCACTGCCTATCGTGAGCTATGTGCCGCGCGGATATAATGACTATGAAATCATATCGTGTTCTATCTTGCTCAGTTTCTTGTCACCCGTGAATTCTCCCGTTTCCTAAACTCTACCTACCCCATTCTGTAGTTTCGTATACGCGTCAAGTGTCTTCGATCGTCTGTCGTTATTAATTATATAGGTATGTCGTTATTAATGAGTTCTGGGAAACGCGTGTGAATTTATATCAGATGGTTGTTATTGAATCATAAGCACTTAGAATACCATCTCACTCTTTCATGTTTGGTGTTCCTACCCTCTAAAACTACCATCAGTTTCTTTGATTACCCATAATAAATTCTTTCGCGTGCAGTCGTTATCTAGGTGGAAATAATGATTACCTATCGTTTTACATATTATGCTTTCTTGACCCGTTTCACCCAATTTCATCCCTCCTGTAAATTTTTTGTATTCTGGTCATTCTGAAAACGCATAGTAGAGTAAAACACAGAATTTGATAACAAAAAAATTATGTTCATATGGTACTACAAGCGAACTATCACGATAGAGATAAAAAAACATCGCATGTGAGGCAGTACCTACTGTCAACGTATTTTCGGAGTTTGCTGCGGGAAATAATGTATATTATATACCCTTGAATTTTTTGAAGTATATTAAATTTTATACATACTCTCTAAATTCTTACTAGTGACTATTCACTTCACTAGAATGAATATCGCACCAGTAGGACATGAGTGACTTTTCCACTCCTTGAGAGTGAAAGAGTCACTCGTTTGGGAGTGAGAATTGTCCCAGTTGGAACGGAGTAAATCGTCACTCCAAAGAACATGAAGAGTAAGTCTATAATTTCACGCAGTTCGGTATAATCTTATGAATCTTCATGAGAAATTTATACAATGTTATGCGTTTGTTTAAGATTAATCAATCATATAAATTTATGGGCACATAATTTCGTATCATCTCAAAGGGATAAGTTTGAGAGATGATTTTATAAATTTGGACCTGATAACGCATGAAAACGTTTTTTCCTAGGTTGAGTTTTGTGGACAGTTTATGAACACGGTTTTCAATTGCTGCTGTATCCAATCAATTGGAAGTATAATGTCACCATAATCTGA
Source organism: Euura lappo (assembly GCA_018257835.1). Taxonomy (NCBI): domain Eukaryota; kingdom Metazoa; phylum Arthropoda; class Insecta; order Hymenoptera; family Tenthredinidae; genus Euura; species Euura lappo. The sequence continues at coordinate 18,042 of JAEUYN010002294.1, forward strand.
ATGACTGGCGAGAAATAGTACGAATCATCGTTGAAAAATACCTGCACATGAATAGAATAAATTATAACGACGTGGATTATAATCGTGAAAATGATATATTGAAAGAGTAAGTAACCATAACAGCATACAGTAACCATAACTTGACATTATCGGCTAACGAACTCTATAAAGGACCTCGTCACTATGTTAGACATTTCATAAAATGAGTAAGTTTTAGTTTGAACTTCCTTAGTAATATCTTCAAATCAGTTCAAGTCATATAAACAATACTTTACTTACTTACTCGAAGACTCACAGGTCAACTTATAAACATGTTACAAAAATAATCCCATAAATACCAGTAAAACTTTTCTGAAAAGACTCTTTCTGGAATGTGTATAGCTTCGAGTGCACAATATTAAATTAAGAGTCTGTAGCGCTTATTTTACCGTAGTAATATCGACGGCGCCCCTTATTCGGAACCCTCATCTCAAAATCATCAACTTGTATCTTTTGAATATTTATTCAGATGAGTTTTTCGATGTTAAACGAGTTCAAAAATATCAATTTTTGAGATACAGTGACTGAAGGTTAGCTTAATATAATTCGAATAACAATCAAAAGTAAAAAAGGAACAATTCAAAACAAGCGTGTAAAACACATGTTATCAGCCTTCTTTCAACCTGGCATATAATCCCATATGTGTACAAAGATTTGAGATCAAACGCCATCAGCTCTCACGCTGTCTTGAACGATTATCACACTAGGATGAGTAAGTACTTGAGATTAACATATATATATTATGATAAAACATATAAAACAGTTATATTTTGTATTTATTCCTCTCTGTCATCATTCTCGTCAACGACTTCACACAATTGTGCGGGATCAACACTTTCTGTTGATAATGACGATAAAACTTCTGAGCACCTTGGCGAACTTTCCACCTGATTCATTTCTTGTAGCTCACTCTCTGCCAACATTGGTTCTTCATCTTCAGCACTATTTGGCTCGGTTTCATCTTCGGGCTCTCTCTCTGCCGACATTGGTTCGTCATCTTTAGAACTAATGGACTCATTTTCGTCTTCTGGCTCATTCTCTGCCGACATTGATTTGGCGTCCTCAGTACTATTGGGCTGATCATCATCTCCCAGCTCATCTCCCTCTTCTTCAGAATCGTTCGGTTCAGTTATTAGAAATGGTTGTGATAATTCTTCATCCGATTCTGGAACATCTTCCACTTCAGATTCTGGAACAACTTCTGGCTCCACTGTGAAGCACAACATAATATATTAATGACAGAGGTGAGTAGTACTAGTGCACTACGAGTATGCATGATGATATTCGAACAAGCCTTAGATGAGCCAATACTTGTGATCAATGATAATGATTCAAAGACTATTTTTCCCTGCGATTACGCCATTCTATAAGTTGCAAAATAGATATATGTGGAATCAAACATATTTATGTACTGCACAGAATGAAGATGCCTGTAAATCTACTGCAACCACTCATGGATCGATCTCGGACAACTGAATACATTGAAATAATTATTATTGATCGAAGTATAAAAAAGTCTTGTATCAAGTATCGAATTATTCCAGAATGATGATTACTGTTCTTCATACAAGAAAAGTTTTTCTGTAGGGATGAACTGAAACAAATTTCATTTGCAAATCACTGGCTTGGAGTATGCAACGGAGCGGTTGGTCGTAAGGACTTATATTAGTCTGTATAAGATTGGAACATCTATTGAACAGAAAAAAAATTGACTGCATGGCTCGCACACATTGCAATAACGCGTAAAATGTATACAGGTAGTTTCACCCAGTTAAATTTATGAATGAAGTGGGAAGAGAGAACATAGTTACGCTGCCTAGTGAAAAAAAGGAGGTAATCATACCCACGACAGTGAGAGGTAGAATAACATGTTCTATAACTCAAATCGTTCAATATACATACCATTCGCCACTTCTAAACGGATCACAGGCTCTTTTGGTTTTCGATTCAGTTCATATATACGTATATGTGACGAGAATTTTTTTGTAAGGATTCGTGGTCGGAACCTGAGGTGAAGGATTTGGAGGTGTAGGAGGTGCCATTGAAACAGGAGGTGGCATCGGAACAGTAGGTGGAGGCACCGGATGTGGCGGCACTGTTGTCGATGGCATGTGATGTAGAAGCACCGGGGGACGCGACGGTAGCTGACTCAATCAAGAGTAATGGTGATACCGTATGCCGCCCCGACATAAATTTATGCATGACCGAATCCATCTCAAATCGGGCAGGCAAGGCTAAGGGGGCGTCCACATATTACGTAACGCGTTTAGGGGGGTGATGGAGCGTTACGGTCTGTTACGTAGGGGAGGGGGGGGGGGTCTGAAATTTTGTTACGTAACATTTAAAATACAGCTATTTTGACTCCGCGGCACGTAGAAGTTTTCGATGCATATCTCAAAAGATACGCGCACAGTGCATCGAAAAAAAAGCTCAAGAGGAATGTATTACCTCTGTATAAAGATGAGGCCAATGAATGGTTCTCTTTTTCAAATGTATAGCTCCTAAAAATAAAGTGTTGTATTGGCACGAATGGATCTTCTTTTCAGCCTCCAGGAATTGAAACACTTGAATTTATTATCAAAAACCGAAAATGTGAAACGTTACGTAACAAGTAGGGGGGGGTTGATCGTTTTTACGGTCCGTTACATGGGGGAGGGGGGGGGGGTCTAAAATGACCCAATATCGCGTTACGTAATATGTGGACGCCCCCTAAAATGGAAATCATGATTTCACGGAATTTCTTCAAATTGAAATATGTTGTTGTTTGACGAAAAAAAAGTGACCCGTATTTTTTTGTTTTGGAAAAAAAAAATCTTGCTACGAAGTTACGGCTATTTGAACATTTAATCGTGCGCTACCCTTATGAAAAAAAAATATTGGAGCTCTCAGTAGTAGCTGACAAAACTATTGAGGCATTCAGTAGTTCTTCGAAAATTTTAATAGTTTGAGTGGATATTCAATAGTTCAGTCAGTAGTGACTCTGGGGTAACTATTAGACCTGTGCAATCACAGGGAACTACTGAAGCCGTTGACTATTGGTTTCAGTGATCATTCCAGTAGTGAAGGATAAAACTATTTACTCAATTTAAACTATTGAAGACGTTTACTATTGGTTCCAGTGATCCTTCCAGTAGTGGAGGATGAAAATATTGACTCAATTTGAACTACTGAAGATATACTTACTATTGGTTCCGGTAATTTCTTCAGTAGTGAACGGATCCCATTGAACCACTACTGTAGAAACTACTGATTTTTATCAACTATTGAAGACGTATACCATTGGCAACTTTGAAAATTTTCTCCAATTTTTATTTTATATTCAGACTCAATAAATGACGTATAATTTTATCAATTTGCATCAAGTCTTTTCTGAGTTCAGAAATTTATATTGAATAATGTATTCCTTAATTTTGTATGATTTTGTACATAATTTTATCCGAGCTGCGATAAAATTTTATAAAATCATACATAATTAAAAAATAATAATTATTTAAAATTTCATCGGGATTTGGCTGATTGTGAATCATGCACGAAATTATTTGATACACGTGAAATAAAGATAAAATTTTGTAGGATTTGATAAGATTCAGTGGAATCTGTTAAAATATGGTCTGATCGTAGAGGAACGATTCTTTTTCGGGCACACAATTGTACATTTGGAAGAGAGTATGTTTTCGAAAAATCGAGTTTTCTTTATAGTTTCATTATCAAAAAAAACAAATCCAAATTGATATGAGGCTCTTCACGAGGACCCGAGCATCGAATATGGGTCCACTGTTGCGCGTGCGCGGGGGACCGATATCGTGGGGACTCAGGCACTAGGCAGTCAGGCACGCATCGGCCATATTGTCTTAATGTGTCAAGTGCTGTGGATAAGTATATCGCCGTGCGTCTGGGTTAAACAATTTTGCTCAGTTTTTGATGCGAGCTCGACTATAAGGTAAGTAATCGTCTATCATCCACACAGTTCATCTACGAGATTCTCAAATAGTATTTCTGTGCCCTGACATAGTGTGACATTCCGCATTCTACAACGTGCTACGAACCTAACCTATAACCCCGATCCTGTCCATCGCTGTCCTTTTTCGCTATCCAAAGTGTATCAGACAAGCGATTCGCGTGAAATATCTATTTGACTGGAGACTATCTCCCTGACATTGACTTTTCAAGTATAGAACAACCCGTTTAATCTTCTCCGTCAATTATTCGGATCGTTTACAATGAAATGCACAGCTAGTCATGAATATTCTCTCACCGGTATATCTACAATGATTTCAGCCACTACACACCTTTACGACATGTATGTTTTACGGGCGAAAGGATCTCCGTCAGTCAACGGCCGGCCTCCTGGCAGGAAGGACACAAAGACTTTGATCGGAGTACGTATTTATTTTCAATCTGACTGTAAGATATTGTCAATCAATTGTAAGTTTGCAACACGCGCAAGAACATGTTTTGATAGATTTTCTATTTCTATCTCAGTGGCAGACGAGTACAGCAAAAGGAGCTAGCCAGGGTGCGTCATAAGGAGAATATTCTTGATGTTACTGGAACGACGGTACACAACCTTCTACTTTTGAAAAGATGACTATTTATTAGGTATGCACCCGTACGGAAAAAACTACTGGAAAACTACTGAAAAAACTACTGAGAAACTACTGAAATCACTACTGCAATACTCCTGAATAATACTACTGTTTTTCAGTAGTTCCAAGACTGTAAATTCGCGATTACTGGTGACTACTGATGAGTAGTAACTTCTGATAAAGAGTAACTGCTAGTAAATAGTAGACATTGGTGAGTAGTTACTCCTGACGAATGGTGAATGCTGGTGAGTAGTACATTCCACGCAGTTTCAAGACTGTAAATTCGTGAATACTGGAAACCACTTCCCAGTAGTTTACTACTTGATGTTGTACACAACACTAAGTAGTCGCCAAGTAGTGTACTATTGATGCATAGATAAAAATGAAGTATCAAGTAGTTTATCAAGGAGTTCACCACTGGTAAGTGGTTCTCAGTATTCGCGAATTTACAGTCTTAGAACTACTCAGAGTGTACTCCTCGCTACAATGTACTATTGGTCAACAAATCACTCATAAGTAGTCAACTACTGCCGAGCATTGGTGAGTAGTTACTATTGACGAATAGTGAAATCTGGTGAGTAGTAAACTCTAAGCAGTTCCAAGACTGTAAATTCGTGAATACTGGAAACCACTCCCCAGTAGTTTACTACTTGATGTTGTACACAACACTAAGTAGTCACCAAGTAGTGTACTATTGATGCATAGATAAAAATGAAGTATCAAGTAGTTTATCAAGGAGTTCACCACTGGTAAGTGGTTCTCAGTATTCGCGAATTTACAGTAAGTATTTACAGTAAGACTGTAAATTCGTGAATACTGGAAACCACTCCCCAGTAGTTTACTACTTGATGTTGTACACAACACTAAGTAGTCACCAAGTAGTGTACTATTGATGCATAGATAAAAATGAAGTATCAAGTAGTTTATCAAGGAGTTCACCACTGGTAAGTGGTTCTCAGTATTCGCGAATTTACAGTCTTAGAACTACTCAGAGTGTACTCCTCGCTACAATGTACTATTGGTCAACAAATCACTCATAAGTAGTCAACTACTGCCGAGCATTGGTGAGTAGTTACTATTGACGAATAGTGAAATCTGGTGAGTAGTACACTCTAAGCAGTTCCAAGACTGTAAATTCGCGAATACTGGGAACCACTTCCCAGTAGTTTACTACTTGATGTTGTAATCTCCCATAAATAGTACACTCTCATGAGTAGTACACTACTGCAGAGTAGTACTACCGAGTAGTACTTTCCAGTAGTACTACCGAGTAGTATTTTCCAGTAGTACTACCGAGTAGTACTATCGAGTAGTACTGTCCAGTAGTACTACCGAGTAGTATTTTCCAGTAGTACTACCGAGTAGTACTATCGAGTAGTACTGTCCAGTAGTACTACCGAGTAGTACTACCGAGTAGTACTACCGAGTAGTACTGTCCAGTAGTACTACCGAGTAGTACACTACTGGTTAGTAGTAATCGCAGTAGTAATTCACCAGGGTGCAGGTGTAGTACTTAGTCGTTAAATATTCCTGTAATAGTGAAATTATTATAATAATTATGTTATTGTCTCGCATATGACATAAATCTGATCGACGTTCATATTTGTCGGCGTGGGTTATTCATTCGGTATACAGCGTGTATTCCCAACGACTGAGCGGTCTGAAGTTGGCGATAATCGAAAAATGAGCTTTCAGACAATTGGATTGGTCCGGAACAGTCTGAAAGCTTGTTTCTCGATTGTCGCCAACTTCAGACCGCTCAGTCGTTAGGAATATTCCGTAGGCATAATAGTATCACAGTGCAATATAAGTTATATAGTATTGTAACAACCTTCTCTTTAAGACTGGTACAAGTCTACTCTTACTCTACTCGGTTCTGGGCGCCAATCAGTCTGAACTGATAATGAATAATTTTCTTATGACTCGACCTTTTTCTATCGTGATTTTACCGCGGCGTGAAACTAGTTCCCTCAGGGCTTCCGTAAGGTTAAGTATTAATTGCAATACATTGTCTCTAATTTGCTGACTCGCTGAACCCCGTAGGATGGCTGAGTTGATGGTGCAGAGTAGTGTGGGTCACTCTCGTTACCGCTGAAAAGGTTATTCAAAAGGAATATTCAAGGCAGATACAACCAGGGTTGTTCGTTCTGTCATATCAGTCGGAATAGGATGATGAGCAGTTCTGGTCGTTCTTTCGATTGACCGTCACGTTTCACCTAATGAAGATCAGCGCCAGTATGTCAAACATCTATTGCGTCTCTTGTTTACACAGATGATATTGATTGGTGATGCAGGCTTGCCTCGAGAGATCAGCCGTTATGTTCAATCTCTAATAAGATCAGTGCAGGGTGAATTTGACTTCCCGTTACGTCTCTTGTTTACACATACAAACACAATCAGGTGACAGGGTAGAGAAATAATCAGTTGAACAACAGTTTAATATTGATAGTGGGAGAGTTACTCAAACTTACATGGTTGATAGAAATTCTTGAAATGCAGATATTTTAACTGATAATCCAGCACTTGGTATTAGATTTTTGAATGAATTTATTTTTCAATCGAGAATGACCGAATTAACTTTTAAAGACCGGAGTCTGAAGCTAGTGAATCTAGTAGGCTCTTGAAGAGAGAGATGTCCCGTTGTCGCAACGTTAGGTGTTAGCCCGCTGTGTTGACGTAGAGTACTGGCTCTAGGTTGCGGCTCGCTTTATATACACTTTTGGGTTTCAAGTTTTTCTATTAATCCTCGTGTATGACAGAGCTCCCTTTTATTTGTGTACCTTAATACTATTACATTTTAAATACCATTGGCTAGTTCTGATGTCCAATCCGGATACAACAATTTCTCTTTGTTAATTCTTTGGCTACTGCCTGACTATTTTGAAATTTAGATGGAGGCTAAATGATGAAAATTTGATAGGGGTTAAATTGATAGTTATGAATTTACTACATTAATTTTGCTTTGGCTAGAATGATTAGTTGAAAGATTTGAGATCACGTGATAGGTTGCAAACAGTTCGGTGGGGTTCCCTTCTCCTTATCAGTTCCGAGTCTCATCCCTCTTCGAGTATCTTTGGTGGCCTGCCTGCAGGCGTTTCGACTCTTTTCGGGTTTCTAGGCATGTGGGTGATGCCCGACGCGCCTACGTTTTGCCCTCCATCGTTCACAACTCGTGTCGCTCTCGTTACAGCTGGACGGTGATGATGATGAGGATGAACTCGAGCTGCTGGAACTGTCTGAGTCGGACATTTCTCCTACTGGCGGCACTTCCATAAACTCCAGCCTCTTTTTCTCATCCTTCCAGGACCTTATCTCGACTTTCGGCAAGGTGACGGCCGTTAGCCTCCACTCTGCGTCGCGCTGTACCTGAAGCGGGGTTCTGGATCTGCTCGGGGTTGGTTCTTGAGGGCTAGCAAGCACCTCAGGCTCATTACTGATCGGCTCCGTCTGGCTTGCCCTTTCTTTGTATCGTAGTAGCTTCTTTGCTGTCTGGACGGTATGCCCTGTGAGGTGATACGGCTCATTTTCCCTATTTGGCCAGTACCGTGCCATCACTCCTCTCTCGATTCTCTGGGCTCTGATCACATCGAACCCGTACCCACTGAAATATAATATAACTGGAACATACGCCAAGGCGGCTGGTCCAAGCCGAGAGAGATAGCTGTTCGCGACAGCTGTTGGTATTCTCCTCTCTGTCCGTACAGTCAAGTCCAAAAGTTGACCTTACTCATGATTACTCAAAATTTAACCTACCGTGTATGGATGATTCTCTCTTCAAATTATCGAACAGCGATCTAATAGGTTTCAATTATAAATGAAACTCACAAATTCAATTCTATTTCAGATTGTTTTGATTATTATGAAAGTGAGCAGGGCGGACTAACTTTTTGCAGATGCTTTACGATACTTGGATGTGCGCGTGCGCGACGCGGTGAGACAGAGAGGAGGATACCAACCAGCAGTGTACGGACTACGGAGCTATCTCTCTCTGACCGCGGCCTCTCTACGGGAAGGATGGGTGGCAGACGTTCCAGTTATATTATATTTCAGTGCCCGTACCCTTGAGTCTGTGTCATGGCATCCGCTCTTCCGGTATTGCTATCCGTTTGAGCCCCTATGCCAACGACTCTGTCTGGTTCGTCTTCTCGATTGCTCCAGTACCTTGCCACAATCACCCTCCCTTTCTTATTGGCGTTGTTGTGGTCTTGTGTCCTAATAGAAGGGCACACACAAAAAAAAAATAGACCAAAAAAAAATATAAAAATTATTTCAATAAAAAAAATATATATATAAGAATTTTCGTTTCTTCTCGTTTTTCATGATCACTTTATTTTCTGTGGAGGTGGTAAAAGGTGTACCGTTACAGTATATAGATTTATTACTAGAAAAGACATTAGTAGAACAGACTAGGTACTATACCATCATTAAATAGGACACAGCCGTTTTTACTCATTCGAAGTTCTTGAACTTCACGGTAACTTGTGGATACAGATATGATATAATATGATATAATATAGGTATAATTGTACGACCTATATTATTCTTTCAATATAATTAACAACGTTTTCTTGAATTTATATTTATGATTTTTTTTCGTGCTAAATTCCAATATAAACTTTCAGTTTAAACTTTGATAAATCTCATTGGAATTCAGGGGAATGAAAATACTTAGGACTTAAAAATATTTGATAATGACAAATTACCGCTAAATGTGGAATAGCTTCGTTTGACTATAATATCTCTGATTATGTATAGGACTTGCAGTCACAGACAAAAACCATTCTTGAATGAAATATGAAATACTCTAAAATCGAAATTCAAATATTCTCGATTCTAAAATAATCAGTCTTGATAAGTAAAGAATAATATTACTGAATCAAAAATATTTTCTTACTGCGTTAAAAAATTTGTTATGCTTAATTCAATTGATGGACATGATCCTATAGCTTACAGATTAAATATTGAGTTCATATCTGGTACGTGTGTAAGGAAAAATATGTGAAAAATACTATGTTATTTTTCTTATCTTACGATTTGTCAGTCTTATGATTAACCTTACAATCACAGAAAAAAACTATCCTTGGATGAAGAATAAAGATATTCTTAATATAAACCTATTTTTAAGCATTATAAGCATTAAATATTCTCTAATGGAAAATGAAAATGTTTGTTACTCAGCCTATCAATTCATTCTCCATTACAGAATATTTAAGAAATATTTTTCTATTAAGCCTATCAATTTATTCTCCATCAGAGAATATTTTGAGCATACAATATCTTGAGCATTGAGCATAAAATATTCTTCGATGGAGAATTAAAATAGGCTTTATTGAAGATATTTTCATTTTGTATTCGAGAATATTTTTATCCCTGATTCGTGACTATTTTTTTCTGTGTGTAGGTGTCCAGTCCTCAGTGTCTTGGAAGCCCACTAGTCCACATGTTTTCTGGGTGGGTTATTTTTCCTCGAGGCGTTGTTCAGTTTATTTTTTACTACTGATAGGAATTTCTTCTCGTCCATCTCTGGAAACTTTTCCATCACTGCAACTGAGAGATTTTTTTTTATACATAGAGCATAATGCTCTAGACTCTTAGATTGATCATGTTTTGATGAATGATATTCACCTCGAATAGCTTCTAGACGTATAGGGTCCAGCCTTTCTTTGTGAACTACTTTCGCTTCCGGTAATTCCTTGATCTCGCTTCCTTGTATGAGTTTCAGTTTTTCAATCTCTTTCTTTTTCTTACCCAGAGCAATGTTGCACACTTTTCCATTCAAAGATGAATTCATCAATTCACTTGGTGTGAAGACGTGAATCATCAAATCATTAACAAATGATGATGGCTTATCTTTGTTACACAATTTAATTGTGCTGCTAGGTATTGAGTACCCGTCTTCTGTAGACTCTGTCTTTATAGGCTGGAAGAATGTCATACAATTAGAGTTTGGTTTTTACACTATAAAACATGACTGTGGTTATAAGTAACAACTTTTCCATCGGGACTTACTTTGGTTAAGATTTCCTCCACGCTTGCAGACAATACTTTGTCATCAGCATTTGTTGACAATTGACCGCCACTCGTATCAGCATCTGGCTGAGGCTGGTCATTCGTCGGAAAGTTATTCTCTTTCTTTGACTCTGTTTTATCAGCGTGAAAACTGCTTAGCTCTTTTGCTTGCTTCTCCTCAACATGGCAGCTCGTCGATGCCTCTGATTCACTTGCGAATAGATTGTAGACATTTTCACACAGCTCATCGTTCTTGACAAATGGCTGTTGATCTTGAGGTTCAGAGTTAGTGTGGCATTGAGGTACGTTCTTCGCATCTGCAAGTACTTTCTTGCTTTTCTGTAAAAAATATAATTTTTAAATGTAAAATACATTGAGTCTATCTTGAACATTCATGATTTATTATGAACTTCAATTTTAATGCAAGTATTGCATGAAAATACTTACATTTGCATCGTTTTTCTTATCTCTGGTACAGTCTTTGGTTGTAGTGATTCTCTCGTAATTTGGCATGAGAAAATGTCTTTTCAGACGGATGAGTCCTTGTTCAATCTCAGGTAAGTCTGGCACATAAAAATATATAATAAAAAATAGGTACGAAATTTCATTAACCGAAGTCTGATTCTACAATTCGCTTGAAGCATAATCTAAAGACTGAGTTTATCAAGGAGAGAGGCCGAAGAATCATAACTCTTCTTCAAAGGAGTAGCTAATGAAAAGTATACAACAATTATACTGTTGGTTCTCCAGTGGACATGTACATACAGTGTGTAGGTCTGTCAGCACTTCAATTGAATCGTTTTGATTGTAATTTTGAATTTGGACGTATCCAATGGCCCTTATTGCGGTCTTAAACTTGTATTGTTAATTTCGAGTCTTTTTGTATGAATTACAAACCTACTGTAAAGACTTTACCTTCTTTAACCCGGAGTAAGACCACTAGCCGAGCTTTTTCCTCTGTAAGCGCTCGGTTTTGTATTTTGAGAAGCTCAATTTCTTCCTCAAGATCGGTTATCGTTTTCTTGGTCTTCCAATGAGCATGATAGTCCTCTTCTTCCGAGCTGCTCAAATCTTGGATAGTCTGGAATAGCATAGTACAAGATCATATGCTAGATGATACTTAGGATCATATGCTAAATGATACTTCATAATACCTCTCATATGAGAGCTGTATTCAAACTTGGTTTAAAGGATCCTCAATATATAACACTTACATTCAACTTTTCGATTGCTGGCTTGCTCTCCAGCTCCTCCACTATCTCGATATTCTGGAGGCTTGATGCAGCTTTGCTTTTTTGTTTACTAGCCTGTAATCGCAAAATGGTACAGTGAAAGTTCAAACATTCAGAGAATTATAGGTCAAAGATGTAAATAATTTATGAAAACATACCTTTTTTGGGACAGGTTCGGTCGTATGATCCTCAGTGCCAGGTATTTCTTGGTTGGCTTCAGGTAGCTTAATACGTTTCCTGTTTTTCCTTTCTTCCTTGGTAATTTCAAGTACACCATCTTTCAAGTAGGATTTACGAAAATCAGTCATCTTGATGTAATCTGGAATGATAAACAATATATCTTTATTTCATCTATATGGTATTTTATTCGCAGGTTACTGTAATCAAATTTAGAAAGTTTTGCATGTGCTTCAGGATTTCAGCTTTTGTAGTGAATTGACCAGTTCAAGACGATTTTCGTCAATGATTCATCAGAGTTCATTTCCACCTTATCATTAGTCTATAACCCGGCCCTCGTGCGTTGGCGATGCCCCATATAAATGACTATAAAAAGTCAGATCCAGAATGTATACCATACTTTTCCTAAATACTATAGTGCCTGGAAGACGAACTTGAAGTGACTGTCATGACAGTTGAAAATTAAGAACCCCTTGGAAGCTCAGTGAAGCTCTGGGCAAGGCTCAGCCGAGCTCTGCAAAGCTCAGCGCAACGCAGCAAAGTTCTGCGCCTAGCTCGAATAGTTCTGTGAATGGTTGTGACTTTTTATAATCAGGATTTGACCTTTAATAGTCATTCACAGCATTGAATTGTAGCATTTTTTTTCAATGAGTTTAGACTTTTTGTTCATTAATTCTTAATTTAGTAATTTCATTTTATTAATTTTCAACTTACTACCAAACGCTAGAACCTTGCCAAGACATCTGGTCCACTTGCGATTTTTTTTCAGCCTCGTTTTCATCGAAGCTTTGGGACCTATGTCACATTGCGGCCACTTTATGATGAGTTCGGTTTCCGCATTTATGACTGCTTCAAGCTGTTCATCGCTGTATTCGTTGAGAAACCAAGCGCGATATCCAACCGAAACTGAATTTTCTTCATTGGAAAATTCAATCAGCACACATTTTTCATCGTCTATCTGATCCATGATGGCGAACTTAACCTGAAATGTTGAAACACGCGATTTCACACGTGCGATTAGAATAGAAAAATGTGGGGCTATTAGGATCGCACCCAATCACTTTCCAAACACCTATATGTTACTCTACTCAAAGATATGACATAATTCATGGTATTTATTATTTTAATTGCTAATAAATTGTTTCATAATTACCACGTGTTCAACTTGTCTTCTTTCCCTGCACGAGTTCCGAATTCCAATTCCACCGCCCATTGTTTCAGCGTAACCGTCTGTATGCGTGCGCGCGCCGACCGAATGGTTATATATACATGTATACCTATGCGTGTTTGAATAAGAATTCTACCGAAGTCAGTGGTTTCGTTTCCTTTATCGTGGATTTTGGTTGGAATGCTCGATTCAATTGCAGCTTGAATTCAAAAATGAAAAGAGGACCGTACAGACAATACCTACGGGACATAAATGCAAGCGGTATTCCGGAATCAACATACCGTTATCGTTCACGAAAACGCAGAGTTGAAGAGGAAAATCGAAGCATCATTGTAGACGAAGAACAAGAAGAATTGCAGCATGAAGTGAGTAAGATTAAGAATAATATATGAATAAAATCATAAAAAACGCGTCCTGAGGGGCTCAACCGATAAGCTAAAATAAATTCAAGGTGTTAGACTGGGGTTATGTGATGAAAATAAGAGAAGCTGGTCTTCATGGATTGGTTGCCAATATCGATTAATCGCAAAGAATGTTAGGTTTTCCCGCCGTTTCTGATACACATTATTGTTACAAACCCGTTGTTACGTACAGATTTGGTAAATAATTAAGTGAGATACATGACTGGCTTGGAACAATGAGAAAGTTTGCCATCAGCGCACTGTGCGTAGGATTCAATGTCAAGAGCTAGTCATATATAACACAGATAATCCTGGCCTGAACCATACTCAAGGCATGTCCCTATAAGCTAAAGATCAGAAAATACAAGTTTCTAAACTTCATCATATCTCACAATGTGAGAATTGGAAAAATTGATTGGAATTTAGTCGTATATACACTCAATTTTCACATTTTGAGTGGAATATAATTTCAAATCTAGTAATTCTGAATTTCAGCTTGCAGGCACATACCTTGAGCATGTTTCAATCCTAGAATCATCTTTGTGAGACCAGCTTTTGACTTTGAATCCTACGTACAGTGCGCCGATGGCAAACTTTCTCATCTTTCCAAGCCAGTCATACATCTCACTCAATTGTTTACCAAATCTGTATGTAACAGGGGGCTTGTGACAAGAATTTATTTCAGGTAGATTGGAGAATACTGCTATTCTATGTATAATTGACCAGTGATGTATTGGAAATCATCCAGAAAATCACTTCAAATTCGGTCGAACCCCTTGAAGATAGACTATTTACTTTGTTGCATATGTGCTTGAACTTCTGTGAAAAAAGGTTATACTTATGCCAGGTACGTACTACTCTGGGCCTGTACTTCAAAATGACATACATGTGCTAAGATCTGACCTTCAATACAGTGTACTTTAGGTTTTTGATGCAAGTTCATCAATAAATTTTTTTTGAATGCAGATAGTGTTTTTATATTCTGTATCCCATGGAGATTCATTCCATATTTACTTTCATTCAATATATTTCAGTGTCTTACATACATGCAGATATATTTGAAAGATATATAAAAGAGTAAATGGCAAAGATATCTGTGGGTCTAATCAGAATTATTTTTGAAATGAATATTTCATATTCTCTACACATGTTATCTAGGTAATATATTAGAGTTTGAATCATATACTTTACTCTGACAATATTGCATGACACGAAATATTCTTTCAAGAGAACTATGAGGCCATCAGTGGATCTGCAGTACAGCTTGATTCAAAAAAATTCTACGTATTCCAAAAATCATTTATATCTTAACCAAAGTTCATAACACAGAAAAAAATTCACTTTTTTTTTAAATCACTAGTCGTAACGTTTCTAGCACACGCTTGATCCGAGTATGTCTCGACGTCCCATTTTCTTCGGAGAGCAATCCTTCATCGTTTGAACGACGGGGATTGGAAGAAAAATTTGGACCAAGTTATCAGCAAAAAAGAGACCAGATTTGTACTAAATTTCTATAACTGACCATAACTTATCACAGGATTTGTTTTCTCTTCGAAGGAAATGAGACGTCGAGTCAAGGATCAATCGGATCAAGTGTGTCTGAAACCTTACGACAAGTGATTTGAAAAAAGTGAATTCTTTTATATGTTATGAAGTTTGGTTAAGAGATAAATAATCTTTGGAGTGTGTCGAATTTTTTTAATCGAGCTCTACCGGTCCTCTTAACTAAATATAAATCTGTACAATTGTAAAGAAATCTCGAAAAACTGTGTATAATAATGTTATAATTATCAATGTTTCAGACAAATAGCTGCAGCAATGCGAGCGATCAAGAAGAGAGTAGTCATGAAAATAACGAAGTATTACAAGAACATAATTTAAACGATGAATATGATGACGACGAACAACTTGAACATAATAATGATGAAAGTGCTGATACAAATTCTGAAGACTGCAGTAATGATCCTTGTTCCGACTACGATTATTCTGATGATCAAGCAGTAGATACCGATGACAATGACAGTTTCCATGAAGAAGAAATTATATACTATGATGCAGAAGATTTTAATAATCATCACACCAGGGAAGAGGATATTCCAATTCCGCGCGGGGTCTTGGATATAAACGAGGATTCTGATATACGAGAAGGAAGACATCACTATAATTGTCAGAATAATGTCGGTGATGATGAACAGGAAAATCATGATGTGGGTATGAGACATATATTATATATAATATACATATTGAACACATATTATACGGGTCATATACACAAAGTGGAATTGAAGAAATCTATCAAAATGAGTTATTATATGAATAAACGTGATAAGCCTATCATGAAATTGATTTGCCTAAAGTAAATTTTAATCCATCACAAACGAGTTATTCATTTCGAAGATATTTTTGTAACAGCATGCAGTTGAGAATATATATACCAGTTCTAAGTTACTTTCTTTATTGAGATACGAATACATTGCGTTTTCACAGAATACATGTACCCACTCGTGTACCCACGAATATGAAATTAGTTTCAGGAAAGAACACCATTATATGGGGATTGTCAACTTACACAAGAAGAAAGTGAACTCCTCATAATGTATTATGCAGTACGTCACAATGTTACAGAGATTGGTCTGCAGCATTTAATTGAGCTGATTGATCTCCATTTACCTGAACGAAAACATATATCTAAGTATCACTTCCTCAAAAAATTCACTAATCCCGCCAGAATAATTATCCATTATTATTGCCCTGATTGCAAAAAACTGTTGGATTGCCAAGAAGAAGACATAACATTAAAATGCGATACCTGCAGGAAAGAATACAATAAGTTTGATTTGAAAAAGAATGGCCAATTTTTTATCCAAATTCCATTGAAAGAACAGATAAAGCACCTAATCGAACGCTTCGGATTTCAACAGTTCGAAAAAAATCTTGAAGATAATACTCTCTCCGATGTAACCAGCGGTCAAGTCCACCGAAATCTGGCTGCCAGTGGAATGATAGGGGATACCGACATAAGTATTCAATTTAACATTGATGGAGTTCAAACTCATAATTCTTCCAAAGCATCAATGTGGCCGATACAAGTATGTATCAACGAATTACCATGCCGTTTGCGGAACAATAATGTAATGCTTTGCGGATTGTGGTATGGCAATGAAAAACCTGATATGCATCTATATTTGAAGCCATTTGTGGACGAAATGAAACTTTTACATTCTGAAGGCTTACAATGCGATGTCCCTGATTTGGGTTTGATCACAGTAAAAGTACATACTCTACTTGGATCACTTGATTCTGTTGCGAGACCAGTAGTTCAGAATATGAATCAGTTCAATGGCAAGTATGGTTGTTCATATTGTCTGCATTCCGGTAAACGCGTGAAAATGGGAAAAGGGTTTTCGCGTGTTTATTGTGGTGACAAAGCAGCTAGTCGAACTGTATCTCAGCATGATGCGGACGTGAAACGGGCAGTCGACTCAAATATAACTTCTAGAGGTGTTAAAGGTCCCTCAAGATTATCTTTGATACCTCTTTTCAACCTGATATTGTGTCTACCGCCAGACTACATGCACTGTATATTACTGGGTATTGTCAAACTATTTGCTACCGCATGGTTTAATTCTCAAAATAATGGAAAACCCTGGTATGTTAATAAAGCGGGAACTGATATCTTCAATCGAAAATTAATGTCGGTTTGTCCGCCATGTGAGATCACGAGAGTCCCTAGATCAACAAGTGACATGAGTAATTGGAAAGCTTCCGAATGGAAAAGTTTTTTATTGTACTACTCGTTACCATGCTTGCGTGATTTGATTCCGTCGGTATATTATGAGCATTGGGCACTGCTTGTTTATTCGATCCACATTTATTTGCAAGATAAAATTACAGAAGCAGAATTTGTATCAGCTAAAAGAGCATTACGCAGGTTTGTTTCACAAGTAGAAGATCTATACGGGAAGGAATTCATGAAATATAATGTTCATCTACTTTTGCATATACCTGATAGCATCCGAAGGTTTGGTTTATTGTGGGCTTGGTCCGCTTTCCCATATGAGAGTTATAATAGTATTTTAAAAAAATACTTCAAGAATTCCCAATGTATCCCCCAACAGATTTGTAAAAATTACTTAAGGTTTAAAACCGTGCAAGAAATCGCACGATATATATTTGCCAAATCCAATCACAGTATGAGTGGAAAGCGATTACTTGGGTCTCTCTCGCAGTACTATAACGTAAAAAAATATCGAATTTACGGCGATTCATTGCGAGTTTTCGGCACTCCGACAATAGTAAATTTATCGAGACTACAAAAATTACTAGTGGAACAACTTTTGAATGAAGACGTTGATCAGATTGCTCAAAAATTCGATAGGTTTACTTACAAGAATGTTCTGCACCATACTGTAAATTACCACAAATTGCAAAAGCGAAATAATAGTACCATCAAACTTGTTAACGGTACATTTATCCTACTAACGGATCTTGTTATAGTTGAAACAACAAATACTCGGGCAAAAAAGTACGTAATCATAGGTCGTCAATTTCAATGCTTACTAGATAAATTGGCTAACAACACAAATTTTCCTTCAGCACGATTTTCTTCAATTGTTCGATTAACTAATAACCTGACGTGTGATTACCTGGAAAATATATCAATGAAATGTGTAAACGTGAATTACGAACACGATAAATCGTGCATATTCACTGTCGTGAATAATGCAGAGCGGGACTAATGTGCAGAGCGGGACTATATAAGATACTATGTCTGTAAATCATTATAGAAATATTAGTTGGAAGACACGCCTGCAGTTGAAAACAAAATCTGCACACTCATATTCACCGAGTAGTTATTATTTTCATTATTTAAAAAAAAAAACGAGGATTTTCTATTATTTTTTGTGCCTTCGATAATTTGTTTCCAAAACATCTCAATTACGATACCTGATGTATATGTATATCTCATTCCGTGATGATGAGAATAATCGTATTTTGTATTATTATTTTACTGGTGTAATATTTTTGATATTCTATATAGTATATTGTATATGTATAATATAAAAGATTTTTTCATAACATAATGCTTCATTTTTCGATTTGATATATTTATCAGTATCTATAATTATTAATGTATAACACAATGATAAAAGAGAATACTGAAAAAAAACATTGTACCATGTAGTTACTGATGCAATAAATATAGTAGTGAATTAAAGCTTGTTGTTCTCTTGCCAGGAGTTAATACAATAACCAATAGTCACTACTGTAGGTCGTAGTAACTACTGAAGGTTGGTAGTACTACTAGAGTCACTACTGATTTTCAGTAGTTACTACTCGTTGGTCACACAACTTCAGTAGTGACTACTCGAGTCACTACTGATTTTCAGTAGTTACTACTTATTGACTACATAGCTTCAGTAGTTACTACTTGAGTCACTACTTATTTTCAGTAGTTACTACTTGAGTCACTACTGATTTTCAGTAGTTACTACTGATTTACTACACAGCTTCAGTAGTAACTACTGAAATCCCAGGAGTTTTTTCCGTACGGGTAGAGTTTTCGAAAAAGCGCCGAGCTGTATTCCCATCATTAGTACTGCCGTATCCAGGCTTCGGATAATCGACGATTAGTCCTAATAGCGTTTGAAAGCCCTTCTGAACAACCCTCTTGCTCTCTTGTACAATCCCCTTTTCTTCCTCAGTACGTGCTTGCCATTTCTTTATTTTCATTTTGTAGGACAAATGTAAACAACATTCGAAAAAACGTATCCACCCATGCAAAGTAGATAGTCCAAACTTGAAATTCTCTTCGTTGACTGTTCTTTCGAGAAGAGCATCGATGTCGTTGAAATTTTTGGATGTAGCTCCACATAGATAGCAACGTTGAGCCGAACTCGTTGATGTCAATGCGTTACAAACTTTCCCATCGATCATTGTTAATGTCATTTGGAATGCAACTGAGATTTCGTTCTGATTTATGATTGTTTCGTAAGGAACAAGTGTCTTTATCTGGTCATTGATGTAGCGTTCTTCGTCGACTGTTGAATCCGTGTTTTCGTGCAGAAACTGTAATCTTAGTGGTCTACAAAACCGTGGAGATGAAGGCCTGGGGTTCTTCCAAATCACAATTTCAGCATTCGATTTACAATCGACAGATACGAGTTGTAATGGCACAACCGAAGTGAAAAACACACTTGTATCCGAAATGCTGTGATCTTCAAATTTCTGCTTGTATGCACTTTGTCCAGAGCTTCCGTCACAGCCCCATTTGCAAATGAGGGTCATCTTTTTTACATCCTCAGCTGCTATACTCGAAATAACTTCCCGTTGAAGTAATAGAATACGCTGGACAGTATGGTTCAACAAAGCCTGTAACTGAACTTCTGCTTTGCTCTCTGTAATAGTAATAGCCGTATGGGGTGGATAACACAGGTTTTTGGCTTCTGCTACTTTCGAGTACGGAGGAATGAGACGACTATGCTGTGCAACACTCAGTGATCTCAGTGCTTGGTAGTCACTCTTCGACAATTTACGGTCCACCAAAAAGGAAAGCGCAGCATCTGCAGATAATGGTTCTTCGCGTTTTGTCTCAAAAGCTGTTCGATACTTTGAGGCTCTCGTTGGACTCGTCTGCGTTGCATCCTTCACAATTTTCGCAGCATCCAGTTGTCCTGAAGATCGAAGGCTCATTTGAGTAGCATATGCCAACTCGCTTGTAGTCAACGTTGCACGGACTTCTTCGGTCTTCCTTCGTTTCGAATTTTCACTTAATGACTCGAAGTCCTTAGAACGGGGACCACGTGCAGCGGTCGCGGTCGCTGCAGGTGTCTTCTGAGAAGGAGCAGGTACCGGAAAGGACACGTGCCCATCGAGCCATTTCTCGTATTTGTTGTAAAAGCTGTCTTGATACCTGTTGACCGATTGCCACTTTGTTCGCATTTTGGCAAATAGGGTCGACAAAGACTTCTTCATATCCTCCTGAATGAGCACCGAACGTCCACTTTTGTTGAAAATTTCTGCTGAAAGGTGTTCCAATAAATCGGCGAATAGTTCATTCAAACGCCCTTTCACAATAACGAAGACCTCCCTCCGGGTATATAGTAAATTGTCGTCGGTACTAGACCCTGTAATAAAGCAACAGAAAATTAGAAATTGATTTGCATATGAGAACTTGCAATATTTAACGTAAACTACAATTAATAAAATACCATGAAACTCATTGGATAAACTGAATTCTTTCTGAAATTAATTTTTTTCCTCAACCAAATCATAAATAAAAATCATAATGAACAGTGTGACTCTAGAATAACCGTAGGTACTACTTTGTTACGGACACCCTATACACGTTAAAAACCGGTATAAGTTCCCTATTGTACGTATTGAACACCTGGCAGACCCGGACGCTCGTCAGCCGGCCGCCGCGCCAGCCGGGGCCTCGCGCGTGGTAGAAGGCTGCGTACTCGCTCACGCTAACTAAAAAACTACGCTAATCGGCAAAAAATGGCAGATGATCTAAAACGTTTTCGATAGTTGAAAGACTGATCTAGAACCTAAGACTTGAATCAAAGCGGAGTCTCCTGGAGTTCCCTACTTTTTGTCCATTTGAAAGTATAAGTCTCGAAAATTATATCGTTTTCACAGGGTACCAAACATGGTCGTATTTCAAGCAGATCAAGCATGGTCGTATTTCAACTATTGCGCAGTCATGTCCTTCATACGTGCGCCATCACTGATGTGCGTATTGAGTCAGTATATTTGGCAAATACCAGTGCGCATGGTACGACTCTGAAACCGCGTGGCACGACGTCCAGGGATCAGGGATTCGCGGAGGAGTCTGCCTGGGGCACGTAAACCGCGTATCGCGACCTTCAGGGGTCAGGAATTCACGGAGGAGTCGGCCTGAGGCGCGTAAACCGCGTATCGCGACGTTCAGGGGTCAGAAATTTGCGGAGGAGTCGGCCTGAGGCGCGTAAACCGCGTATCGCGACCTTCAGGGGTCAGCTATTCACGGAGGAGTCGGCCTGAGGCGCGTGAACCGCGTATCGCGACCTTCAGGGGTCAGGAATTCGCGGAGGAGTCGGCCTGGGGCGCGTAAACCGCGTATCGCGACCTTCAGGGGTCGGGAATTCGCGAAAGAGACGACCTGGGGCGCATGAGCCGCGCAGCGCGACCTTCAGGGGTCGGAAATTCGCGGAGGAGTCGACCTGGGGCGCATGAGCCGCGCCGCGCGACCTTCAGGGGTCGGGAATTCGCGGAGGAGTCGACCTGGGGCGCATGAGCCGCGCGGCGCGACCTTCTGGGGTCTGGAATTCGCGGAGGAGTTGGCCTGAGGTACGTGAACCGCGTATCGCGAGCTTCAGGGGTCGGGAATTCACGGAGGAGTCGACCTGGGGCGCGTGGCCCGCGTATCGCGACCTCCAGGGGTCAGGAATTCACGGAGGAGTCGACCTGGGCCGCGTGAACCGCGTGTCGCGACCTCCAGGGGTCAGGAATTCACGGAGGAGTCGACCTGGGCCGCGTGAACCGCGTGTCGCGACCTTCAGGGGTCGGGAATTCGCGGAGGAGTTGGCCTGAGGCGCGTGAACCGCGTATCGCGACCTTCAGGGGTCGGGAATTCGCGGAGGAGTCGACCTGGGGCGCGTGGCCCGCGTGGTGTGTGCTGAGGCTCGTAGCCGCTTGTGGCGGCCCCTGGCGGTAGACATGGAAACTGCAGACATCCATTTCTGTACTTTAATATATAAGAAGATTCCTCGTCTACATCCGAACCATAAATTTTAGTGCAAATATCGTTTGTTTTCCAACTGTCCGGTATATCTAATGATTCAATTGCTCCTTCACCTATTTTTAGTAAAAAGTCCGAGAATTCTTTTTGACACGATCGCATATTTATTTTCAATTTCAAAATCTTAAAGTTGGGCCACAAATCCGAATACTTGATGGTTTCTCTGACTATCGACGACCTACAACTATTTTTTACTACAGGTAAAATCTGTCTGAAGTCTCCGCCCAATATTACTAATTTTCCAAGCAAATAGTGAATTCTCAAGACTGCAACAATCTCTCAATGTTCTCGCCACAATTTCTAAAGCTTTTTTTTGGTATCATCGACGCTTCATCCCAAATCAAAACATCACATTCACGTAATTTTTGTTTATCAGATTGTAACTTCAAAAATGTTGTCTCTACATTTGATAAGTCTAAAGGCAACCTGAAAGTCCGATGACTTGTCATGCCGCCTGGTAATAATATTGAAGCAATACCTGCCCAAGCCATCGATAGTACTTTTTTCCATTGCCGAGAAAATAGTGTATTAATGTTTTATACAAAAAAGTTTTACCCGTTCCACCCGGGCCATCAATGAAAATCATACCGTCTTCTGTGCCCGTTATGTAATCGAAAATATAAGATTGATCTTCATTTAGTTGATCAATCATTACCAAGAATTTATCCTTATTATCTTTTTTTATGTCTTCTACATCGTCTGTACTATTTTCAATTTCAATGTCTGACGGTTGAGGTAATCCAAAATCTAAACATGATAAATTTTCCTTTTTCAAAATCTCGTTTATATCGTGTAAAGCCCGCGTCTCTGGATTATCGCGAGAACCTTCACAAAAATTGTTTTTAAACTTTTCCCAAATTTTAAATGACGAAGGTGTACTATCGGCTATGAGAAACCAAGCAAAAAATTTTCTTAATTGTTTCGGCAGCATGATAAAACAGGCTTCTTCAAAAATTTTGTAAATTTCGTCGTCACTTTCTACTAATCCCATGGCCAAAGCGGTTTCTTTAAACGTAGCGTATTTTATATTTTCGTGAATTTTCAAATCATCGAAAGAAGTTTCACCTACAATTCTGTTCAAAATTAACTTTAGGTGAAATCTTTCAATATCTTTCGGACTCACACTATTCAAGCGACCAATCGTATTTGAAAATTTGATTCGTTTTATCCACATTTTTCTACTTGTGTCAAAAGAGTAGTATTTTGGTATATTACGATAGTGAATTTTTTTAGCATTTTCGTCTTTTTGGTTTAATTTGAACCAAGCTGTTAAAGTTGTTCCAGTTTCCTTTTTCAATGCCTCTACTTCCTTGTATTCTTCGAAGAGAATTTGCTGTTGGTTCTTCGTATGCACTGCTAGAGGGGTGACGGAATGTGACCTTCGGGAAATCGGCAACTCTTCAATCCTCCAGGCAGCTTCCGCAGGGCTGACGTATCGGGCATCAAGAAACTTTGTGATTTCATCGTGTGTTTCTGCTGGACTTGAATTTTCTTTTATTTCCGTGTCTTCTTTCTGTACTTTTAAATATGCTTTATCATGGCCTTTATGTAGGTATAAGAAAAGGTATTTAATGCTATGAATTGAAGCACAATAATGTGAAACCATGTATGCATATGCGACATTCGTACGTCATTAGCAATACATCATTGTACGGGACAACCATAGAATTATCTACCCTAACAAATTTATCTCCCACATTCGTGTTATACACATGATGTTCATCCCTATTATCACTCCGTCTGTATTTTGGATATCCATTATTTTCAAACTCGGTGAAATCACAAAATTCTTCCGGGAATTTTTTAGAACAAATTTTCTTATCTGTGTCATAACACGGAGAATTTTCAGTATGAGGGCCATGCAACATATCGCTGCCTCCGAGCAAGAAGATCCTTATTCAGAAGCGCTGGGCATAAGATCCTTATTCAGAAACGCTCGGCATAAGATCCTTATTCAGAAGCGCTGGGCATAAGATCCTTATTCAGAAACGCTGGGCATAAGATCCTTATTCGCGACGAAAACCAACAAGATCCTTATTCAGATTAAATTTCAACAAGATCCTTATTCGAGCGCGGCTGAAAAAGTCAGGTTGGCACCACTGCTTCGAATTGGAAAAACGCGGGTTCCGAACCGGGATAAAGTCCTGCACCTTCTCTATTATCTAAAAACTAATCGTACTCAAGGTGAGTGTACCAGTTAGTGACACTGTCCCAGTTACTGACTTTTTTTGGTTGTATCTCTTGTAACATTATTTCGAATATCATAAAAAAATCGTATCTTATTCTCTGAGCCTGTAGTAACTAGTTTGTGTCATAGAAAAAATCAGAATTCTTATATCATTGGCTGACAACTCTAGAAAATATAAGTGTGTGTCAGTAATTGAAGAGATTTTTTCAGCCGTAGGAGTGTATTGGAATTAAAAATTAGACCCTGTATGAAGAGCATAAAAATTATAACGGATATTTCTGATTAATTCATTCGAAGTGATTAATATAGGAATTAATAGTTTTGAATATTCGCGCGCATCGGACAATGTCCGCCTCCATTACCCAGAGGGAACGAGGTGGGTTCTCACCGGTTCAAGGCCATGCCTCCGATTTCAATACGTCTACTTGCTTTGATCGTTTACTTCTGATTCTCTGAGAACTCGCTGACGTTGGACTTCATAGTATGTCAGTATATTTGTTTCGATATTTATGCCAACCCGTAGTGCTGACAGGTGTCCACATAGATACCCGTCGCGGTATAGAAATGCAAGTTTGTAGATGATAGAAAAGGTGCAGGGCTTTATCCCGGTTCGGAACCCGCGTTTTTCCAATTCGAAGCAGTGGTGCCAACCTGACTTTTTCAGCCGCGCTCGAATAAGGATCTTGTTGAAATTTAATCTGAATAAGGATCTTGTTGGTTTTCGTCGCGAATAAGGATCTTATGCCCAGCGTTTCTGAATAAGGATCTTATGCCCAGCGCTTCTGAATAAGGATCTTATGCCGAGCGTTTCTGAATAAGGATCTTATGCCCAGCGTTTCTGAATAAGGATCTTCTTGCTCGGAGGCAGCGATATGTTTCATGACCAATGACTTTAATTTATCGTTATCGTCGGGGATCTCAGCACTAATGTGCTTATCAACGTCATCAGGGTTCGTCAATTTGTTATTATAATGTAATACAAATACTATATGCGCGTGAGGCAAACCTCTTTTTTGAAATTCGATAGTATATACGTATGATAAGACTTTCCCAAAGATTTCGCCGCTCATTATGTGAGCAACAATCGCACGTAATTTTAGGCAAAATAGTCGGACAGTTATGTTTGGAATATCATTAAGTGCTGTTCCAGGAGGAAAATTTTGAAGTATCCTCTTGACCTCCGGCCAATTCGGATTACAAGTAATTGTGACAAATAAATCTGGCCTACCGATTTCACGTACCATAGCCATAGCATCCTGATAATTTTGTTGCATATGCCTCGGACTTCCGATATATGTGGATGGTAAAATAAATAAATTTCCCAAACGTTCTTTAGTTTCGAAATTACTGGAATCGTTAGATGCGCTGTGTGAAACATGATCCATCAAACCCTGATAACATTCTATTCGTAAATTTTTTTGGTTGTATCGAAAGTAGTTTAATCTGTTACTTTCGATTACTATAGATGCCTGTATGATATTGTAACAAAGGGCTAAACCCGGTTACTGATAAAATAAAGGATCTCCCGAAATCACTGATACGAGGCGAAAGAAAAGATTCAGGGACAAAAAGGGGGTTTTATTCAAAAACGTGTTTTCAGTTTAAAGTCAGAAACAAGACTGTTTTTACAATAATCTTCCTTACGCTCATTTCTTCATAATAACTGATCAGCTGTTTCACCAGCATACTAAGTCCAAAATAAACGTCAAAGTGACAGGTAACTGGCACCCTCACAATCTAACGGGTGCCTCCGTTACACTGCCCCCCCCGCTGAAGAAGAGTCGTCCCGACTCTTGGAAGAACGATTGACAAAAAAAATAGCGAATCAATGCACAAAAACTACTTGAGCTGAGGCTCAACAAAACTGGGGTTCTTCCAAGAACTATCCGGCATTCGCCTAAAGATTACTTTCCGGGAAACCTCAGAAAACCAGAAAGTGGATAGCAAACTCAAACAAAATCCCATTTAAAAGTTTACAATAATTTTCCTCGCCACAACGGCGTCTTCGTTGAAGATCCTGAATCTTTTCGTTGAAGATCCCGAGTCTCTTGATCCAATGTCTCTTCCAAAAAGTCAGTGGTACAGTTGAAAAACAGAACCGCAACCGGAGGGTCAGTTCCTGCGTCGCGAAATCGTTCCGCCTCAAACCAGCGGCACCCGCTCTTGGGAAAATGTCGGGAACGGAAAGGGCGGGAAACTGCACTCAGGAGGGGTCAAACAAACCAAAGTACCTTAAATCGAAAGACAAGGATGAGTCACGAGACCGGGTGCAAAAAGGAGAAAACAAAGTCGTCTGAAAATTATTGGTCCGATCATAGCTTTAGTAGATGGTAAGAGTCCAATCTCCGGAAAAGTGTTGCAGAGTAGGTTCCAAGGTTCCTCAAGGGAGTTCTCTTACTCGCAACAAGACCTGTAAAACATCTTTACAAAAATAACAGAGTAATTAAAACAGAAAACATCCTATCTGAGTGTAATCGAGTCAACCCAGCGCGCCCCACGAAGTGCGAACGCAAATGACAGGCGGAAAAAAATCAAAAAAACTGATCATAGAAACCGCTTCGCAGAATCGAGGACATTGATTCGTCAGAAACAAACTCACCAATGTTTATTATCCGTCGCTAAAGACGCGGTTGCAAACAACACAAACCAGAAAACCCACGAGAAGACCAGACGTGCACACGATGTCCGAAGAAAACCTTTCCTGTGAGGAAGTTCTTAACGTTGTCGACCTAGCGAGGTCTTTCAACTTTTTGGATATCCAAGATTTACCCCGGTGCTTGCTGAAGGGTTGGCTAGAGGAGGAGTGGAGCAAGACAGCCTGTGCGTCGGGAGAAGTCGTGTGTCTACGAGACCAACAAGGGACCACATGCGTGCGCTGTTTCATACAGAGGTATTTTCCCAATTTCCAAAATCCTCTTTCAAATCAGACGGGTCTAAAGCGAAGGGCTATGTCAACAGGGTACCGACACAGGAATTCGAAGGTGTCTATCTAAGACACCGAGTACTCCGTGGACCAGGTCCTCTGTGTATGTTCTGTCGGGAGAGTCTTTTCAACCCGCGAGAACTCATCTCTGAGTGCCACAAATGTGAAAAAATAAAACGGGCGATGAAGGCGGTGGCGGAGGAGCGAATCCAGTCCGGGCCACCAGGGAGGCAGCCGGCAGAATAAACAGCTCCTCCATCAACGACCCTCATAAAGAAATTCCCATTGGTTATATGTTCTTTGAATAAACAGATAATTCAAATTATGTGTGATTTTATTCACTCCCGCGGTCAGAGTCTCGCCGGGATAAGGAATGAATCGAGAGCGACACGCGCAGAAATAACAGAATTCAAAATCGATCACGGAGCAGAAAGGCCGACTAACTTCAGACTAGCGTCACATAATCCCCAAGCGACAGGTTACCCCCGCATAACCTCACAAAACTGCTTGTAAACATCGTCGGCCGATTCTTCCGCGTTCAGGATTAAAACAGGGGCAGGGGTTGACGAGAATGTGTGAGTGACTAGCCAATCATCGTGAACCTGATGTAAAGCCGTCAAATATTCCAGGGTTATGTCAGCTTCTTCGCTCCGCGCGCGAGACTGGATGCGGTTAAACGACACGGCAGGAGATAACCTCAAGTAGACTATTAGGTCCACCTCAAAATCGGAAGAGCTCTCGGCAAAAATCTTACAGTTCTCCATTAAAAGATGAGCCTCTTCCTTCTCAAATCCCCCTAACCGTCGTCGGGCTTCTACGAAACAATTCCCGCTATAAATCGACCGTTCCATTAGTTTTGTAGGAAGGTACGTTCTCTGAAGATGACGGTCCCTCATGGTCAATAACACATGGTGTTGGAAAGCGTAACTAAATCGAACGGGGTCCGCGTACATTTTGCCCAGTAAGTTAATGCCGGCTACGTTTCGATATTCTTCTAGAGGCTCTAATAGAACGAGAATATTTTTATCATCCAAAAACCTCTTAGAGAAGGTTGTTTTCCCACAACCAATGTTTCCCTCGACAACTATTGTAAGAGGTCGCCCGTTTCTTCTAATGACGCCCAGAGGAAGTTCAGGACTCCAAGTTGACGAGCTAATGAAAGTTTCCGACGTCTCTTCCCTTGGAAGACACGAACCTTGCTCTGAACGTGGAGGCGGAGACGAAACCAAAGAATCTGAAAGTTCCAACTGTCGAACCTGAGCCTGATCGCGGTTCAAGGGTACTTTGGGTACTTCTTCCCGACCTTGATAAGGAGCCAAACGATCCAAATGGACAACCTTGGCCTTGGCTCTGACAGAGCGCTGGATACGGTAGACCACGTCATTAATTCGGGTCACCACCACGTAAGGTCCTTCCCATTGCGTTTGTAATTTTGGACAGCGGCCCTTCTCGCGACGCGGCTGGAAGAGCCAAACGCCATCGCCAACCTCGAACTTCAAGTCTCGAGCTCGGGCGTCGTATCGAGCCTTCAATTTGTCCGAAGCTAAAGCTATCCTGTCACGAGCAAAATCATGTATTTCATCTAAACGACTTTGTAAGGAACAAGCAAAGTCGGTCTGATAAGACTCTGAGAGGGGAATTGGGCCTTTCTCAAGATCAAAAGGCAAGCGAAGATCGTGGGCTAGCATCATCATAGCAGGGGTTCGCCCCGTAGTCTCGTGGATAGCAGAGCGGTAGGAAAGGAGAAAGAGTGGGATCCACGTGTCCCAATCTCGTTGGTTGTGGGACACAAAATGTGACAAATACCCTAAGAGAGTTCGATTCATACGCTCCACCATCCCATTAGACTGGGGATGCAAAGCCGTGGTCCGTGATTTCCTAGTTCCCAAAATCAAAGAAATCTCCTTCACTAAGTCCGACTCAAAATTCCTCCCTTGGTCGGTGTGAAGTTCTAATGGGGACCCGTGACGGCAAACAAATTCTTGAACAAACGCGAGAGCTACCGTTGAAGCTTTTGGATCCGGTAAGGCCACGATTTCGGGCCACTTGGTGAAATAATCAGCCATGACTAACGCCCAACGGTTCCCTGATTCAGAAACAGGGAGAGGGCCTAACAAATCCATCGCAACCCTCTCTAAAGGTGCTCCAACGTTGTAAATCTGCAAGGGACTTTTCCCTCTCCCTCTAGGACCTCTCTTGGCCATGCAGACGTCACAACGAAAGCACCAGTCCTCTGTATCGGTCCTGCAACGGGCCCAAAAGTAGCGTTCCTGGATTCTTCCGAGGGTTTTATTGACTGCAAAATGTCCACCCGCCGGAGAGTCATGAAACTCGGCTAGAACTTCGGGAACTTTGCTCCTGGGTACCAGTAATTGCCATCTGATCGTCTTTGCGTCGGGGCTTTCCCATCGGCGGTAAAGTAGGTCGTCTCGAAGGTGTATCGAGTCCCACTGAGCCCAATAAACTTTCAGGTATGGGCTGTAGGGAGAGACTTCTTGCCAGTCCGGTCGCGTTTGTGAGATTTTCCAAGACCGCAACCTCTGAAGGTCTCCATCTTCCCGCTGACCTTGTCTCCACTCTTCGAGATTCCCTTGGAGAGAGATGGCTCGAATGTATACTGGAGGGTCTCGCTGGAGTTCTAGACGATCGCATTGTCTGCAATCTTTGCCTTCACAAGGTCTTCTCGAAAGAGCGTCAGCATTTCCATGTGATGTTCCTGCCCGGTGTTGGATTTCAAAATCGTAGGTCCCTAAAACTTCCAACCAGCGCGCAACCTGTCCCTCAGGGGCCTTGAAAGACAACAGCCATCTAAGTGAAGCATGGTCGGTTCGAATGAGAAATTTTCGACCATAAAGATAATGATGAAAATGAGCAATGGCCCTGACGATCGCTAACAACTCTCGTCGTGTTACACAATAATTCCGTTCGGATTTACTCAAGACCCTGCTGTAGAAACAAATTACTCGTTCGAGTTCAGTTTGTACCTGAGACAAAACCCCACCTATACCCGATAAAGATGCGTCAGTATCTAAGATAAAAGGAACGTCTGGCAAAGGGAAAGCCAGGATAGGGGGAGTAGTAAGGCGAATCTTGAGCTGAGAAAAAGCATCCTGACATTCTGGGGACCAGACAAAAGGTACTTTCTCTCCCGTGAGCACATGCAAGGGTTTCGCTATGGAAGCGAAGCCCTGAACAAACCTCCGGTAATAAGTGCATAAACCTACGAAACTTTGAACGTCAGCTTTTGAAGTTAAGTGCGGCCAGTCTCGGATCGCTCGAATTTTCTCAGGGTCGGTACGAACCCCGCCCGCGGACACTATGTGTCCAAGAAACTTCACTTCTCGCTGGAATAAATGGCACTTCTTTGGGCTCATTTTTAATCCGGCCTTTTTTAACCGTTGAAATACCACTTTTAGGTTGGATAATTCCTCTTCGAAAGTTTTTCCGAAAACGATGATGTCATCAATGTAAACTAAGCAGATCTTTCCAATTAACTCATCCAGAACTGCTTCCATTAGTCTTTCAAAAGTCGCCGGGGCGTTACACAACCCGAAGGGCATTACTTTGAACTGCCAGAGTCCTCCTAGACCAGTGACGAAGGCGGTTTTTTCCTTATCCTCTGGAGCCATACCGACTTGCCAATACCCACTATGAAGATCGATCGTCGAGAACCATTGGGCCCCAGCTATCCTATCGAGCGTGTCTTCGATCCGTGGGAGAGGATAGGAGTCTTTTTTCGTTATGTCATTGAGCCTCCGGTAGTCGATGCAGAATCTCTTGCTCCCGTCTTTCTTATTTACCAGGACGATAGGAGCAGCCCAAGGACTGGTTGACGTCTCGATGACGTCACTGGACTTCATGTTCTCGACGAGTTTTTCTACTTCTTCCCGTCCGCGAAGAGGAAGTCGTCTGGCGGCCTGTCTGATTGGCGAGTGTCCTTCTACGTTGATCCTGTGTTCGGCCACAGTACAACGTCCTATGTCTGTATGACTCCTAGCGAAGGTCTCTTGGAAATTCGTTAAAAGAGAATAGAGAGGTTCGAGCTGCCCGGAATTTAACTGCTCTGAAGACCGAGTGCTCAAATCCTGAAGAAAGGGAGGAACCAACTCAATCCCTCGAATGTAAAGGGAAGGAGCACCGGTCGAAAGATTCACGACCTCAACGCTACGATCTGTTTGTAGAAAAATTTTATTCGTGCCCGACTGAAACGTGCCTTCGCCCGTAGCTATCTGGCAATTGTGAGACGAGAGAAAATCCATCCCTAGGATCCCATCGTCCTCGATCTCAGCTATCAAAACGTCATGTTCAGTCCTAAGGCATCCCGAGACCACCACCTCCACGGAAGCCTTCCCCACAATGGGAGTCGTGTCGCCCGTGGCGGTACGCAGACTCGACAAGGAAGTTTCGACTGGAAAATTGGGAAGCAATCCTGGACGAATCACGGTGACTTCCGCCCCGGTGTCGATTACCCACAAACACGCGGTTCCGTTGACGGTTCCTTTCGCGTAGAGGCCCGACCGTCGCAAGCCGCGAATTACAAAATGATTGGGCCCAGACGAAGAATTAGGATTTGGACGTTCCCGGGGTCCTGAAGGGGCGGAGGTCGCAGGCTCTCGCGAAGCTTCAGCTGCTCGCCGGTCGTCAGAGTGCTGGCTCTGTTGATAATTGTCTCGACCGGAGTGTGGAGCAGGGCGTTGGCGCCAAGAAAAATTAGTATTCTGACGGTTCTGACTTGGGTTAAATCCTTCTCTCTCTCTCATGATTTTCTTTAAAGTAAAACAGTATTTAATGTCGTGACCTCGACGTTTGCAAAACCAGCACTCTAGGACAGGCTTCGCTCCCTGACGACCATCCGATCGTGAAGAACCTGCGGGAGGGTCGACATTCTTAGGAGAATGCTGTCTTTTTTGAGGTGAACGCCTGTCTCTAGAGGATTCCGCTGTCACGAGCTGCCGAATCCTTCCTGAACCGAGTTCAGACTCGGTGATCGCTTTGATTTCTAACCCCCTTATAACGGCTTGGCGTAAAGAAGAGGGCGCCGCTAGCTTAAGCGTTTGTCTCAAGCTGGAGCTAGAAATGGCGTCAAGAAATCGAACACATGCTAACTGATCGCGAGTGTGAGGTGCGCAATCGGGGAGAGCTAGTCGGATCAGACGTTCAAGATCGTTGGCCAGGGTGGCAAGATCTTCGTCACGGCCTTGGCTCCTATTGTTAAATTGGGTAAAGTAGAGTTTTGCCATGTGCTCATCACCAAATTGAAGTTTTAAAACCGCGCAAAGCTTATCAAAATCTTTCGCGTCAGAGTCGCTCAGTGAGGCCAACGCGCTCAAAGCTGTTCCTCGGAGAGATCCGGTGAGAGCCGCTGTCTTGAACGCCTGATCCCA
Organism: Euura lappo; assembly: GCA_018257835.1. Lineage (NCBI taxonomy): Eukaryota > Metazoa > Arthropoda > Insecta > Hymenoptera > Tenthredinidae > Euura > Euura lappo. The sequence goes on from JAEUYN010002294.1 coordinate 50,934, forward strand.
GTTGTTCAGCGCCGCGATCATCAAGAACTGTCTCTCATATTGAGCCCAAGAAGAGGTGCCATCGTAGACACCTGGTTTCATTAGCATAGAATTTACTCGGGGCAGCGGGTCCGTTCGCGCCGCCGGAGCGAAGACAGGCCAGCTACCTTGTTGAGGTATTACAGGTGGGATCCCTGAATTTTCAGGCGAATTTCTCATAGGGAGAGCGTTTCCGTAAGAAAATTGATTCTGTGGGCCAACCGGGCCGTTGGGAAACAAATTTCCCGATGGAAAGGTAGCGAGCCCGTCATCGTTTGTCAAACTATTAACGGCGATCTGTGGTCTCAAGGGGACCGGTTGGGAATTAAATACATTAGGAACATTTCGTTCAGGGTGATTCGAAAAAGCCCCTCCCAAGTCGCGATTCGAACCTGTGGGTACGCTGTTGCACAGAAACGGTCTGTTATCAAGCGAGCAGGGCACGGCGGAGGTTACCGGAGCTAATTGGCTGGCAACCTTCTTGGAAATGTTGTTCTGTGTGTGTGGTGACTTTGGGACTCCAAACCTTGCTTGGGGAGTGTCACCACACATCCAGTTTTGAGCTCTACTAAATTCTGCGTCCCGTACTAGTTCTCTAGTACGATCGCTCTGACGACGCCTCGGGGTCAACGGTACGCGGGGCAACGGTGTCCCCGGGTCAAATTCTACCGAAGCAATAAGTGGGTCATTAGCCCGGAAAACTGGCACAGACCTTATCGGTTCTTCTGTGACCTGATTCGGGGTAGATTGGGGCTGAATTGGTGGTCGATTGGCAAGAGGTGATCCCTCGAGCGGTCGTGGGGGTGGGGTCCGAACGCCTTGGACCTCCAGGAGTCGGGATTCTAGGGTCTCAAATCGTCGAAGCATCCCTTCCCGTGCAACTCGATCTCGCGTTTCCAAGGTCTCGAACCGTCGGAGTACCTCTTCTCGTTCTCGTTCTCGTTCTGCCCGCTCGCGTTCCTGCTGTTCTTCGCGTTCCCTCTTCCTCTCTTCCTGGTCCAGACGACTCTGTTCCGTCATGTGCTCTTGAAAGAGCTGGAACAATTGGGCTGGGTGAAAATCGGTTTGCAGGGTTACCTGAGGCGAACTCGGGTCCCCGGAAAATGATGGTCGCTGCGGAGGTGTCTGTTGTGGTTGTGGCCTAGGTGGAGAGGTTGCCTGCTCGACGGGATCCAAACGCGCCCTCTTAGCCAACGGTTCCCGGTCGGTCTCGGTCTCTCCTTCGCTTAGTGAGGCTCGTTGAAGTCGTGTGCGTGGCATAGTTCCTTCGAAATCTCTTTGAGTAGTGTCGTTGATGTCAGTTTTCTCTCTCACTCGCGATACCAGTGAAAAGTCTTTCGGGAAAAATCTCAAACTTTGGGGAAATACGTGAGAGAATCCCAGCTCCTCTACCAAATGTAACAAAGGGCTCAACCCGGTTACTGATAAAATAAAGGATCTCCCGAAATCACTGATACGAGGCGAAAGAAAAGATTCAGGGACAAAAAGGGGGTTTTATTCAAAAACGTGTTTTCAGTTTAAAGTCAGAAACAAGACTGTTTTTACAATAATCTTCCTTACGCTCATTTCTTCATAATAACTGATCAGCTGTTTCACCAGCATACTAAGTCCAAAATAAACGTCAAAGTGACAGGTAACTGGCACCCTCACAATCTAACGGGTGCCTCCGTTACAATACGCTCGCCTGAATTCGACAGCACGTCATCATTTGTGAGTGTAATCAAGTTATCATTGAAATTTTCTAGTGGTGGGGGATCCGGGATATGATCATCAAGCGACATTGGCAAATTTAACAGACGACATTCGATTATTTCTGCATTTATAGAAGTGATTGAAAACCTCGTGGAATTGGATAACCTTGGAATTGGATAACCTTGATGCCTCTGCTTTACTAACTGATCTTTCGTATTGCAGTTCTATTTATGAAACACTTCTTTGATTTTTCATGAATGTTTTCAGTATCCCTCCATGAGTTTTGAACATTTCAAACCGTACATTTTTACATTTCAAAGTTGTATTCAAAAATCCACAAAAATTATGTTGATCATGTGGAGTAATCTTGCTCTTTCAGAAGCATGGGACGAATTTCTCTTCTGACTTTTCTCCATAGGGAGGTTTTATTTCACGATTGATAGATTCAAACAAATATATTTTTTACTACAATAAGCAATAATGCCGGAATATTTAGTTCCAGAAAATTCATTACCCAAAAAGGGTTGGTCTAAAGAGCTAAAAAAAAAAAATCAGAGGAGTGTTCCAGAGATAGTCGAAACCAGAGATAGAAATGAAGAGAATTGAAGTGTTGCCTGATACTCTGAATCTCTGAATCTCAGGGAATTTTTTTTCTCCTGGAATATCCTGGAATTCTCAGGGAATATTAAGTTCACTCTGGGAATTTTTATGAAAGTGATCAATTACAAAAAAAAAAAAATCTGCAAATTCAAAACGTGGATTAAATTGCAATAAAACAAACAAAAAAATCTAGTATATTTTGCGAAATAATAATAAAAATCGTATCTCGACATACATGGAAAAATAGAAAAAATATCCTGGAATATCCTGGAATTCTCAGGGAATTTTAGATCCTTGCTTGAGTAGACACCCTGTGATAGTCTTCTAAAATTATATAAAATAACGAAATAGTCATTTTATAGGATTTGATTTACCATAATAACCATACATCCTCGAAGATACCTAGATTAGATTAGATAGATTAGATTTTTATTCAGGTGTAGATTTACAGATACAAAGAAAGAAGAGTCTTATATCCCTGCTGAGAAGCAAAGCTTCTGTGCGCAGGCCTGAAAAATACTTAAAATTACAAGATACACGTAACACTAAAAAAAACCTAATAACATAGCATTTCATAAAACGTGCTACATTTTAATGAACAATTTGAGTTGTAGTTTTGTTCACATAAACCATTTATTTTTTACACAACAAATCTATAATTTGCAACTTGAACAAAAAGCAGTATATTCACAATTCACCAAGGAATTGGTAGTAAATTGTAGAAATCATTCTCACGATCGTGTTGGCCACCTGCCACTGGTCGATAAAAAAAAGCTAAATCAAGAAAAAGTCCGTGAACTCGAGAAATTGTTGGGGAACTCTGTTTTTTTTTTTTTTTTGTTCAGCCCAGAAATGGAATTTGAAATCAGCGAATCTACATGTAAGTGCAATGCCAAATTTCAGTGACACGTCATTGTCTTTAAATATTCCGGCTTACTTGAATTGACTAACTCTGGCCAAAAGAGAATAACCCACAAGGTTTGACTTCCTCATAATGAATTGTATGTTGATTCGCAAAATTTGGATCTCGAATGAACAACAATCGTCCCACGGAGGCTAGATTGGTCTCTGTAGAAAGCACGCTCAAGGTGCTCAAAGCCCTGACGCCGGGACAACAATCAGTGGAAATCGCAGACCTGGAGGACAAGATCAATCATCAGACCTAGAAGATGAGATCAACCATCAGACCTGGAAAATGAGATCAACCACGCAAAATGCCTACTCACTACGAAAAATGTATTGTCATTAGAGGTCTCATTATAGGCACCTCAAACATCTGAAGACCCCATGAAGGAACAATGGCTTATGGAACTCGTCCCTCCTGTCAAACGTAGCAGAGAAATTAGTCATACTCCGGATCTTCGTCAGGGACCTCTTGATGACCACAGTCCACAGTTTGGGAATTCACCCCTCTACCTTATCATAGTAGACTTCAACGTGAGAGTGGGCGACCTTGGACCTGTACCTGAAGAAGCGGTGAAAGGCTCGGGCTTGGCGACGAGTCGAGCCACTCTGGATCCAGTGCCGAACGCAAGGGGGATACGCTTCAACAACGCTTTTACAGTCAACGGGATGATCCTTCATAACGGTGGAACTTCTCGGGATATACCGGCACATACTAAGCACACGTTCTGCGTATAACAAAGAAGTATGTCTACATGATCTAGCATTCCACCAGAAACCAATCTGCTTTGGACCACCTCACAGTGTGCTTCGACCTCTGCTTTGCTCCCATCACCTATTGGCAGTGTATTGGATGTTCCGACAAAGTTGCCATAACCGCTGGTATAAATTCGGCCCTGAGTTTAATCCTAAAAAATTCAATTACCAAAGTAATGTCCAAGTCCGGCATAATTAGAATAGTTCATGTGCCATTCAGGCGCTAACAATATGGAAAAAATATAAATACTTCTTCGATGTGGGATTAGAAGAAGCCAGACGAGAAGCGAACTCTGGTTCAACTTATCTCGCTATTCCGAACCATGTAACGTCTGAAGGTGAGGAATGCCTCAAGATCAACCGTTAGTCGACTTCGCGGACATCAAGGACTCAAGCGCACAAAACATGAAGAGAAAAGAGATAAAGGATCCTATAAAAATGAAACATGCCAGCTGTTCACCACCGAAGCCAAATCCTCCGAGAATTACTGCCGATCTTCGAACGTGGATGCCGAAGTAGCTGTGGAACAAGGTTATGCACGATGTATCACCTTCGACTACCTTGACTACTAAACCTAGGGTCGAGCCCCCAGCTGGTCGCCTATTTCTGGATGCCTACTCAACAGTTGAATAGGGCTGTGTGAAAACACAAAAGTGACACACGTTGGTTCCATTAGCCGCAAGCTTGTGAGGCAGGGTCGCCGATAAACGTCTACAAGAAATGATTTAGTTTCGGAAGAGGTTGCCACCTGGAACTATTACCATGAAAAGCTCGAGTGAATCGACAACCGCATACTGCACTCCTGACAGGTAATGAACGGATAGTACCTCGGCAAGCAATCGAAGAGTCTGTATACGTCTTCTTCGTCGACTTTGAGGGTGATTTTGACTTCTGCAAACATACAATACTATGGCCAAAGTAATTGATAATTGAATTCATCGACTATGAATTTTATAATTCAATAACCGATACACCGATTGCAGTAAACCCATGAAGAATTGTCCTTGGGACAGTTTTCACAGTAATTCTTTTAGTTGACAATGACACAACCGTTATTGATAACTTCTTCGGCTTGGCTGATTCAAGAATGGAGGGTATATTTCGTGTGCTGGCTCAGATGTCTGCTCCGACTATTAGTATCCGTTTCAGAAGCAACCAGGACGCTAATGTTTTATACAGCTTGTCGGCTGACGGTAGTTAGGTAACAATCACACGGTGACTTGTTACAATAATCGTTGATCGATGATCACGTGACTGATGTACAGTTGCGAAGGAAACTATCCCTTATTGATTTCTTACTGTCTAGCTTTATACTAGGTTGTCTTTCTACTGTGCTCCGTTATACCAAAGGGTGTCCAACGAATCTGAACAATTGCGTACGAAGTTATCACACAAAGATAATTATTCAGGAACTACTGAAATAATTAATTAATTTGTTCCGCCTGGTCCGATAAATTCAAAATTGAGAATGTAGAGATAGCAAATGATAGATTGTACCAAAACAAATAGGTCGGTTACAGTTCCAGAGTAGCTGACCAAGAACAATCCACATCACAAATAACCAATCGTTTCGCGGTCTTAAAAATATACAACCGATTCCAAATTGAATCAACACTACAATCCCTGGCCTTAAATTTACCTGCTAATTCCGATCCGAGAATACATTTCGTTTTGTAAATGAGCGCCGACGACACAATTATTATTAATTTACTCGAAATATCACAACTGATATTACTGCAATATTCAGGAATGATTGATTGTATTTATGCTACGAATAAAGTAATTCATAATGAAAAGAAAAAATTCGGTATGAAACTTTATTGACAATTCTCCCATAGCCATACTACAATTTAGAGCAGAGTGTTTGTATCAGAGGTTTGTCTATGACCCAGAGAAATAATTCGTTGATTTCAGGGGAGATTTCGGTGAATTTTTTGCCAAAAATAGGTTTTCTTAATTCTTATGATATTAAAAAGAGGTGTATAAAAAATATCCTTCCAGCAGTTTTTCAATAATGGTAGTATGGGTCGTGCCAAAAAATGTCAGTTTCCTGCGACGAAAGTGTAATAGTGCAAGGAATTTTTGGCTGCGGTGGGCAAAATCTTCTTTGCAAGATTCCTTGCGCTTACACTTTCATCGTAGGAGGCTGAATTTTTTTTTCACAGGCCATGCCACCATTATCGAAAAACTGCTGGAAGGATTTTATTTTACGACCTCTAATAGCGATGTTCAAAATTTCACCAAAGTCTTCCCTGAATGTGTCGATGGGTTTCAATGAAATGATTGGAATTAACTCGAATTTACTGAATAATAGCTGAGTATTGATGGAATTGAATTGATAGTGGCTCGCACAAATTATCCTGAATGTGTTTGAAAATGATAAAAATTTGCAAATATCAACTTGCATGGGAGTGAATTATCGAGGATTGTTGGAAAAAAAAAATCGAACTCAACGAATTAGGGTGCCAGTTTTGAATGCTGAATTAAATTGAGGCGAATTATCCGAGGTTATTGGGGACAGGCTCAAAATTCTGAACGACTATGCGCTGAAAGGTCATGATTCCGGATTAAAATGTACCGAAATAATGTTTCGCACGGTTTTTTCCAGCCAGCATTCGGTAAAACTGTGCAAAACTCTTATTTCGGTACTTTGAATTCGGAATTATGACTTTCGGTTACTTTGAAATTCGGAATTATGCCATTCGGTACTTTCAAGTTAAGAATTATAGCCTTTCGGCGCATAGTCGTTCGGAATTTTAAGAATGTATTGGCCGTACAATCTCGACCAAAAATGATTTTCGTCGGCAAATTGAGTACTTCATGTTAAGATAGAAATCGGAGACAAATCATACATGATAAAGATGATAAGAGTATTCATTTTGAATAATAATAATGCATGAAAGTTATCAATAAATTGTAATAACGTTACCAGAAAATTTGTTGATAACAATTTATTGATAACTTTTGGGCATTATTATTATTCGAAGTTAATACTTTGATCGTCTTGATTGTGGTTGATTTTTTCCCGATTTTTAACTTATCCCGAAGTACCTAATGTCGTCGACGAGAATCACTTTTGGTTGAGATTGTACGGCCACTACATCCTTAAACCCGTCCCCTCCTATTAGTTATCCCCGCCACCCCCACCCCGTATCAGTACGACGAAACTGCATCCTGTGGGCACGGGACATGAACGTGAAAATTCATGCGACATTCAACTGCTCCGGCGAACGAGGAAGATGTCGGATAGGACACGGGTCGTCGACGCTGCCTTTCACATCGCTGGTGTGACCTGCGGAAAGCGGAAAGTGATTATTTAATAAGAGCCGAATTCAATCGATCGGTGAAATTGACTGCAGATAATTAATCATCGTGGTACCATGAGGATCCCAGGAACTTGAACGACACGACCTGTACTGTCATGGCCGCAGTCTCCGGTGTCATGAGGATGCATCCTGCAGGAGAGTAAGGGGAGTATGAACACTCATGTGATGTTGATCCACTGCGCCGAGAAGAAAAGACTTTGAAAAAAGGATGCAGAACGTTGCCCGTAATTTCCCCTCCGCTGCTTGCACTTGTGGAAAGGAAAAATTGGTTGCTCGGAGTCGCTGAAAAATGGAATCGATCATGGAGATAAACGGCTGAAACATTGGTTATTTCAGAGATGATTGATCGTTGTGGTACCGTGAGGATCCGCAGAGTTTAGGTGGCATAACTTCTGTCTGTCGCAGAGTCTCCGTACGATGAGATTACATCTTGCAGGGAGACGATATGGGTGTGGGATTTTATGCTATGCTCATCCAGTTTGGCGGGCGGGGAAGATGTTGGATAGGACACGGGTCGTAGACGCTGCCTTTCATATCGCTGCTGTGAGCTGCGGAAAGCAAAAAAATTATTAGTCGGAGATACTGAGAAACGTTAGACTGATTGAATCGATTGTCAAACGACATTTTATCCACCGCTCAAAATAAACAGCAACGAGACAGAGCTCCGGCGTTTGAAATAGTGAAATAGAAAAAAAATAAAAAAAAAATAATAAATAAATAAATAGTTTGTTGAATAATTGATTACTGTCGTACCTGTTATCGGTTCATCCACATTTCGATGACTTATGAATGGAGAGGCGATGATCACTGATACCGCGAAACGTTTGCTATGCGGCTCACCGGGGGGCATCCTAACCTCTCAGGGGTCGTAACTTCGACACTCGATTTTGCGAAATCGGTTCATCACCGATGCAGCGACCACACAGCTGTCAACCTATCCGGTTTAAAAATTCGCACCTAACCAATAAATATCACGGCCAATTCACATAGTGGCTCCCGAACACCTGACAGCTCGCCGCAAAGCCGTCGTGCCGTGGTACGAGCCTTTCATCGATCGTCGTATCGACCGAAAGCTCTCGGATCACGACGTGTACCCTCGGTTGCATACCCGCAGGCGTACGTTCGAGTATGTGTCGACGAGCCCGTGGTGACCATCGACGAAATCACCCGGTATGTGCAGGACCATCGGCCATAGTTCTGGATGTCCAGGTCCCAGTTCCGGGTGTCCAGGTCTATCGCGCCATAGTTCTGGATGTCCAGGTCTGTTCGGGATGTCCAGGTCTTAGTTCTGGATGTCCAGGTCTACCGCGCCATAGTTTTTGGTCCCCAGGTCTATCGCGCCATAGTTCTGGATGTCCAGGTCTACCGCGCCATAGTTTTTGGTCCCCAGGTCTATCGCGCCACACTACCGGAGAAAGCGAGGAAGACGCAACCCCACCGCACCAAAGAAGAAGGATGGAAACGGAAACCCCCAGCACCTCTACCCAAAGGGGAGGAGACCCTCGGGAAGACGAGCGACGAACGCACAACACACGGACGCAGGCTGCGGCCAAGGAACTGAAGAAACGGGATAGAACTACCGTCAGGGTGGAAGCCGAGGGGAAGTCATTCGAAGAGGTGATGAAGGACCTGAGAAGGCGGGTAAATACGCAAGATCTGGTGATCCGGCTGGCCAGAGAAATGAGAGCCTGCGAGAGCGCAATCATAGAGGTAGAAGGCGGGGAAACCGCGGCAGGCATACTCCATAAACGGATACAAGAGGCTGGATACACGGCCACCATTCTCGGACAGAGGCAGGTGAAACTATACCTGGCAAGGTATGATCCTACGGTTTCGGATCTGGAAATTCACCAGGCAATATGCGAGCGACTGGGAGTGAAAAACTGCACAGGCACGATCATATTTACTAGAGACAACGGAAACGGCACAAACGCCATGTGCCTAGGAATGGAAGAAAAGCTGGCCAAACAACTGGTGCGACTGGGAACAGTCCAGATCGGCTGGACGGAGACCAGGGTGAGGCCGTATACGGCCTCGACACAGTGCTACCGGTGTGGCGCAGAAGGACATAGGGCGATAGATTGTCGGAAATCCGGAAACGTTTGTTACAAGTGCGGAAAACCGGGCCACGTCAAAAGCGCGTGCGAGGAAGAAGAAGAGGAGGATGACCCCATGCAGGAAGAAGAAGAAGCAGCGGGGGAAAACAGCAATACGGCGCAACCGACGCGACCAGAAACAAGGGAGCGAGGAGCCACCCGCACAGTTCGCGGAAAGGAGGTGGCGGACGCCAGTACGCAGACGGACCCGCTATCGCCGGAACAACAAAGAGGAGCTGGAGGGAGAGCGACCTACAGCGCCGCGGCAAGAAACGGACCAAGTGGAAACAGACACGCCGGTGCGCCAAGGGGACCCGCCCCTACACAGGAAGCGGACCCCGGGAACACCGGACGGTACAGCAATCCAGGACGACAGAAGGCCCCAAAGCCTAAGAAGACTATAGCCGTAACAGTCAGGCCAAAAACCGGAAGCTATGAGGAAGCACTCCGTAGTCTGAAAGATACGGTCACTATGCCGGAGGGCAGTAAGATCCATAACATAAGGAAAACAAGAACCGGACTTGTTCTCATCGAAACGGACGACAAAGAAGCGGGGGAAAGAATCAAAAGAGCTATCGACGACGCCATGGGAGACAAAGCCGAAACGCGGCTCCTGGGAGCGAACCAGGACACCTTCATCAAAATAAGAGGCCTGGATGCACTGACGGATGAAGAGGAAATTATAAGTGCCCTAGCGAGCGAAGTGGCGAACGGCGCGGAGCTCAGAGAAACCACGACGGTGATCAGAACATTCCTGTACCCCTGGCAAGAGAGAGTGGCGGTCCTTAGAATGCCGGCTGAACAGGCCAGGCCACTCCTGGAGAAAACAAAGATAAGAATAGGATGGACCATGGCCCGGCTATCGACTAGCGAGCCACGCAACAAGCCGAGACACCAGGCAGGAGCTGGAGAACGAGGAGCGGAGAGAGAAGCATCAACAGACACCGGTGATAACGTAAGCGGAGGGAAAAGAAATCAAACGGACAACCCGCAGGCGTGAAGGACATAAAGGTCATACAAGCGAATTTGGGTCGCAGCCCAGCAGCCCTGGACCTGTTATTGCAAACTATGGAGGAGGAGAAGACCAGCCTCGCTATAATCTCAGAGCCCCCAAAAAAGGCAAGGGGAAGCGGGAAGTGGTTCTGGAGCCAAGACAGGAAAGCCGCTATTGTCGTACGAGACAGACTCCTTCCAGTCAGAGAGGCAAGCCGGAGGGAAGGCAGTGTCACCGTGGAACTAGGCACCGGACTGACGATAACAGCGCTGTACTTCTCCCCAAACAGGGATATTAACAGCTTCACGATATACTGGCGAAGAGAAATGCAAGAGCAGACGAGAATGGAGGAGGAAGGCTCCAAGGACATAATAATGGCGGGCGACCCCAACGCCTGGTCACACCTCTGGGGAAGCGTAAAAACAAACGCGAGGGGTGCAGTCATACAAGACTCCCTCGCAGGGACCGACCTAGTGTGCTGCAACTCGGCTCGGTCATAGACGTCACCTTCGCAACGACCGTAGTGGCGAGCAAACTCACCGGATGGAGAGTTGACACGCGCGCCGAAACACTCAGTGACCACCACAGGGTGAAATACCAAGTGACCGAAACAAGAGAGGACCTGAGGGACAGAGACCCGAGCGCGCCGGCGGGAGGAGGCGGCTGGAACATCCGAAAGATGGACAAAGAGAAGTTCGCGGAGACAATATCCCAGGTAAAAATCAATTACGGGAGCAAGGGACTCACTGAGGCAACGAAGGAAGTGACAGAGGCCATCTCACGGGCTTGCGACGCGGCCGCCCCAAAAAGAAAAACGGCGAAGGGGAAACCGCAACATTGGTGGAACGAGGAGATAGGCCGGAAAAGATCTGCATGTGTCGCCGCGAGACGGAGAATGCAAAGAGCACGCAAGAAACTCGGAAGAGGAGTAGACCCGGGGACACTAGGAAGAAGGGAGCATGAGTACAAACAGGAGCGGCAGGAGCTAAAAAAGGCCATTTCCAAAAGTAAGACGGAAGGCTGGAAACAGCTTATCAGCGAAGTCGATGGAGACCCATGGGGCAAGCCCTATAAAGTAGTTATGGGCAAACTTAGCGGCAAACCACCGCCCCCCACACACCCGGAGGAGGTAAGACCGGCACTCGAAAAGCTCTTCCCGCGGGAAACAGCACCGGCCGCGGGAAACACGGTGACGTAGCGTACCACATCACCCAGATGCTAACGGGAAACGGAGCTTTCGGGGCCTATCTCTATAGATTTAAGAGGCGCCCTTGGCCGAACTGTGAATACTGCGCGGAAGCGCCAATCGACGACGCGACACACACCTTAACAAGGTGCCCGAAATGGAAAGCATACAGGATCGACGAAAGAGGCAGAAGACTGCTGCCGGAAACACTGGAGGGGATAGGGGATCATATGGCAACGAGCAAGAAGAACTGGAAACGCACCGAAAAGGCAGTGTGCGCCATTATTGCGGCAAAAGAGGAGGCCGATCGGAAAAAAGGCTGGTGATATAAACCACCAAACAGCAAAGAGACACAAAACACAGGAAAAAAAAAAAAAACACCAGGATGCCGACAACAACACCAGAAGGCATCCAAGACAAGGGGGCGCTGGGGAGTGATACAGAAGCACACATACACAAAACATAAAACATGCACACAAAACATGCATACGCAGCCATACACACAGAGACACGAAAACGATACACGAAGACAGGGTAGAAAACACGGGACAGACGGACAGGAAGGCAACATAGGCAGAGACAGGACAGTAACAGGGACAGACATGGGCATACAGGCCTGACCACCGACATCCCTTGGAAGGGTGCTGCCCCGCGTCCCCACGGGGAGGGGCTCCCGACCAGGGGCGACTGCCATAGCCGGTCCCAAGCCCGGTTGAGAAAAGTAGAGGGGCTTGACCTGCCTTGACCTTTACCCCATACCGGCTGTCCAACGCCGGAGAGTTAGACGCAATGCCGAAAGGCAGTTCCTAACTCCCGGGTCGAGGAACTCCAACTCGGCGACAGTTTCGGTCAAAAAAAAAAAAAAAAAGGTCTATCGCGCCATAGTTCTGGATGTCCAGGTCTACCGCGCCATAGTTCTGGATGTCCAGGTCTCAGTTCTGGGTGTCCAGGTCTATCCCGCCATAGTTCTGGGGTCCAGGTCTATCGCGCCATAGTTCTGGATGTCCAGGTCTACCGCGCCATAGTTTTTGGTCTCCAGGTCTATCGCGCCATAGTTCTGGATGTCCAGGTCTACTGCGCCATAGTTTTTGGTCTCCAGGTCTATCGCGCCATAGTTCTGGATGTCCAGGTCTACCGCGCCATAGTTTTTGGTCTCCAGGTCTATCGCGCCATAGTTCTGGGTGTCCAGGTCTATCGCGCCATAGTTCTGGATGTCCAGGTCTACCGCGCCATAGTTTTAGGTCTCCAGGTCTACCGCGCCATAGTTTTTGGTCTCCAGGTCTATCGCGCCATAGTTCTGGATGTCCAGGTCTACCGCGCCATAGTTTTTGGTCCCCAGGTCTATCGCGCCATAGTTCTGGGTGTCCAGGTCTACCGCGCCATAGTTTTTGGTCCCCAGGTCTATCGCGCCATAGTTTTTGGTCTCCAGGTCTATCGCGCCATAGTTCCGGACGTCCAGGTCTACCGCGCCATAGTTTTTGGTCTCCAGGTCTATCGCGCCATAGTTCTGGATGTCCAGGTCTACCGCGCCATAGTTTTGGACTCCAGGTCTACCGCGCGCCATAGTTCTGGATGTCCAGGTCTACCGCGCCATAGTTTTTGGTCTCCAGGTCTATCGCGCCATAGTTCTGGGTGTCCAGGTCTATCGCGCCATAGTTCTGGGTGTCCAGGTCTACCGCGCCATAGTTTTTGGTCCCCAGGTCTATCGCGCCATCGTTCTGGATATCCAGGTCTACCGCGCCATAGTTTTTCGTCTCCAGGTCTATCGCGCCATAGTTCTGGATGTCCAGGTCTATCCCGCCATAGTTCTGGGGTCCAGGTCTATCGCGCCATAGTTCTGGATGTCCAGGTCTACCGCGCCATAGTTTTTGGTCTCCAGGTCTATCGCGCCATCGTTCTGGGTGTCCAGGTCTACCGCGCCATAGTTTTTGGTCTCCAGGTCTATCGCGCCATAGTTCTGGGTGTCCAGGTCTACCGCGCCATAGTTTTTGGTCCCCAGGTCTATCGCGCCATAGTTCTGGATGTCCAGGTCTCAGTACTGGGTGTCCAGGTCTATCCCGCCATAGTTCTGGGGTCCAGGTCTATCGCGCCATCGTTCTGGATGTCCAGGTCTACCGCGCCATAGTTTTTGGTCCCCAGGTCTATCGCGCCATAGTTCTGGATGTCCAGGTCTACCGCGCCATAGTTCTGGATGTCCAGGTCTACCGCGCCATAGTTTTTGGTCTTCAGGTCTATCGCGCCATAGTTCTGGGTGTCCAGGTCTATCGCGCCATAGTTCTGGATGTCCAGGTCTCAGTACTGGGTGTCCAGGTCTATCCCGCCATAGTTCTGGGGTCCAGGTCTATCGCGCCATCGTTCTGGATGTCCAGGTCTACCGCGCCATAGTTTTTGGTCCCCAGGTCTATCGCGCCATAGTTCTGGATGTCCAGGTCTACCGCGCCATAGTTCTGGATGTCCAGGTCTACCGCGCCATAGTTTTTGGTCTTCAGGTCTATCGCGCCATAGTTCTGGGTGTCCAGGTCTATCGCGCCATAGTTCTGGCTGTCCAGGTCTATCGCGCCATAGTTCTGGGTGTCCAGGTCAACCGCGTCGTAGTTTTCGTCGTACAGGTTGTTCGCGTCGTATTTTTCTGCGTCCAGGTCAATCGCGTCAACCGCGTCGTAGTTTTCGTCGTACAGGTTGTTCGCGTCGTATTTTTCTGCGTCCAGGTCAATCGCGTCGTAGTTTGTGGTGTCCAGGTCAACCGCGTCGTAGTTTTCGTCGTACAGGTTGTTCGCGTCGTATTTTTCTGCGTCCAGGTCAATCGCGTCGTAGTTTGTGGTGTCCAGGTCAACCGCGTCGTAGTTTTCATCGTACAGGTTGTTCGCGTCGTATTTTTCTGCGTCCAGGTTGACCGCGCAGCAGCAGGTTCTGGATGTCCAGGTCTACTACTTCGTAGTTTTCGTCGTCCAGGTTGTTTGCGTCGTAGTTTCAGGTTGGTCGCGTCGTATTTTTCGGCGTACAGGTTATTATGAATTCACTCTGTATATCGGCGTACAGGTTATTATGAATTCACTCTGTATATCGGCGTACAGTTTATTATGAATTCACTCTGTATAATATAGAACCTAGATCGTCTTGTGTCTCAGTACCTATACCATCTTGTATCTCATGGTGATAAAATAAGTGAATGAATTATTATTATTTCCACGATTCGTCTTGGTAGTGATTATAATTGCTATACAAAAATTCAATTACCAAGTGAAATAAATTGTGAGAATATCGGTAAAATGAACGGATACGTTGTGAAAATCGTACCGGACGGTAACTGTCTCTCCAGGGCGTTATCGTATGGGTTTTTCAACGACCAGGATAAACATAAAAAGGTAAGACAATCAACTGTACAACATGTCATCCAGAATTGGTCAGGATATGAAGGATTCATTATCGGAGATGAATCCCATGTAGTACCTCTCAGATCATCGTCAGATTATTATCGGTACATGACTAAAAATGGGACGCATGGTGGGGACGTAGAATTGACCGCAGCGGCGAGAATATATAAGTTAAGACTCGTCGTCTATCGCTCGGATAGTCCAGTACCCAACGAATATGGAATAGAAAATTCGCGACAATTTTCACTTCTGTATACCGGGGATGGTGATCACGGACATTATGATTTCGTATGTCAATCGGACGACTTATGTTATCGTAATCCACATCTGTTGGAAGAAGATTCTAATAATCTTCTTCCAAGTGTGTCTTCTACTGAACACTTCGATCGCGATTTGCCGCTCATCGATGAGTCATCTAAGAATTTTAAAGCTAAGAATTCAAAGGCTGGTAGACCAAAATCAAAGTTCTCTGAGGATCAAACGCGTAATCAAAATTCTAATAATCTTCTTCCAAGTGTGTCTTCTACTGAACACTTCGATCGCGATTGGCCGCTCATCGATGAGTCATCTAAGAATTTTAAAGCTAAGAATTCAAAGGCTGGTAGACCAAAATCAAATTTCTCTGAGGATCAAACGCGTAATCAAAATAATACGCAGCGTCGTGAAAAACCTACAATTGAAAAAGAAAAAGTCTATAACGATACTAATAATAAAGGAATACGTGTTGTTAAAGAAGATATATTGAGTAAACGCAAAATTGAGATTAGGGTTCGTGGATCTAAAAAGCAGAAGCTCAACAAAGATAACACAAGTGTTGTCGAATATCATGCATGCGAAGCCAATGTAATCGAACGGACTTCAAATGATTTTGAACACGAGGAATTGCAAAGTGTTTCTTCTATTGACTTAGAACTCAATCGGTTTATTATCCAACAACAGCCTGTTATAAATGTTTTTAAAAAATCTAAAGTTGGTAGACCAAAATCTACGTTGTCAAAGGATGAAAGACGTCATCAACAAAAAAGAAATCAACGTGAAAAATATATGCGTGAACAAGTAAATAGTCTTGAGACGTTCGAAACACAAGTAAATAGTCTTAAGGGTGATATATCGAATAACATCCATGAGAGTGTAGAGCCATTGGACATTGGAGATATGACAGTAGTTTGTAAACATTGTCAAGCTGTTTCTTTTGAAAACGAACCGGGTCGAACTCCTAATAATTGTTGCCATGGAGGAAAAGTAGAATTGCCACCCTTAACGACATATCCAAAAGAATTAGAAGTTCTTCGCGAAGGAAAAGACGAACTTTCTGTTCATTTTAGACAATCTATCAGATCGTACAACGATTCATTCGCATTTGCATCCTTCAATTGTACGGTTCCTGAGATTGGCGGTCATGGACCATATATTATGAAAATTGTAGGAGACGTAAGTTATATGATTTCAACCAGTTTGGAAAGTAACAATTCCCGTGCGCGATACGGCCAAATATATATTTACGACCAGGAAACTCAAGTTACTTTACGAGAAGATAATGCACGACGAGAAAATTTATTGAAAAAAATTGGTGAAATAATAAATGAACGCAATCCTTATGCGATTCATTTCAAAACATTATATGAGCGATATAATGCCGGAGAGACTAGAATCGATTTAAATTTTGTTTCGTTGAAAACTGATGACCGACGGCGGTACAATGTACCAACCTGTGGCGAAATGGCGGCTCTAATTGTATCACATGACGGGTCTGTGTCGAAGGATGTCGAAGTTCAAGTTTTTCCAAAAAATGAAAAAACACTTGCATATGTTCCGAAGTCATCGCATCACGTAGATCCAATGACATTTCCATTGTTATTTCCAAACGGAGACCTTGGTTGGAGTTTTAGTTTGAAACATGTTGTGACAAATAAAACAATTTCGCCAGTTCAGTATTACGGTCATCGTTTAGCATTGCGACCGAATGGGGAACAAAATCATTTATTACGAAGTGGACGTTTGACACAACATTACATTATTCATGCGTATTTAACTGTAGAATCACAACGATTATTTTTTCTTAGAAACAATCAAAAACAACTTCGAATTGAATGTTATCAGGGGATGACTGATCATATTGAAAACAGTGCAGCAAATACTGCCGATGAGGGTCGACTTGGGAATATGATGATTTTACCGTCTACGTTTCCCGGTGGTCCACGATACATGCAACAGCAGTATCAAGATGCAATGGCAATTGCGAGGAAAATCGGCAAACCAGATTTATTTATTACCATGACTTGTAATCCGAAGTGGCCAGAGATACTTCGAGTTTTGTCAAATTTTCCACCAAATACTACGGCAAACGATATCCCAACAATTGTTTGTCGGGTATTCAACATTCGTCTACAGCGAATGCTAAAAGAAATAAATACTGGATCTGTATTTGGTAAAATTGAAGGGTTCGTTTACACGATAGAATTTCAAAAACGTGGGCTACCACATGCACACATTCTGATGATTTTAAATTATCAAAATAAACTGCTCACTGCAGAAAATATAGATCGCTTTATATCAGCCGAGATACCAGATAAAACAAAATATCCACAATTACATAAAACTTTGGTAGCACATATGTTACATGGCCCACACACGTCAAAAACAGCTTGTTGGAATACTGAAGAAAAATCGTGCGCTAAAAAGTTTCCAAAAGAGTTTATCCAAGAGACTAAAATTACCGGTCGCGGTTTCCCGCAGTATCGTAGACGAGACAATTCTCATGAATTGAATTTTTATAAAAACCGAGTGAATAATAGATTGGTAAAAGTTGACAACAGTATGATTGTTCCTCACAATCCATACTTACTTGTCAAATACAATAGTCACATTAATATTGAATATTGTGCATCTGTTATGAGTTTCAAATATATTCATAAATACATTCATAAAGGTGTAGATTGTGCTAGAATTCAAATAGAAACTGAAGGTGATCGCTGCTCTCGTACCGATGAGATTCAGAATTTTATCGACACACGTTACGTGAGTCCCATGGAAGCAGCTTGGCGACTTATGGAATTACCAATTCATGGGCGTAGTCATGGGGTAATACGATTGCCTGTTCATTTGCCAGGACAGCAGTATGCCACTTTCGAAGAAGGGAGGGAAGTTGATGCCATATCCAATGAAAAAAAGTGGAAGACTGCTCTTACTGCGTGGTTTGAACTTAATGTTACAGACGAAACAGCAAGAAGTATAACTTATGCCGATACTCCAGATTCATTTGTATTTAATGTAGCTGCCAAGAAATGGACTCGACGTAAAATTGCGTGTAGGATAATAGGCAGAATGACTTGCGTTTCACCACGTGATTCAGAAAGATTTCATCCCAAGTTAATTCTTCTTAGAGCAACGAATGCTACTTGTTTTGAGGACTTGCGTGTGGTAGATGGAAAAACTTATGATACGTTCAGAGATGCTGCTGTCGCAATGGGATTGACAGCGACAAACGACGAAGCATTTAAAATATTCGACGAAGGTGTATCTCTTTTGATGCCAAATCGCTTACGTCACTTTTTTGTATGGTATCTGATAGGTGAAATGCCATCAGATGCAACCGAGCTTTGGCACAGGTATAAAGATGCACTTTCAGAGGATTTTAAAGATAATAACGAAAATCGTGCTTTATCTGCAATTGAAAATTTACTTCAATCTGAAGCTAGATCATGTAGTGATTTTTGTTTACCCTCTCCGGAATTCGTTTATGATGAAATTGAGGAATGCACAGGGAATGATGTGCCTTTTGAAATTAAAAGTAATGAATTAATAGAACAGCTTAATGACGATCAACGTGTTGTTTACAATAATATTTTAAATTGTATTATCTGCGACCAAGAAACGAGAAGCACGTGTACCGGAAAATGTTTTTACATAGACGGTCCTGGAGGAACAGGAAAAACGTTTCTGTATAATGCTTTTTACTATAAGCTTAGAGCATTAGGAAAGAAGGTTGCTTGTGTAGCATGGACAGGTATTGTTGCAATTTTGTTACCAGGTCGAACAACATCTCACAGATTGTTTGGACTGCCATTAAAATTGCCTGACGAAGGTACAATTTTTTTAAATGCAGCCATAAAAAAAAAACTTATTAATATTGATGTTATAATATGGGATGAGTGTTCAATGATTCCCAGACGTGCACTTGAATTAATTGATCGAACACTTCAAGATATTGTAGGAGTTCGTACACCTTTTGGCGGTAAAGCAATAATCTTGGGTGGTGATTTCAGACAAGTTTTGCCAGTGGTAAAACGAGGTGGTAAAATACAGATTTTGAGAGAAACCATTAAGTATTCGCCTCTGTGGAATTTGTTTTATAAATTCAGTCTTAAACGTAACATGCGAGCTACAAAAGATGACGCTGTTGAATTTTCAAAGTGGCTTCTTGACGTTGGAAATGGAGTTATACAAAAAATTGTTCTCACAAAAGAATTGATGAGTACAGATTTAATTAACGATTTATACCCATCGACGCTATCGCAAGATGAACTAATTAATAGAGCTATTTTAGCTCCACAAAATTCAGAAGTGAATCAAGTTAATGCACGAATTCTTGAGCGAATGAGTGGAGATATGCTTGAGTCTCGTAGCATTGATTACGCCACGTTTCATGGAACAGACGTAGCTGATACAATTTTGAACGAAGAGGCCACATTACGGTATCCAATAGAGTATTTGAATAGTTTAACACCTACTGGTTTACCACCACGTAGACTTAAACTCAAAGTCGGTGCAATTGTAATGCTCTTGCGCAATTTGTCTGTATCGGATGGTTTGTGTAATGGGACACGATTAATTATTCGTGCCTTACATTCGCGCATTTTAATTGCAGAACTTTTAACGGGCGAGAAAAAAGGTCAAATTGTGGAAATTCCTCGTATAAAATTAGATACAAAGAATGACACAGAAATACCTTTTGTTTTACACAGACGTCAATTTCCTGTGCGATTAGCATTTGCTATGACAATCAATAAGTCACAGGGTCAGAGTTTCGAACATATTGGACTATACATCGATCGTCCAATATTTGGTCACGGACAATTGTATGTTGCACTCTCACGTTGCAGTTCAAAGAATTGTATAAAAATTCAATTGAAAGGTGCACGAAATGAAATAAATAATATTGTTTACAATGAAGTGATTGATTAAAATTATTTGAAATTTAATATGTTGATAGATTAGGCTGCAGTACGCGCCACAATGATAATCAAAAATATATCAAGCTGATAAGGCTGCATTATGCGCCAGGAAGATGATGTTTTTTGATATCGGCTGCATAACGCGCCACAATGATGATGATGTCAAAACATTAGGCTGCAGTATGCGCCAGAAAGATAATGTTTTTTGATATTGGCTGCATGACGCGCCACAATGATGATGTCAAAACATTAGGCTGCAGTATGCGCCAAAACAATAATTAAGAATAGACGAGGCTGTATGATACATGTGAAACAGCTAAAATTTATCAATTTCAACTAATTCGTTGATTATTTACAACAATTTCATAGGATTTATGCAGTATCAATTTGATCCAGGCGTAGACAAATATCCCTACGATGAGGCGAAGGCTAATCCACCACCCGATTCCTCTCCTGTACACGTTTCAACCACCGATCCTGTAGAGATATCCCACCGTGGAGAAATGAGTGCCAGCCTGGTGTTATTGGTAACTTTACATAAAAAAAAGTCATACAAACAGCATAAAAGTATCAAATCAATTTCAACTAATTCTTTGTTCATTTGCAACAATTTCATAGGATTGATGTAGTATCAATTTGATCCAGGCGTAGACAAATATCCCTACGATGAGGCGAAGGCTAATCCACCACCCGATTCCTCTCCTGTACACGTTTCAACCACCGATCCTGTAGAGATATCCCACCGTGGAGAAATGAGTGCCAGCCTGGTGTTATTGGTAACTTTACATAAAAAAAAGTCATACAAACAGCATAAAATTATCAAATCAATTTCAACTAATTCTTTGTTCATTTGCAACAATTTCATAGGATTGATGCAGTATCAATTTGATCCAGGCGTAGACAAATATCCCTACGATGAGGCGAAGGCTAATCCACCACCCGATTCCTCTCCTGTACACGTTTCAACCACCGATCCTGTAGAGATATCCCACCGTGGAGAAATGAGTGCCAGCCTGGTGTTATTGGTAACTTTACATAAAAAAAAGTCATACAAACAGCATAAAATTATCAAATCAATTTCAACTAATTCTTTGTTCATTTGCAACAATTTCATAGGATTGATGCAGTATCAATTTGATCCAGGCGTAGACAAATATCCCTACGACGAGGAAAAGGCTAATCCACTACCCGATTCATCTCCTGTCCACGTTTAACATATTGTAAAGATCCTGACCTGAGTTGATTGAATGACTTAAATTATAACATAACCATAACCTGAAGAGAAATAATTACACAAATGACCAGGAACTATTGTGCGATAGACGTGTAGACCAGAAACTATGGCGCACTAGACCAAAAAACCAGAAAATAGAAACATGATAGCCTATAGCTGGAGACCATTAACCCTTGAAGAAGATATAATTCGAATCCCAGCCCAATCCTTGATTAAATAAAAAAAATAAAAATAATAACGTAAGATATTGTTAATATCCTGACCTAAGTTGATCGAATGACTGAAATTGTAACCTAACCATAACCATAAAATAGATAATTATACAAATTTAAATTTTGAATATTCAAATTTTTTTATTCAAAATTTAGATATTTTCAGATTTAAGAATAAGTAATACAATTTAACGAAATTTCAAAGTAGTTCACTTTCGCACAGCAGCTAGATCTTTAAGAAGATCAACTAAATTTTTTCTGTCATTTTTGATTTTTTTGAGGAATTTTTGCTTGTTCTCCCATTGAATTTTTCGTTGAAGATCCGGGTTGTTTTTGAGTTGCCACGCCCGACCGGCGCGCTTCCCCCGTTTGAAAACTGAAAACAGATAAACGGAAAATTAAAAATGTAAAAAGAGTATTCAAAATGATTACATTATTCGAAGCGTACTACATTATTCCACTTTTTTCTTTAAACGAGGAGCCTAAACTATTTCGCGAGAGACCTGGAGACCAGAAAATATGGCGATAGATCTATATTCGACCAGGATACCAGGAACTATTGCGCGAACTATTTATTATATATAAAGAACGAAACAAACCTTTTTTATTGATCTCCTCATTCTCCATCCGTTCATCATTTCTGTTGTCCTGATTCTCACAGGACTGGCCTCGGTTAGAATCCAAACTTGATGTACAAAGTTTTGTGGGGCTCTGTACTTACTACAGACGGTTCGTTAAAGGATTCGCGACCATCGCTAGGCCCTTGCATCATCTTACAGGGGAAAAAGTGAAGTTCGAGTGGACTCCTAATTGTGAGGATGCTTTTCGAGAACTTAAGGTTCGGCTCACCACGCCACCCATTTTAGCTTTCCCTCTTCCCGGAATTCCTTTCGTTTTAGACACCGATGCTTCCTTAAGCGGCATCGGAGGTGTTTTGTCTCAGGTTCAGGAGAGTTTAGAACGAGCAGTCGCATTTTACAGTAGAGTTCTTAGTAAACCTGAGAGGAATTACTGTGTTACTCGAAGGGAGTTGTTGGCTATAGTTAAAACGATCGCCCATTTCCATCATTATTTGTACGGGAGGAGGTTCTTGATTCGTACGGACCATGCTTCGTTACGATGGTTACTTTCCTTCAAAAATCCTGAGGGTCAGGTAGCCCGGTGGCTTGAGAGGTTAGGAATGTATGATTTTGAGATTCAGCGTCGCCCGGGCAAACTCCATGGGAATGCTGATGCACTTTCGCGCAGACCCTGTGGGGAATCGAGAGACTGTAATCAGTGTGCGAGGATAGAGAGACAGTGTAATTCTTCCCCAGTTATTAGGACTATAACTTTCCAAACGGATTTAGATGAGTGGCGAGCCGCTCAAACTCAAGACCGCGTCTTGCAACAAATAAAAAGCTGGAAAGTAGCTGGAGTTCGGCCGGAGTGGCAAGATGTTTCTGCGGGGGATCAGAGTTTGAAAGTTTACTGGGCTCAATGGGAGTCTCTTTTTCTCAGGGACGAGATACTTTTCCGGAAATGGGAATCTCCAGACTTTCGGGAGATTCGCTGGCAATTGTTAGTGCCCACAGCTAAAGTGACACAAATTCTAGCCGAATTCCACGACTCTCCAGCAGGCGGACACTTTGCTTCAAACAAAACTCTTGGGAGAATTAGAGAAAGATTTTTCTGGGCTCGCTGTCGCTCTGATGTGGAGGATTGGTGTAAGACTTGTGACGTTTGTAACGCCAAGAAGGGTCCCCGGGGTCGTGGGACTAGTCACATGCAGATTTATAATACCGGAACGCCTTTCGATAGAGTAGCAATGGATATTCTTGGTCCCCTTCCGGTAACAAGAACTAAAAATCGCTATGCGTTAGTCATCTCTGATTATTTCACTAAGTGGCCGGAAGTAATTGCCTTACCGAACCAGGAGGCCGAGACTGTGGCTCGAGCCTTTGTAAAAGAATTTTTGTGCCGCTACGGAGTACCCTTGGAGTTGCATACGGATCAAGGGACGAATTTCGAATCCATTCTGGTGGCTGAAACTCTTCGAGTCCTGGGGTCCGGCAAGACCCGGAGATATTTGTCTGCTTTTGTTGACAAAAATCAAAGAGATTGGGATGAGTGGACTCCGTTATTTCTTTTGTCTTACCGCTCAGCGGTTCATGAAACTACAGGGGTTTCTCCTGCCACTATGTTGATGGGTTGGAACCTCAGACTTCCTTCTGATTTGGAGAAAGGGGTCCCTCCGTCCCATACAGGTTCTTCGGTCGACTACGTTGTCTCTTTGAGGGAGAAACTAGATGAAATCCATGATTTCGCTAGAAACAGGATTGAGGTCAATTCCAACAGATTGAAGGCTAGATATGACATTAGGGCAAGAAATTTGAAATTTAAGGCTGGGGAAAAGGTTTGGCTTTTTCAGCCTCGTAGAGTGAAAGGCAAGTGCCCTAAACTTCAAAGTAATTGGGAGGGTCCTTACGTCGTCTTGACTCGCATCAATGATGTGATTTATAGGATCCGTCGCCACGACGTAACTTCAAACAGGAGTAGGGTAACCTCCAAACTCAAACCCAAGGTTGTTCACTTAGATCGTCTGGCTCCGTACGATGAACGAGGTTCGCCGAGTGATTCTGAGGAAGGACGGAGGCAATTAGGAATTCGAAGGATCCTTGAGGATCGGTCGCTTCTAGTTTGTTCCCCGTTGACGGTTCAGAGACCGAATAACCCTGTCGATTTTGTTCCTTCTACCTCTTGGTCGCCTGAGTTACCTTTGGGAATCCAGAAAAGGAATTCAGCACCTTTCACTATAATTGTAGAGGGAAATATAGGTTGTGGAAAGACCACGTTTACTAAAAGATTTCTGGAAGATGAGAATATCCTCACTTTGTTGGAACCTTTGGATAAATATAGGGATGTAGGCGGTGTGAATCTTTTGGAACGGATGTACGCTGACCCTGTCAGGTACGGGTATCAGTTTCAACATCATGTCCTTTTGACGATGAGGGACAGACACCTACAACGGACCTCTCTGCCAATTAAGGTGATGGAAAGATCAATTTTTAGTGGAAATTGTTTTGTCGAAGCTCGAAGGAGGTTAGGTGGCTTTGAAGACGTCGAGGCTCACTCATTAACGAGGAACTGTAAGATCTTCACCGACAGTTCCTCAGATTTTGACGTGGATTTGTTTGTGTATCTGAAATTATCCCCCGAAGTTTCGTTCGCTCGTATTCAATCACGGGCACGGGAAGAAGAAACCGGTATCACTTTAGAGTATTTGACGGCTCTCCATGAAGTTCATGAAGACTGGTTGATTAAGCAGACTTTTTCTTCTACCCCTGCTCCTGTTTTGATTCTAGACGCAGAAGATTCAGCGATCAATGTTTATCGAAGTTTTTGCGAGGTTATGAGAGGTTAACTGTCATCTGGGGTTATGTCGCTCACACTCTGAAGTGAGTCGTCGACTATGTTCGACTTTCGTTTCGGTAGCGTTCGGCTCTTGGCTTCGGAGGCGTCCGGTTTTTGCCTTTTCTATGGGTAAAATTCTCTCGAGTCGCTTAATTTTGGAACTTTAGGGTCGTGAATCACGAATGAGGGAGCCGAATACTCAGACACACAAGACTTAATATGACGACAATTCTTTATTTAGCATCATCATGAGAACAATAAGAAGTGGGTTGAATTATTTAACGATTTTCTGTAGGGAGTTTATAGGAGATATCGTTCTTCGGCAATGATTCGTAGCGCTCGCTCGATCTTAGAGCACTCCGCACACGCCTTCGTGTCCTCCTGGAAGTCGGTGAAGATGCTCTTTTTGCACCAAGCGCACGATAACCCGTCACCCAGGAGGGCCCGGTGCACCTCGGTCACACATCTGAATTCTTGTTTTGGGATTCTGCGGGAATATTTGTTGTTCAGCTTTCGGTTAGCGGTCAAGGATTTACAACAGTCGGAACTTACACAGCGACGAAACAACTTCTACAGTGCCATCCTGGCCACGTCTTCAGGGTGACCACTTCTCCTCTTCCGCATTTCACGAGGGCCCAGGTTTCGTCAAACCATTTCTTTACTTCTGCCGGGGTTTTGTTTTTTATCTCGGAGAAGTCGATCGCGGAGGCTAGTCCAGCAATGTTGAGCACGTCTTGCTGGGAGTAGGTTGTTCCAGCTTCACCAGAGGCAGACGCAGGTCCGGAAGAGTTTTGGGTCGACATGTTCTTGCGTGGAAGTCTATCACGCTTGTGGAGTTTTTGTGTGGAATGAAGTGTCTTCTCACCGCGTCTTTGGCAACCAGTCAATAAAACAATTGCTTTCGCCGAAGAAAGACCAATTGGGAAGTTTCTCGGAGATCATCGGTCGCTAGACTCGTTCTTTTGTTTTTGAACTAGCGCGCGCATCAAGGGAATTGAACGCCCAGTCTCGTCTATTACGGGTGACCGGGTTATTTTCTTTGACGAATGAGGGTTCTGGTCCAGTTTATTCGGGAGTTCATCTAGGAAATCCTTTTTACTTAGACAAAAAAAAAAAGAAAAAAAACTAGTCTCTGATATTTGGGGGAGGTATTTATTCGTTTGGAATTTTGTTGAATAGTTTTGTCTTTTCCGTCCGCGTTCCTCACTCCCTCTCTTCTTCTTCACCGCCGTTTATGATCCGTTCTCGGAATCGGTGCCAAATGTCCTCCGCGTAACGAAACTTTTGGTAGAGACACTGGCGACACTCTTCGGCGGCTTTTATGTCGTCCAACAATTCTGTCTTGTAGTAGTCACATTTGAGAGACGGTTGTCCACGACTTAGCTGGTGGACGATCTTCTCTTTGTTTGTTGTGTTCTCCCGAATACTAAATCCAGAATTTTGTTTTTATTTTTCTTTAAGGTTTCTCTTGCTGATGATTAATGATTTGGAGTGAAGTATTTTAGCTTACAGAGTGGAAAAGCATCGGGAACACGCCATCTTCCGTGTTCCTCCGAAGGAAATTTCTTGATGCTTAGATTCCCCACACCAGGCCCCTTCCCACTGCTCCGTATACCACTGTCCGAAGTCTCCCTCGTCCAACCACTCCACCACGCTCCACGCAAGAGACCTTATGAACTCCTGCATTATCTCGACTGACGGGCGGATGGCCATGTTTACTTCTTTGGGGTTGCGACGAAAGGGAGGAGGATTTTGTGACGGTCGTTTTGTTCCGATTTTCTTTTCCTTGGATCCATAGTCTACTCTGTTTTCCTTGTTTGAACAAGAATTCAATCCCGTTTCGTTGAGGAACGATGATCGGAAACGGAGATTTGATTCTTTGAGTTTTCTTCTGTGACGTGAGGATTCACCCTTGTCCTCCTATGTCTAGGATCTCCTGAGACCGTTGGCTTCCCTATTCCTCGACGTCTGAGTGTCTCGTGCTCGGGCTGCCTGACCAACGTTTCACGGACTCCTGAGCTTTCTTCAAGTTCATTTTCCTGGTTCCTGGTTCCTGAGTTCCTGGTTCCTGGTTTCTGAGTTCCTGAGTTCCTGAGTTCCTGGTTCCTGGTTCTTGATTCCTGAGTTCCTGGTTCCTGAGTTCCTGTGTTCCTGTTCGGACAAGAGTTGGTGTTTGACCGCGTTCTCGGGGTTTTCTGCGGTTTACCCCGAGAGTGAAGACGAATGCCGCGCGGTAGTCGAGAGAACGACCCACCTCTTTGAGCCGCAGCTCCGATTCTCTCGATGGAAGACAACACCCAGCGCGTCGTCCCCGGCGATCTGTTTTCGAGTCGGGTCGACTCTTCGTTTGAGGGGGGGGCAGTGTAACGGAGGTGCCCCCTCACTTCATGAACACTTTGTGTACATGACGTTAAAGATAAATCTTCACGTGTTAAATATCTGACGAAGAAATAACTGAATCTTCTGGTCGCTTCGACGACCAGCATTATTGTGAATCACAGTCCTGTTACAGACTTTAAAGAGTTAACACGTACATATTTCCGCTCATAAATAAATCCTCTTTTCCCTGAAATATTTATTCTCACGCTTCGTCTTAATCATTTTGAGGGAATCCTTTATTATTCTGAAGCACGGTCCCATCCGGAGTTTCAGTATTAACAAGCTCGGTGCTGTCTATTTCACGGTTGGTGCTATTCCACCTCAATATAGTTCAATGCTCGAAAACATTTTTCTTGCCCAATTACATAACACACTCGATCACGAAATATTTGGCAATCGCAACGCATTCAGAAAAATTATATACGAATTAATTTGCCTTGAAAAAAGTGGTATAACTGTTGAAGTAAATAATGAAAAAACGCAGGTGTACTTCGTGTTAACCAGAATATTAGGAGATAATCTTGGGCTCCATTCGATTTTAGGCTTTGTTAAAAGTTTTAATGCAGATTATGCATGTAGGTTTTGTCGAATTGATAAAAATACTCTTCACAGACAAGTATCTGAAGATGTTCACCTGTTACGAACAAAAGAGAGTCATGCCCAAAATTCATTGGAATGCGAGTATGGAATTAAAGAAGAATGCGTTTTTCATGAGATTCCGAGTTATCATCTTACAGATAGTCCTGCGTGTGATATTGGTCATGATTACCAGGAGGGAGTATGTCGATATGATATGGCAAAAATTTGTAATTTTTTGATAAACGTCGATCGAATACTGTCGCTTGATACGTTGAATGAAAGAATAAGATATTTTAAATATGGTACTGCGTTCCATAAAAATACCCCACTGGCAATCACATCTGACGCATTGAAGAAGGGGTCCATTATGTTTTCCGCATCGGAAATATTATGCTTCGTTTACTACTTCGGTCTTATTATTGGTGATCTTGTTCCTCCTGGTAATGAAGCATGGCAGTTGTACATTATCCTCAGACAGATAATTTCCTTGGTCGTGTCACGATCACCGAGTAAAGAAACTCCTAATGCACTACGTACTCTCGTTTCTGATCATCACTCTCTGTATCTGCGAGTGTTCAAGGAGCCCCTCAAACCCAAACACCATTTCATGATACATCATCCAACCAGTATGGAAAAATGTGGATCTTTGCAAGATATGTCAACTATCCGATTTGAGGGCAAGCACCAGGAATGCAAACAGAATGCTAAAGTGTCAAGGTCACGAAAAAACATATCCTATACCCTCGCCCTAAAAAATCAATTGAAATTGAATTACAGATTTATGGCAAAGAAAGGCTTCGAAAGACGGATGTCTATGGGTGGTGGATTAGAAGATAATATACGCGGGGCAGACGAATATAATTCATTCAAAGATATCCTGCCGATTGATTTCAATATGAGTGATAAATATCTATATGTACCGTGGATAGCTATAAACGGCATCATTTACGAACCGGGCAATGTATTGGCAGTAGATGTGAAAAATGATGAGTTTCAATTTGGAAAAATCAAGTACTTATTAGTGGACGAAGGGCAGGAAGTGCATTTTATACTCCAATGCATAAACAACTTGCGATTTGTGAAACACGTTCACGCCTATGAAGTTAAATTAACAAAAAAGTGAAGCTACGTATTGTATAAGAATTTGAAAACACACGTTGCCTACGACATACATGTCATGACAGACGGAAAACTGTATGTGCCTCGTGACTGATTGACTCTTGTACCTTCAAACTTGTACCATCCAACTTATACTACTTAATACTCCTTTGTTCATTCTGAAATTTGTGTGCAACTAATTATCAGCAACGGTTCGACCAGTACCTTGAAAGACTCAGGGGACATTTTTTTTTCAAATATACAGGGTGTCCCATTTTAATCTTACACCTGATTTATCTCGGAAACTACTGCTCGGATCGAGTAATAAGTAATATTAAACTTTTAGGATTTGGAGGGGGACGTTCAAAAATAATTTTTTCAATTTTTTCTAATAACAAATGGTGGCGTAAAAATGGAAAACATGTTTTTTTCAAATGGGAACAGGACTTGTTTTGTTCAACAAAAAATCTGTTAGGTCAAAACTAACAACTTTTGTAGGAAACATTTTTCAATTGTTATTAACAATTGTCCATATTTGGCGTGTGTGTGTGTGTATGTGCATGTATGCATACATGCATGCGTGCATGCGTGCGTGCGTGCCAAACATGTACAATTGTTAATAACAATTGAAAAATGTTTTCTACAGAAGATGTTAGTTTTGACCTAAAAAATTTTTTGTTGAACAAAACAAGTCATGTTCCCATAAAAAAAAAACACGTTTTCCATTTCTACGCCACCATTTGTTATTAGAAAAAATTGAAAAAATTATTTTTGAACGTCCCCCTCCAAATCCTACAAGTTCAATATTACTTATTACTCGATCCGAGCAGTACTTTCCGAGATATATCAGGTGTAAGATTAAAATGGGACACCCGGTATGTAATTTACTACATAATATACTCAGTAGAAGTATGTATTATACACATATATGTAATACTTTTTTTTTACCTTTTCGTAACTGTCCACCATTTTTTGATAATATCATCCAGTACTATATATGTATAGTTACCCTACTTAAAATGCCGGATAGGAATCGGGACCTATCCGTGTATATGCGGAAACCTTTCTGGTATTTGTCCACCCTTTCGATCCGCACTTATGCGGAATGGGTTCGCAAAATGAAATTTTTTCAGATCGATCTGTATCCGGCCTAATCCGAACAATGGGCGGTTACGCAAATCGATTTCTTTCGTTGTTTTTGCGGAAACCTTTCTGGTATTTGTCCACCCTTTCTATTCGCACTTATGCGGAATGGGTTCGCCAAATGAAATTTTTTCAGATCGATCTGTATCCGGCCTAATCCGAACAATGGGCGGTTACGCAAATCGATTTCTATCGTTGTTTTTGCGGAAACCTTTCTGGTATTTGTCCACCCTTTCTATCCGCACTTATGCGGAATGGGTTCGCCAAATGAAATTTTTTCAGATCGATCTGTATCCGGCCTAATCCGAACAATGGGCGGTTACGCAAATCGATTTCTATCGTTGTTTTTGCGGAAACCTTTCTGGTATTTGTCCACCCTTTCTATCCGCACTTATGCGGAATCGGTCCCTATATAGTTCCCTATATATCTAATCGTACGTCAGATGTACTGCGGAATCATCATTATACGTTGATCGTCTATAATCTTGAGCTATTTTGTACTTTTACGTTTCTAGTCGTTATTTTTTAGTTTAAAGATTTTCCTCATTCCCTTCCCCTTGATCGAAAGCATCATCGCCATTTCCGTTCAAAACCATTTCAGTCTTTTGTATTGATTCAGGTACATTTTCATTATCATTTGGCAGTGGCGCGAGTGGGTTACCTGATATATCCGTGGATGACGTCTTTTTATCCGCACTTTTATCCTGATCGGAAGTGTCGTCTTCGGATTCTTTGGAAGTCTGTTTCTCTTTCGCATTCTTTGGCGGTGTATCCGGTTGGATCCGTCCCAGCGATTCGTTCTCAACGTCTGTGCAGGAATTCTCCGACGCTTCCGGAACCACCTCCGCATCTGAGTCGCTTGCAGAGGAATCAGCGTCTGATTCATCCGACTCCACCTTCTCCGGCTCGTCTACGTCCATCTGCTCCTCGACGTCGTTACCATCTACCTGTTTTTTAGATCGTTCAGCTGCAGCCGAAGCCTTCTTATCCTTCATGTTTCCCATTGCGCTTTTCGATGTCCGATTCAGGTCACTAATTTTCTTAGATATAACGTGCGAGAGCGTAGATATCTCTTTAATTATCTCTCCCTCGGTCTTATTCTTCGATTTCATCCAGTAGCGCGTTATAGCTGTAACCGATAAAATGTACAACAGGATTAGGAGTTCAATGTCGCACGAGCATTATATTTACGGTCCTATTAGATTCGTAATAAGGCCTTTGTACCCGTATTATATCTCGACCTATCTGGGGACCTGGGGGCTAAAAGTCTTATTAAAAATCTGATAGAACCGTACTCATCTATCGGAAGTTTTAAATAGGGAATTCAACTTACCAGCTACGGCGTCGACACCTTTCTTTTCCAGCATCGGTTTTATTGGCTTGTCTTTATAGGCGTTGCTTCGGGTACCTGTGACCGATGAATTAATGAGGACCTTATCCGTAAATATAAGACGAGCCATATTCGCCATAAATGCAGACGGAGTCGTCTTCTTGATTCCCTCGTCGTCGCAGTATCTCACATATTCGACGAAGTTAATCCACTTGCCATAACCCGCGTGTATCTGTAACAACGGGCCAAATAATTGTAGCTACACGTTAACATCGGCTCGACAACTTGTAAATCAAAATTTGTTTGTAATTGGACGTCGCGAATTCCCACGTATGTACATACAGGTACATTGAACTCGGAGAACGCGTCAATATACATGCATTCTATGTAAATGGCTCACCAGTCCTTTCGCCTCGTCCACGGTTCCGACCTTCAAGTCCTGCCCCGTGACAATGCGTTCTTTCATTGTTTATCGGCTCTCCAAATCCAGTTTCTCGATCGTGGCTGCAAGCGCATAACATCGACGAAGTCAATACCAATATATTCGCTAACCCAAAGTAACGCGGAAACATTATATTGTGTATACATTCAGCGGAGCTGTATTGCTGTGGAGCAATGAATGTTATATGTTCATGTGCACATACCTGAAACTTTTTGAGAATTTACGAGACTATCCTTCTGTAGCTCGATATTCAAAGTTCGAAACACCCTGTTCTCTAGCCTCAAGCGACGAATCACGGCGGCGATTTCCATGGCTGATGAACGATCGACTAGTTTGTCAACGGGTTCCTCCGCCTCGCCTTCGTTCCAGATACGGGTTATCTTCAAGCATAAGATTACGTTACATACTTCATGACTATAGTACTCACACTCATCGCGTTTCGTAAATATAAATCACGAACCTCGTTGAAGTCTGCACGAAACTCTTCATTGAAGCGTTCCGCCGAGGGGCTCTTGTATGTCATGTATGGTCCGCCGTGGAGGTTGTCATCGACATCACTCACATCAGGAGAGGAACTTCGGACTGGCGAACCGTCCCGTGATGAGCCTGAACATTCTGACGCAGGCTGTAGACTATCGATCACTCCAATGTCCCGTTTCGTCGAGGACTCGGACTCCTGGGACGAACCTGTGATGTCTCTGTTGCGAACATGAAGCGATTCAAGAGTAGACGATTTTCCAGCTGATCGAGTACTTGATCGCGTACGACCGTCGGAATTACTGGGCCCCACCCCGTGAACGTCCTTGACGGTGTTCTTGTTCTGGATCTTACTGGATTTTGTACCCGCAGTGGACCGCTCGTGAGAATAACCGGAGGACAGCTTCAGCTTCTTTGTAACCGGGACTGATTTAGTCGACGCCGTTTTGAGCGATCGACTATAAGTTTGTAAATTATCGTCCAAATTATCGTCCGAAGACTGTGCATTGTCTTGGACAGTTTCATCTGTACCGCCCCCCATCGATCTACTATCCGAAAAGGCCCGCTTCTTCAAGTGACGGGAAAGAATATTTCCATCTTCCGAATTACGACCGGGCGTAGACTTTCCTTTCGGATTAGTAACAGATTTTGAGCCCACCTGCTTTGTTCTCAATCGAGCACTTCCACTACTATCGATCCCAGACTGCAGTGCAGACCATCCAGAGTCGTCCGTAAAATTGTTTGAAGACTGTGAACCGTATAATTCTTGTTGCGTTGCAGTGGTATGTTTCCCGACATTCACCGACTTAGGACGAGAGACAACATTCTTAGGATTACGAATTTTATTCGTTTCTTTTGGTTTCTCAGTCGTGTTCGGAGCTACCCTCGTTATACTCTTTTCGCGTGACCCATCGCTCAACGACGAAACTCCGCTGTCCTTAGTATTACGTTTTGAAGCAGAGTCAGAGTCTGTGGAGATAACCGGTAAGTTTGTCGCATTGCTCGTCCTCCGACGTTCGGGCGTACTCGTGGTTTTTTTCTTCACTACATCATTAGAATTCAATGAATGAATTTTCTTAGCCGCGAGCGTGATTAAGTTATTGTGTGCAGTGATGCTTGTAGATGATTGTTTCCTCTTCTGTAATTATATAATGACAATAGGTTAGCGGTGCGTCACTACCCATTACAGGGGCGATAATATTATTAATTATAAGCGCATACGTTAGCCCGCTCTTCGGGGGCCGATGATGCTTCCGTAGCGGTCTGCACATTGCGTGAATGCAGAAAAGTCATCCTCTTAGACTCAGTGATGTTTTCGATCTCTTCAATGGATTCTGTACATACGGAATAACAATGTGTTAAACCGATATGCTTCTTAGCGCAGCATGCATCACGTATATCACGCTGGTTAATGACGCGTTAATGATTAATACAGTGATGTATTTATGAATTAACGGTGTTGATTAATAATTGGATGTACGGAAAGAGATGCGGATAGATATTCGTGGAGAATGTTATTTCTCGCCACGTACAGGACGGCTTCAACACCGGTTGGGTGTTGTAGCACGTAAACGTTTCATTCACGAAAAGAAACGATTAGAAGCAGGAGATCTATTCATTATCTGTAAAAATCGACACACGTATAAACTGTTGAATGTAATGATTTCCTACTACACGTATACACGACCAACGGTATCCGACGATAATAGCTGGTCAGGAGCGTTCACTTACTTCCTCGGTTCATACGTATACAGAATA
This sequence comes from Euura lappo, assembly GCA_018257835.1. NCBI lineage: Eukaryota > Metazoa > Arthropoda > Insecta > Hymenoptera > Tenthredinidae > Euura > Euura lappo. Next base: position 85,098 of record JAEUYN010002294.1, read on the forward strand.
TATCCGGTCTCTTTCCGTAAGTTGAAAGGGTGTCTGACATTTATCCGATTTCTATCCGCAGGATTTGAGGTTACGTCTATTTCTATCCGGTCTCTTTCCGTAAGTTGAAAGGGTGTCTGACATTTATCCGATTTCTATCCGCAGGATTTGAGGTTACGTCTATTTCTATCCGGTCTCTTTCCGTAAGTTGAAAGGGTGTCTGACATTTATCCGATTTCTATCCGCAGGATTTGAGGTTACGTCTATTTCTATACGGTTGCTGTCCTCAACATTAGCAGGGCTGGTAAGTGGCAAAGGGCTTTATAAAAAAAGTCACAGAACTGACTCGAAACGTTTGTGAGAAGTCATTTGAAAGTGATTTTGATGAAAAAACTGATAAATGTTGAGAACAGTCAGTAGTTAACAGCCCTGCGTTTTGAGTTATCCGAAGTGAATCTGGATTCTATCCGCATGATTTCAAGTTGGGTCTATTTTTATCCGATTTATATCCGGAATATTTGAGGTTATGTTACAGTAGAGCGTCGATTATCCGAACGTCAGTTATCCGAAACGTCAATTATCCGAATGGCGATTTGCTTTATCCGAAACGTCAATTATCCGAATGGCGATTTGGTTTATTGGAAAATCGTCAACTTTTTCAAAAATAAACAGATGTAAGAACTCAAATATATAAGAATGTTGATTATCTTTTAAAGACATACATATCTAACTTTGTTCTGTATCATTGAATGATACGATGATTACATGTTTTCAGTTCACTAAAATGTACTTGTGATAATAACCTATTGATGTTCATTGTAGTTAAATATATGTATACATATATAAATTCCATCATTTCGAAAGAATCGACGTTTTTTTCGCCCACGGAATATTGCTGTTCGGTTATCCGAAATTTCGATTATCCGAAAGGCACCCGGTCCCAATTGATTCGGATAATCGACGCTCTACTGTACTTTGTATCCGGTTTCGATCCACAATATTTCAGGCTAGGTTATGCTGTCTGACGCA
>JAEUYN010002295.1:0-142996 GCA_018257835.1 Euura lappo
AGGATGCAGTCCGGGTTAATAATTATAATAACTATTTTCTATGATTGATACTGTCCTGATGTCTACTTTTTCTCACAAGTTTTTGCATTAAAAACTAAGAACGGGTAAAAACCACAATATATAATCCATATAAGCTGAAAATTCGATGCGATGCACCCAAAAGGCCTCCGAAGAACCCTCCGCTGGAATTAGTACTGGCGATGAAGTACTTGAGTTACAGTAATCTCTATTTTTTTTCATATCAGAATAGAAAGAAGAGTAGAATCGCGTCAGGAATTGTTGTACAGTGAAAAAGATCTCAAAAATCAAGTCTGAAACAATCATTCCTCCCAAAAAGGCACTTTTAGTAGTTTTTCTTTTTTTTGTTATTTATTCATAAACATGAAAATAATTCACCTGAATTCAGTGACCAGACCTAAAAAAGCTCACGTAGAAGTGTTCATAATATATCAAATAAGATATCTGTGAAACTAGAAGTTGATTCGATGAATAATTTAATCGCCAGTTACATTTTGAAATCTGGAAAGTAGGTGAAAATTTGTTTTCTAGATAATCCATGATTTGTAAAAGGCTGCATACATGAATTGAGAAATCCAGAAAAATATTAGTCCAAGTAAACTCATATTGTTTTATATTTGGTGTTAGTTTAGTCCGATAACAAGTTCCAAGTTCCTCATCACTCTTGACTTTTTGTGACATGTATCATTCTCATTCTGAACTGTGCAATTAGATAATTTTCACGTTGGGCCCGGACTAGAACCCTTTAAAAATCAGATTCGGATTAAATCTTCGCAGATATTGATAGGTGAATGTATTTAGCGAAGAAACCCGCAATAAATTTTTTTTTGAAAATCGCATCATTTTGGGCCTTTTCTTAACCCAAACTACATTCTTAAGATGCTATCTGTACATTTGTGCAATTTCGATGGCGCTGCTCGTTCTACAATTGAGATAACCCCTATCAAAATCACCATAATCTTCACATGTGTAACTCGTATACTATATATGTAGTATATCTTTATTTTCTATTGAACGATTTACATGCATATAATTTTGACAGTACTATACAGTATTTTGAGATTCAACTCATTTTCAGCCTCTGGAATTCTATAAAATGTCGCAATACTTGGACAAATATAAAAAGTAATATACACGATTTCATATCACCTAATAGAGACATAATGTATAATATATACAGTACTTCTTCAACTGCAAGTGGGGGATCCACTGGATTTTTACTTTCGACGTGACCTGCGACCGAAGAAAAATTTTCACTGTCACGACACTGGAATCATGGATGCTTGAAGTATACCTACGAAGTACTTTTTCCGATTGATTCAATTCAATTATCCGTTTGGAAACTCACGACATATTCAAGACCATTCTTTTGGGCCCATGTTATGCGCAATAGCAAATATTTGGATGTCAATTTATTTGGAATTATTTATGAACGAGAATTCGATAAATCAAAAGAAGCTTTTTTATCGTATTGAAAGGAAATTTCTGGTCGATGTTGAGCAGGAACCACTAAGTAACGAAGTTTTTTCGTCGCTGGTTCCATTGGTCACACATCTTCTTCTGAGATCTGGCGCGAGGTACTCAGCCAATTCGTAATCAGAGTGGGGAAAAATTGATGGAGTGGAGGTGAGAACGCTTCCACTCTCAAACAAAAGTACAGCTAGTTCTTGTTTCTTTCCAAGTATCGCCAATCTTAGAGCACTGAATCCTAGGCTGTCCGTGGCTCCAGCATCCACACCATGGCTCAAAAGATACTCTGCTATTTCCTGGGTTGATAGGATCACTGCAAAAGTCGATAAGCTCATGACTCAGTGTTTCAGTATGAGTCTGGTGGCTCTACTACTAAAAATACCTGCGGTAATCAAGGGAGTTCGACCGTCGAAATCTCTCGAATTCGGGTTGGCACCCGATTCCAGAAGGAATTTCACGTTTTCTTTCCGCTCTCCAGCGATCGCATAATGAAGACAATTCCATCCTCTTCTGAAATATGTTTGGAAATGTGCTGAGTTACGAAAAGAACATTTGAGCTACCATTGTCCAGTGAATCTACTCAACATGTCAACTTTGTGTAGGTCAGCTCCGCGTTCGACGAGCACTTGAACGACGTCCGAGTTCCTCGTCACGTAAGAAGCATACATCAGAGCAGTTCTTCCGCAGGGCTGGGTGGTGGTTGAATCCAGCAAGACTGCAGGATACTCGTCAAGCAGAGTTTCAAGAATTTTGACATCCCCTCGGTTGATCGCTGCCGTCAACGGCGTCTTCAACTTTGGAGTAGGATAATGCAAATCCATGTTCGACCTGTGCGCACATTTTTAGAGCTTCGATTCCATTTGACGTAAATTTGAAACGTATACTTAGGGTAGAAACTGTCAAATACTTGCTGCATGCGAATTCAGCGATTCTTCCAAGCGGCGCAAATCCCAGAAGTCTTATCAGCTCCTCCTCTTCTGTTGAAGATTCTTCCCAGATAGTTGAATTCATTGATGTTCGGATGTCAGTTATCACATCATCACACGCCATCACTCGAAACCAATGACTTTATGAACGAGTTGAGTTAATTATTTTCACGGACTTTTGCTACAAGCTTGAGGAATTTTTGGCTCAGGGCTGTCAGATATTGTGTCCAACTCGGTTGAGTTGAATCGACTAAACGCGTCGAATGTTATAAACCTTATCGATTATGATAAATTATTCATCGAGTGTCCAGAGGCACGCTCCGGCATAAGTACACAAAACTTTCAGTCTTCTTTCTTACTCTGACGATACTTGTATTCATTTTGATCACGCAGTGTGTGAGTGTGTGAGGATCGGCGACGTGTGGACTGTGGGACCATAGGCAATATGTGCTTTTCCGGGGTTTTTGATTTGAAAAAAAACATGGTCGATGCGACTTTATACTATTAGACACGCGATATACATCCATCTCTTTCGCACACTTTCCTGGTTCGACAGACAGCTTATCAGCGATGTCGACTTCTACTGATGTGCGATCTATTTATACTTTTTTAGTGACGATTTACGCTATAAAATTATGCGTGTGATAGTATTGAGGATAATAATATAACCATTGATAATAATCTGCCGTAAGAGCATTGCGTACCTTCTTTTTCCTCAAACTCCAGTAGCTTTGAAAAAAATCGTTCACTTCAACGTCAGAGAGCTACACACGTCTGCAATCTATAACTTCATATTTGGGGTGTCATCATTAACCGAATGGTTGCAGCTGGAAGACAACATGATTGAAACTACCTGCCGTAATAACATAGGGATCCGGATGTCTGCTTCAGGTTTTTCCAGTGTTCAAGCAAGTCATCAACCGCTGAACCGACTTTGATGAAATTTGCAGAGGAAACCATTTCCTCAAATTCCGATAATAAATCAGCACTGACTCTAGTTTCAAGTTTTGACTGACAAAATTCAAGGAGAGAAGAAGAGACGGATAGAAGTAAAGAGTGAAAGTAATCTAAACCTATTCACACAGATGAATTCTGAGAGATACTTCGGGGACCGTCTAGATTTGACGATAGCTAAGCGTAAAATAGATCAAGTTCGTCGTACGTTCTTCACAAGGATGCAGCCAGTGTCGCTCATTGGATGGTCAATACACCACGAAATTGCATCAATCATACGTCCAAATGTGGTTCCCCGAACCAGCGTGGATGGCACCAGCAGACTTGTTTAGTTAAATTCACTGATGAATGATCTTGTCACATTGCTCATTACCAATGCGCGAGTGAGTCTCAGAATGAGTTAGTATCTTTATCAGCCTTACCAGATGATGGTTGGAGTCCCGAGCACGTTATCAGCATGGCATGGTTCGCGCGGGGATCTGTTTCACCCACCCCCGATATAAATATGTTCAGATTCCAGCTTATCAAAGTGGCAAATTGCGTATGATAGTGAATTTTTCTCTTTTTCTGGTTCGAGAAGAAAAATTGATGACAAATCAAAGCGTTCTTATGATGCCCTCAATTCCTAATACAGCGCTTCCAGATTGGGGCTTTTTGTGATACGTCAAACTCACACTGTAGAAAATGGTACCAAATCACGATTGGTAACCGACGGGTTCCTTGCAGACCAATAATAATGAGTATGCAACTGTTTGGTACCTTGAACCTTTGATAAATCAGGAAAAGTATTCAAATTGGTTAATAATTCATGAATGACAGGAAAACTAAAGCGGATCCTAAAAAGCATTCTTCACTGTTTTGGTCAGGGTCGTCGGTCGATGAAAAAGAAATGTCAACCTCTATTAGCGTCTCGATTTTCACCGCACGGTTTCGCATCGATCACTTTTTTATGGATCCGATGCTTGTATGTATACATGAACAGCAACAACAGTTTCACTTCGTCATCTTTCTGCTCCAGGGCTCTTTATTTGACAGCTCTGTTAATTGCTATGCAAAACAGCTGCTGAACAATGGATCGATTGGGATGAATCTATTATTCCATTCGGTGAATCCTACTAAATATATGGTTTTCCCATGGATTACAAATGGATACCAAATACCACGTGGTACTATATTTTGTCAACCATAGCATCTTAGCATGGCGACCGTGGATTTCTGTCTTGTTGTCTGTCGGTAAGGCTGGTTGGATCCATAGCTCTATTCTAGCAGTTACCATCAAGTGGTAATGAAGTTTCCTAGGTAAACAATGGAATTTCAGTGAAGGCACTCTCAAGGAGGGGTCATTTAAATTTTTGTTTCGAAATTTGTGAAAGAAATCAACTTCCAACAATAATATAGAAACGGAAATGAAGTTATCGGTAATTCATTGACCTCAAATTTGTGGGAAAAATACTTCTCGAAGAGGAAATTCCTTGAAGAACCAATTTTTGAATTGTTGTGTTCAATTATCATGTGTTCTTCATAAATAATTTACCACTAAAGACAGGAGAAACAAACTCATTAAAGTACAATTAATATTTCCATATATTTTGTTATATATTTACAATTCGACAACAGAAGTTTAAACGTAACACTCGGTGTCGAGTGAGCCTCGAATAATTTCGGATAGAAATTATTCAAGCACATCCGACACTGGTCAAAATGAAGATAGTCATAGTAATAATAATAATGGATGAATCGGCATCGTTATAATGTATTTATATATAATAATATTCGAAATTTTTCAACTGTTTTAACGTTGGAATAATTGTCCAAGTTTTTTATTTTCTCACTTTAATATCAATAATTATCAACTTTTTTTTTCAATATACTCAGATTGTCCATATTTCATGATATTACGTTCACGATTCCAGCCGTTTTTATTTATTTTTTTTCTCGCGCATATCTATAATCATTCATCATTATATATATTCAAATTCGGCGCGATTCTTACCCCTACTATTATTATAACCTTCGAAGATTCATTTTATTCAGCAATCCTCAAAATTTTTCTATCGTATAAAACAGTACGTTTTTTTTTCTTCTCTTTTAATTTGCAATTTGATTATCGTTTATCATTATAATTACGGAGAATTTGATATTTCAAATCCATGAAACACCGAGTGATTTTATTTATTCATCTATTTATTCATATTCGTTTAATTATTTACTCATTTTTTTTATTGATTCGTTTATTTATTTTTGCCACTTTTTTTAAATATTTTATTATATATATTTACAACTCGTTTGAAATTCAATTGAGCGGGTATAATGACCATATGACTTTTTGGTTTGGTTAAAATTTCTTTGAAAAATTCACCGCCTTTTGCTTTTCACTCTTATTCTCAAGTCTCATGGCAGTGTACTATATGCAAAACATCCTTTTCTTGATCGATGTCAGAAAAAAAAGGTCACACTATGGCCACGTCTACACGTGGAAATTTTTACAGCAGCAAATATAACGAAGAACAAAATAATTCAACAAACTAATATTCAATAAATCATCAATTTACTTTATATAAACTAATTTTGGCGACCTTTACAACACGTAAAAGTATTTATTTACAAGGAACATCTAACATCATGTTATATCTATACACGTTTCTTCATTTTCGATAGAAATTCACCAATCTTGGATTTCTATTCCTCTGTAAAAGGTATCTCGAGCAGCACAATTAAGGACAGGAACTACCAATGGTACTTTTTTTTGTTGGGTTCTATGACTCTGACGGAATAAATCATTTTCTTATCTCAGTAAACAGTGAATTTTACAAAAGTACACGTCCAACCCTCGATTGAAATTTTAATACCATAAATTAATTTGACAAAACTTCATCCCGTCGTTGATAAACGTTCTGACATTGTTCTTGTTCCTTTGTCCCTTATTGTGCTCTGGTAATCATCGGTATTACAGAAGATAAAAGAGTCAGCATCACACCACTCAATGTTTATCTGTTAATCGTCAACTTTTTCACCTATAATTATCTTCTTCGTGTTACGATGATTGATTACTCGATTATCCGAAAGGAAAGCTCGTCGCGTTATCTCGGATTGACACTAAGCACCCTCCTCCTCCGTTGATCCGGTCGTCGCATTATGAATCGTTTCAGGACCATATAAAAAAAACCTCGGACCCCCCAAATCGCATCCGTTTCCCTCGGTCTATAAAAATTTGTATTTTTCTATAGAAGGGTTGAGGCGGTCAGGACGTCCGGGACTACCGGCTTCGGAGGAGGCTCCATACATCAGACACGCATCTCGCTCATTGCGGTCTGTGGCACGCGGCTCGAAATCGCCGTCGCACTCTGCAAAAGAGGCTGACTCTCCGGAGGACTTCGAGTTCGGGGTGGTGGAGGTGCGCGAGGAATCGTCAAGTGGATCGAACCGTTTGGAGGTCCCTGAAATAAAAAAAAAAAAATCAATTCTACGTGAATTCAATGTCAATGTCACTTTCCTTTACTCTCATCCGACTGAACCTATGAATTATACCACAGTTCCTGTTATTCTTTTCCCTCCACATTGTATCTAGTAAAAACTGCTCTTTCCCAACTTCAAATCGACGGCAGTATGGAAGAACGTGAGATCTCAAATTGTGCCAGAAGAACGTGACATCTCAGATTGTGCCAGAAGAAGGTGACATCTCAAATTGTGCCAGAAGAACGTGACATCTCAGATTGTGCCAGAAGAACGTGACATCTCCTGTGTTTAAGCATAGGATATGTCACGTTCTTCTGGCACAATTTGAGATGTCACGTTCTTCTGGCACAATTTGAGATGTCACCTTCTTCTGGCACAATCTGAGATGTCACGTTCTTCCATACTGCCGTCGAAATTATCGAACAACCAAATATAACCTATCGGGAGAATGTACTTTTAGTACATTCAGACTATTAACAGAATCATGATTTGTTGAAAGAAAGTAACGTTCGTTGTACATCTGAGCGGTTGAAATTTTGTTTAGAAACGTTGAGAAGTAATTGTAATGTTACTCGTTAACTATTCCGCTTCAACTCAGTGACATACAATACAGTATAATTCTAGACTGTTATCACGACTCATTAAGATAGCATATTTGTATAGTACCTGCATGATTAGCGCTAAGATAATGAATACGGTTCTAGAGCCGAAGCACGTACCATTGACGTTTATGGTGGAATAAAAAGTAAAAATCAAATGCGAAAGGATTCTAAAAGAGGAAAATTACTTCCTGCAGACTTTAGCGCAAAAGGTTTTTAATGTAAAATCGTTAATAGATCTCATCAAAGTGTACAGGTATAGACCCTCATCGAACTTGAGCTAATAATTGAAGAGTTAGTTTTAAGGAGAAATGGAAATGAAATGAGATCACGTTTTATCGGAAATTCTCCGTCTCGGTAGCCAAGCTTTCTCATGCTATAGTAAATTACGATTCGGATGAGTGGGGAAACGGGTCTGGGTACATAGCGAATGGCGAAGACCGAATCAGGATGCTGTATATGCGCCATACTGTTTTTGTTTGTTGTTGTCTTAATGTAGAGTAATTTCGTCCTCGTTGTTGTTGACTTTGGCGGAGTGCACAAACCCGGTGCATCAGATATTAGTATGCCGAACTTGGTTAAACAAACTTGAGTCTGCACCCAGGGTCTAGATGCTAGTTCGGAGGTGGAACAGATGTTCGAGAAAATGATTAGTGATCCGATAATAGCTTTAGTTCGTTGTCAAATGATCAGAATTTCGAAGAGGATAAGATGATATACAAAAACAACTCAAGAAGATGTATTTACTCTTAATTTCGAAATTCTCTCCCCACAAGAATCTCACCCCCCGCGACTGACAGGCTCTCAGATCTGAAGAATGAGTCTGCTTTTAACGGAAAAACCGTAATCGAGGAGTGGCTAACGCCACTTCCCAAGGGACGATATGTCTTCTTTTGACAACTAAATTCCGCAGGTGCTACGTATGCGTAACTTCATTTCTATTTCCGTTCCTAACAATATAATACTCATATTCTACTACTAACAGACTGCTCAGTAGATCAGAAAATTATGAGCTGTACAATTTCGCTATTCTTTAATCCTTATCCTTATCTGTGTAGAGAAAAGGATTTTTCGAATACAAAGTAAGAGGTACTACGAAGTAACCTACAATTACGAGAACCCTCAAGATGGCAATGGTATCCCATTCTAGAATAGTCTCCGAAAAATGAAGTGCCTGATGTACGAGAGGACCAAATATTTTCACCAGGACATTGGACAACTCCTGAATTATCCTTGTCTGTGACTGTGAAAACGATTGAGATTAAAAATTTAGAAATGAGTGGCGAAGAAACTGTGGAATTTGTTTTGTGGACACATAAAATGTCAGGATTCACATAACGCAATCATACACGAAGATAGAAATTACTTGTATGATATCAACTTTGCCAGCCAATATCAGCTGGATGTGTTTCTCCCGAGGTATGAACCGTATCGGAATTTAATAACAAGATATATTACTACATCTTTCAGGTATGACGTTGTCGAACGTGAGACCAACATGTACGAGTATTCGCCGATTACCAGCTGCACCCAGTCAACCAGCAAATATTCCATGTAACTACAAACGCTGATTGCCTCTCTTTGTACCCATTTGTGCAACTCAAAGGAACCCTGAGTGTCCAATCAAACACAATTCTACTCGATTTACCGATCGATTGATATGATTTTCAGCAATTTTGATCTCAGGATCGACCGAATCTGACCTTTCCGATTCAGCTAATCTAGTACCAAATACTCTAGTACTAAGTACTAATCAGTACTCGAAGCACTTTTTGATTTTTGTCTGAGAAAGGGTCGGAAATTTATAGTCAAACTTCGTTAAAGAGGATAACCAAACATTGAATATTAGGTGCATCACCTATTCCTGAGTTACGATAACTTTTCTCAGATTGTTTTTTTTTTTCGGAAAATTGGAGGCACTACACGAGTTAGTGTATTTAATTGATATTCATATGTTCGATTATCGCGTATGATGGCATTTAGAAAAGTACTAATTTGAATATATGAACCTTTTCATGAGGAAATTTCCTTCCACACGAGTCAACGACCTAGGCTCACTTCTACCGTTGATACGATCTGGCCGGGGAAGGACTCGGGTGTGGAAAAGTGAGGAGGCACCTAAGGAGCAGATACAACCCCGACTGACTGCTCTTAGTTCCTGCAGTTGGGCCACTCCTATAGTTTTCAATATCTTTGGCTCAAAATTGATGTACATATCAAGTTTGCTATCAAACACAATCATTTCCGCTGGCTTGCTTTTTCTGAGTCTAAAAATATGAAGATAATCAACAATCCGTTACGAATACTCCTTCTTTCAGCTACTTTTTTCGCTCTTTGAGTTGGTCCTTTGAAATGAGATCGTTTGTGGTCCGTGCCGTGACATTTTCAATGTGCAGAATGGAAAGATAGAATAAAAACAGTTTCAAGACCCTTTATTATGTCCTGGTGACGAAACAGGAGCATTTCAAAAGGTAAAGATAAAAAGTTTCACATTCCCGCAGGATAGGGTGAGCTGGTGACGTCACTATAAGTTGTGAGTATGGTAACGCGACACGAGATAGCAGTCAAGGGGACGCACCTGCATTTGAGTATTTATGTTTATCTCTTGTATGACGGCAGCCCTCGGCAATGTGGCGTGCTGCTGTTGATGATGCTGGTGCTGGTGTTGCTTCTGATAATGATGCTGGTGCGGTAGAGTGTGGGTCGCTTGTCCCTGCTGTAGTAGCTGTGTGTTCGGACTGCTCGGGGGCGCCTTCATCGCATTCCTACACGGAAAAACGGCGAGAATAATATTAGCATTAACTCATCTTTGGGCGGAGTTCCAGGCGCTTTGATCCAGGAACTCTGCACCAAGGCATAGTGGGACGAGTACCGAAATCTGAGAAAATCATCTGTTTTGAATTGAGATTAGTACAATGTGGTTTTCTCGAGGGATTTGTAAGATTTCCGATCTCCAAGGGATTGAAAGCGGTTTTGAGAAGATTTAAGATGGAGGATTTAAGAGGATCTTCATTAAATAAATCAGATTTTCTTACAAAGCATCATGAATTTCTTATAAAAAATTCCTGCTTTCGACTCACGGATTGAATCAAGCCTGACATTTGAAAGTCAGGGTAAAAAGCCGGGTAAACTAGTTATTTGTATTTGTAACATCCTCTTTCATAAAGCTACAAGGATTCCCCTGGATTAGTGAGCTTGAGGTGGGGACCAATCTCGGCAGAATCCGATCGCTCCCAGACCTACTTCCATTCTAGTTCCCAGGCACAAAGCGAGCCGCGCAAAGATATTCAACAATGATTGGAGTTTTAAGTTCAGGACTTTTTCTCGAACTTCTCGCTCGACCCTTGGGTAAACCGTGGTAAAACTTGTCGTTAGATTTTACGATAAGAAAGTAAACGTTTTTGTCTAGGTTGAGCGTGATTCCGCCGAGATAGCGGGACATGGTTTGATTAATTACGAGCTTTAGAATGGGGCGGGGACGTCACCTTCGTATCATTTCATTTTCCACGTCAACGATGACCTGCCCACTGCCTGGGAAATGAGAGTGTGGCGGTGGCAGCTGTTTTAATTCGTTAAAACCCCTCGGTCCGCATTGTTGATTGATAATCTGCTGTTGTTGAAGACTCTTGACCTCGAGTCTCGTTTTGTCCCTTTGATAGTAAACGCCGGCAAAGATGAGAACGTTCAATATCAGGAGACTACAGCCGATGGCAATCGTGACGCTCAAAGCAGTTGAGTACGCGGCGTACCTGTAAGGTTCAAGAGAATTTTTAATTGTTTAATTAAAAGTTACACTCTCTTTTTATCTTCCTTCACAGACGCCGAGGGAAAAACGAAGGCAACCGAAAATTCTCCGCCGACTCTAACAGCACCGGCTTATTAAAACCGAGAATCTAAAGTGCCAGTCTTAGTCTCGGACTAAACTCGATGTATTATTGATCGGCTGCGGTATCTTTACCCAGAATCTGAACGCATAAGAATACAAAATTCAGGGGCGGGGGGGTTCGGTCAGAAAATAGCTACAATGAGGATCATATTATCATTTTTTTTTTCTCAGTACTTTTAAAAAGTATGGAATGAGGCCTGAGACGGGAAATTAAATAGTTCTACCATAACGATTGATTAGATTGATAGATTAGATTCTTCGAAAACCAAGGTACCAAAAATCTGGAATGATCGATGGTGTGGAATAGCGAACTGAATGCACACCAAATTTTAGCTAAAAATATTAAAAATTGTAGGAGTTGTTCAACTTTGATTTTTTTCCCCTTTCTGATCGGTACTTAGTGTAGCTACATTGCCGACCGGACCCCCCTCCCTTGAGAATGATCAGCTGTGCATTCTTGGCTCACCCAGCAGCGTCGAGACTCGCCAAAGTGTCGGTACTGGCGTTGTTAGAATTCTGTGCATTCGTGCTTTGGATGAGACTGACGCATGTTGTGATGCTGAAGTCAGTCGTCGTCGGTAATTCAGTGGTGAAATTAATCCGCCTGAACTCCTCACCGATCCTGCTCAGAGGATCGGGCCTCACAGACCCATCGTAGAGGGCCGGATCAGCGTGACTCCTGAAGAGATTGTGCTTTGGTTCCACATCCTCCATCCCGGCCCGATGGAGTTCCGGGACGAGCCTGAGCCAGACGGAGAGCTGATGAGCTCTGTAGTGGTTTTTCATTCTGGGTTTCATTCCTGAAAATTTGGAATAATAACGTCGGTTAATTTAACAGGATTCAACTTCTCGGAAGAATAATAATAAACAAGAGGAAGAGCAGGCTTCGATGAGGCAATGAATGACTGTTCGGGGAGATATTGAATACCGAAAATAAAGGGATCAGTCGGTATGAAATATTATCCGAACGCCTGTATCAATTTCTGACTTCTAAAGTTTAGTGGGTTGGTGAAGCAATCCCATTTGACAAATGGAGCATCTCGACACGTGTGTTTATACGTCGTGAGAATAAGTTATCGATATTTCAATACACTCGCCCGGGAAAAATGTTCGTATGTGATCGTGTATCATCACATCTCATCACAACTGACATGGTGTAGAATCGTGTATGATTAGCAATGATTGACAGGTAGAATATCGGATCATATGAGCTTGTATCTGATCATACATGAAAATTAAGGCAGTCCTTTGCTCAGATCTTGAGACATATGATCAAATACGATCATTTTTGTAGTTCATGATGAAGTAACGAAAACTTCAGGCAGATTAGAGATGATTTCTTTGAGTACGTTTTAGTTCTTAAGATCCTCACAGGGCTCTTCAGATCGTTTTCTGTGTCCCCCTTTGTGATTGTGTCTCTCAGTGAAGACCTCCGCACTTTTCATCCTGGCAGGTCAGCTTTAAGTAAAAGATTTCAATTCTTTCTATAAAGTTCTGTGAATCCTTCGCAGGATTTGAAGATCAATGAGTCTCATTCGTATTGCAGTCTAGGTTTTGACAAGGTCGCTTTTTATTTATTTTTGTCTATTGTTGAGCTATTGCAGCCGCAAGACTGGGTACACAAATTAGGGGCCCAGGCGTGACCCCGGCTTTTCCGTTAAACTCCGTTCAATTTCCCATATTGGAAAAGTCTAGAGCTGACCTTTCACGGAGGTAGGTTATATAGGTAGAAAATTCAGAATCGCAAAGTATGGTGGGACTGGGGACCCATTTCCGGCGTGGGAAACCGGCTTCCGTTACTCTCAAGCTTTCCCTGGATTGAGTACGTGGTAAAGGGTCTGGGTGTTTCTGGTAGGTGAAAAATGTTGGCTATATATTTTTTTTCTGGAAGGGTTTTTACGCTTTTCAGCCCTCACTATCTATACGTTTAATTTCAGCGAACCAATCTTCCCCGCAAAATTGTTATACCTATACCTTCTTCTTTCTGCCTCGGCAGCAGCAAGACCTCTAGGACGCAGGGGACGCAAAGATTATGTTTATTAGAATTAGGGTTGGATTAGGATCGGCAAGGGCATTCCATCCCTCAGACACGCTGAGGCTGATAAGACTTGGTTCCTCGGGAGCAAGATGTATCTCGGCATATTATCTCGACTGAAAGCTTTTGTGTGTTGGTGGTTCTCCGCGAAACGGATACACTAATTTTTTCCGTCTCATGATCCACCAGTCAAATTGATTCGAGCTCTTCCACACATTCAGGCTGAGGTTTCTATGTTTCAGGATTTTCTTCTTCTCTTCAAAATTATATCAAATTACAGTTAAAAATATGCAGTCAAGTTTCTTCTCTAAGAATTCCCAACCCTTTTGATTCGGGAGGATGGGGTATAAAGTATAGCCCCAGAGTATAGCCTCTCCTTTATTCTTCTCTCATGCTACTCTTTCCCTTCTTTTTCTCTCGAGCCCATGTTCGGTTCAGTACGTGCGAAAGGGAATCCAACCTCCAACTAACTCCACGTCTTCTCTAGGGAGGTATTTTTTCTCCCCGCCAGCTGGCCATTTAGACCGAAAGATGGCCGGGTTGAGTGTACAGACGGAAATGAGGCTAGGGGCTGTCCCTGTTCTATAGATGGGGTGGGAATTCTCAGCAAAGTCAGACAAAGCTGGACCATAATAATTGGCAGGTGCACAGACACCGAGGGTGTGAGGGACAGGAATCAAATCGATAAATCGAAGAAGACAATTGGGCTCAATGTATTTCCAGTCCATGTCAGAACTCTGAAACAACGCTGTTGATATTCTTTGAATTCAGAATTCCTCGATAATTTAACGTAGGAAATATGTTGCACCTAGAAATTGACACAGAAAAATTTACTTTCCGGTATTGTCGGAATAATCCTTAAAAATTGATGGTCGTGTCGAAAATTGTTTCAAATTTACTATAAAGCTCACGCGTTATGAGAAGAAACTTGAAAAAAAACCGCAGCTGATTTGGAGACACTAGAAAGACACGGAGAAAGTATTTGCATTTGCAGAAATGTGATCAGTTTAGGTGTTCCAGATACAAGTGTGCTCTGGGACTATCAGAAAGCTGTTTTTTTCCTCGATCGAACAGAAGAGGAGCGTACCTGGTCCACGGAGTCGGAAAGCTGCGTAAATGGATGAGCGCGTCGCCAAGAAGCCGGATCCCGAGATGTCGTATCTGCGTCGGCGTTGAAATAAAAATTCTGCCAAAATATTCCGAGTGGTATTTTCAGGCGATGGCGACAAACGTCGACGTTGCGGGGGACCACCCACCTCGCGGTGGGTGGAGAAAAATAAAAGAGTTCAACTCGAGCGGAAAAATTCTATATACCTTTAAAGAACGGAATTCGCGAAAAATTACGTCGAAAATATTCGACCAATTCCCCCACGGAATTCGAGGACCCGACCCTTGGCGTGTCTCTGTTTCCACAGAATTCTCAATGTCCTTCTAAGAGCTACAAGGTGCTTTGGTTGCAGATTTGATCAGGATTGAGTCTAGAAGACATGGCGAATTATCAAAAAAATCATGTAATGAGATCAGAAAATAGTAATCATAGCTGCTCAGGATTTATCACACGAGTTGTTCTGTTATTGATTATGTACTTCACTCCGTGAAATCTTTGTTGCAGGACTCGAGTTCGGACCGCAATCAGGATCCCAGTGGAACGTTTCTGCGTGACATAGAACTCGAAATAACAACGGTCAGTTGACGATATCGAGCCAATCAGCAGTGACTGGACAGTTTGGCCAAGGGGTGCAGTTATTTCACGTGGGGAAGCACCGGATCGACTGGTCGTCGAAGCAAACGCTCGTCTAGTATCTAGCCAGCGCAGCCACGCAAAGAGTTCCGGAGTAGAAGCTTTAATTATATAACTTCCTTTGATCAGGCTGCTCTGCCCAAACTATTACACACACTAAGCGTCCTGTGTCCACCAGACTATCACCGTAGTTTTCGCATAGGATTACTTTGCCATTGCGACGAAACGTGGTCGGATTCTATCGTCAAAGGCTGCAACCTCGTTTCATGTGGACGGAGCTCGAACACAAAGTTATGATTGGCCTGGTCAATAGATGATTGGAAACTGAAATTTAACAAGGCGTCCACATGCAGTGGACACAAAGGCGTGCATTGGATGGTCTTGTTTTGTTGAAATGGGATTGTGGAGGTTTTACATCTCCAAACTTTCCAGCTTTTCAATGTTTATGAGCAGGGCACGAAGCAGGATGAAGGTGTTATAGAATCAGCAGCATTTCATCTGATTTTTCGGTTTTACTATGATACTAACTTAACGAATGAGACGATCCGGACTCTTCTTAGAGCCTTTTTTTCATTATATCTCGCCCTCGAGGAGATGTAAGCTCTTGATTCAGTACTTTTCTTAAAACCATAACCATGTAATTTCTGAACAAGTATTCCGGGGATTCGTATTGAAAATTGGCTCTCGGGATTTTGCTCTAATTTGTTCTAACCTGACCTGGATAACATAATAAACGCGAGGTTGATGTTGTTACAATATACATAACGCGCGGTACTCTGCAAGCAGAGAGCTCCGACCACGACCACTCTCCGGTTTTTTTGTCTCTTTTTTTACACCCGGATTTTTATGACAAAAAAAAAAATCGGGATAATACCTCGCTGCCCTTGGCAAACTTCTCATACCGTTATACAGCTTCATCCCGTAACGCCCTTGACGATATTATAAAAGAGGTGACTCTGCGGATAAGGAGAATTGAGGTCCTCATCTTGAGCTTGTAATTAGGACCCCGATATTTTTCTCAATTTTGATTCTATTTTCTTTCATATTTCCTCATAATCGACGGTCCAAACTTGAATCGTGAAGTGACAACGGGAATAACCAGACTCTAGATATTATGGTAATGGTGGTAGTTTGGATAAACGAGGGACTATCCGGGCTTCGGCTAGCTGATATGCATTAATCGATATTCGAATTCATCTGATAATCGCGAAGAAACAAGTTCGACGTAAATAACACACGAATATTCGATATTCAACAAGCTGCTAGGTCGATGGACCAGTCATACTTCAGACTGAAATGAAGCCCAATTTTCACCGACATCTCAGAACGACATTTTTAACACTGTTTAAATCTGTCTAAAATTTTGGAGACAGACTCTGATTGTTAATAGTTTCAACCTATGATAGGATCTTGTGGGTCTGAACTAGGAGTCGTCAGTCATACACCAAAAAAGTCGCGAAGACGTAGGAGTCAAAAGTATACTTTTCTGTGCTGCTTTCTGTCCCGGAAACTACCATCGAAAAACTCGCGAATCATACTCGCGTTGAATGAAATAGGTTGACAGACGAGATGCTAGTTCAGGCCATAAAAAAGCCTGTATGGAAAATGTTAGTCGATTAGGATGAGTGGTTCCAGAGTCGTCATGTGCAATATGGAGCTTTTGGCGACATGCAGTCACCAATTCAAACTGCATAAGGTATCTGCAACGATTCTCAACCTATAGAAATATTTTTTTTTTTTGCAAGTGAGGGATAAACCACCATTTGATTGACCATGCCCTCGATTTTAAATCTTCGTGAAGTGTTTTCAGCTGGCTTTAACCGATTTCAAGAACAGTCAACCTCTCAGAGCAAGGGCTTGAATTAGATACGTTGTAATGGTAACGTTTTGAAAATTATCGAAACAATTGTGAAATCAGGTCCGAAACGCTGACTCGTCTTCTTAAAACAGCAACGTCAATTTCAGGGGGTAGTGACGTTCTTCGTGTTGGTGTGTTACCAGAATCGTCTGCCTCTAAAGCTGGTTGATGAAATGAAAATATACCCAGGGTGGGTGGTGCGTGGTACATCCACCGCGAACCTCTGCATAGATATTAGGTATTACGCATTATGTATTCTCTCGAAGTGGAGATTAGGGTTCTTGAATACTAGATCATAGGCCCTGAATGTCGTTTCCCGCCACTCCCTGTAACCGAATGTCTGAGGGTGAACCATCAGCTGAATAGATCATCGTGTATTTTCTATGAGAAAACCTGTAGCTCGTCTTTCAAGATCTCGACTAAATTCCATGAGGTTTCAATTCAATTTGCTAAATCGAGTCGGAATCCTGTCCCAAGAGATCTCTCGATTCAAAGATACAAAGCTCACGCTCCGGCCCGAACTAACACTATATAATAATTACAACGAGGGGTGAAGTCGGGAGTATACATTTTTCTCATAGGTCCCTCGGGATCGGTGGAGGACAGGGTGGAGGAGAAAGCCGAGATCATCAACGAGGAGCAAACACCTTATTCGAATTCCGTATTGATATCCTTCCCACTCTGGAGTGATGGTGGTGGCAGGAACACCGCACCACCATCACGTGGACCAAGGGCTTCTCGGGGTTCCGGGATTTCAGATCCGTGAAGGAGGTCGAAGGGTGGCACTACCGACCGTGCTAATTGGTATTGAATTAGTGGATTACTAGATCCCTAGAGCCACCCTTCTCGCCAGGGGTGTTCAAACATCGTTGAATCACGTATATTAATTCAGCCTCACCGGTCACCAGAATCCCCTACATTTACTGGATGTTTCACTGACTTATAACACCCGGTACACAAATACAGTTCGGCAAAATTCCGCAAGGAAATTACTCATTTTCTTGGAACCCAAAATCCAGCTTTTCCAAATCCAAACTTTTGTTTAGGAGACAGGTGAGCGTCTACTCGTTGTAATTTGGAAAGATAAACACACCGTTAAAAGTGCCGTACACTCAAAAAACCACCAGTGACGGAATAATAATAATAATTCCTAGAAAAGTACTTCTTGGGAGATGACTGAGGTACTTTTTGTTCAAAGCGAAGAAATACTTTCGTGTGTAACAAGTAAATTGGACTTCTCACAATTCTATCAGTAAGATGTAGAATAACTAATTCAGATTCAGAATTCAGATGGTACCTTTTACTCTGAAGCTGTTGAAATGCATTCATAATTGATGACGATTCACATTCAAGTGTTTTTCATGTGCAAAAATTAATCCTTTCCATATGCAAATTGTTGGAATCCACGTAAGAGTAATCTAAACCGTCACTAGAAGTACTTTTTATGAATTTATGATTCAGCTAGAAGACAGAAGGAGACTTCATCTTCAAATCGTTTGAATGCATCTCACTAGTAGCTTTCACGTTTGAAGTGTTCAAATTCCGAGAAAGCTCTTTACTCTACTGATTCAGGCAAATCCTCAAGATGCAGAAACAACGCAATTCCCAGAAGCAAACTATGAAACACACTAACAGTTCAGAAACTTCCATTATTGCTTCAATATGCTCATCGGAACACTCCGCTCACACATTTTATCTTCACCATGTTTTCCGTCCGAGTCTTCTCTATTTTCTCATCAAACACAGCTCCAATCACTGCTGGGTTCTCTTTGAAAATAAAAACCTGCAATTCACCGTCGCGGTCGTTGAGATCCTCAGCTCACCCATTCGGTCTCAATAGACTCGAGCTGTTGGATACCCTCCCAGTATTGATATTCTTGGATATAAAATGTCCGTCAGCTCGAAATCTTCGTGCACAGTCTTCCAGGAACGATAAATTTTAGAGCGAATGAACGGCCAGTAGCGTTTAGTACCGAATCAATCTATCCGTCATCTTTAACCGGAGCGATCCCACGTTTGTGGTGTAACAATGGATCCCGGTGCGTCAGCCAGGGTCGGTCATTGTGTGGCTAAAAGCGACCGTGAGACAAAAAAAAAGAGTGAATAAGGTAAAAACGTAGAAGATGGCCACTGTACAGAGCCATATAATAAATAGGGCAGGAGTCCGGAGGGACCTGAGGGAATTTCGGGGCTGTTATATACCCAAGCAAACCAGGATCTCCTTTGTAGGCCCATCGGATTGAATGCCCACCACTGATATCTGTTCCCACACCATTTTTCTTGCAGAGTAAAGAATGAACATCTTGGGAAACAGATGAGAGTCGAAGATTAGCAGGATCGAATTCCTTTCTGTACAAAAGTCTGCTAAAACTGAAGATATTCGGGGGCTGACTTTCCCCGAATCCGGGGCAAAAATGTTCCATCAGAATAAAAAGAGGGGTAGGCTCAGAATGGATTGTAATTTTGCCATACCTGGGACGTCAAATATGTGCTTGTCAAAGTTCGACGCCCCCGTTAAGCCAGCCGGCATAATATCGTCGGAACGTTATACCGATATAAATTCCCAATATTAACCGAAGGGCGGAATCCCTTCCTCCTATAGTCTTCCCAATTTTACAGCCTGTTATATCGGGATCCGGGTCACAAAAATATATTCTGAGAGCGAGAGTGAAAGCGATTTCTGTTTTCCGTCAAAGCGAGACAGCCACACATTCAATATTTGCTTGACGTCAAATATCATCGGATGTTTTTACAGTCCCCCTCTTCTCATCATGAGTATCTCGTGAAATACTTTAGTCAAATATAGTCACCGGATCAAAGGGTAGTCTGAGACAAGCTCAGTCACTTCTATGCCTCTTTTAGTGTTCGGAAGATGATTGAAAAATTCAGAAGTGGTGGAGTTTCTTTTTCTTCATCTCTGGGTCTGCGATAAGAATTAGCTGGCCATCTAATTTCGCAAGAGACTGAACATACACGAGGATCGGCAAAGGGTGCTCTTAAACTCGATGATGCTGTCAATTAAGGGATGTCCACTGGATACTAGATACGAGGAAAACCCTTGTCACAAAATTACTACTTCCACCACAGTCCACAAGCACTTGTCGCGACCCTTCAAGAGTACGGTCTACCGTAAGGCGTTCTCAGATCGTCTGACATTGGCTCGGTGAGTTCTTTGTGAGACAAATGAGAGTCTGTTGGGCGCTAGAATTGGAAGAAGGACTTTGGATAGCTTACAGAGTGTAAGAGGGAGGAAAAGCAGAGGAGAAAAAGTGTACTATAAAAGTATACGTGTATTCCGTAGGAGAGCTGGAAGCCCGAGACTGATAGACAAATTTACCCGCCTCCAAGGTGCACGGCGTTGAGAAATAGTTGTGAAAGAATTTCTTATTACATTGGAAATTGAAATAGAGTCTGGCTACTCCGAGCTTCCAGTATCTCAGCGTCACGAGCCCTGGCTTCGATCTCCTTCAAAATCCCTTGATTCCGAACACTAGCGAACGTAGCTCAAATCTTTTATTTCAGGCTGGATGTTTCCCCCACTTTGAGGACTTTTGGAGCACTACTAACCTACTAACTACTACTAATCGTACGTACATCAAGTAATTGGAAATGTTTTCCCGACTTTATTTAGAAGGTTCTCAAAGTGAGAATATTCTGGAAGTGTACCTTTTGCAATACGTAAGTCTCAAATGAACCATTAAATGACCAACTTTAACTCGTTCGTGGAACGAAGAAACTGTAAGAGTACAATCCCTGAATTCTATTGAGTGAGTCTATACCCACTCCATGGTCTGGAGCAGAAGGAGAAGTTCCTCTTATAATTAAATACCATCTATTTAACTAAGTGGTGAGTTGCAACGAAGAGTAACCTGAGCAACCAGTCTTTTTCGCAATTTTCTCTCCCAAGTAAACGCATTTCAACGTTGAGTCAATTCCGGTAAAATGCACGAGTCTGTCAGTCCAGGATAAACAGGCGATTATCCTACATCCAGAGGGTCCAGGAGAAAAGAACGTTTTTCGTGCCAGGGGTCACTCCATCATTCAAACTCTTAAATCTGCGGTCTACCACCGCTCCATACTGCGAGGGCATTTTTTGCCACCAATGTACGTGATCCATTGAAATCTCCTGATGAAAAATGAGAGTGGCTGATTTTTCTGTTTTCCAATCCCGAAAATGATTCCCGGAATAGCAATGCTGGTATTGAAACCTTCTGCCTCGCGGAACAATGGTATGATGATCAAATGAAACTATGTTCTATATGCCGAAGTTCTGCTCCGTTCAGACTTTGCCGAACATGTACGTAGTAACCTATGTTCGGCTAGGTATATACTGCAAACATAGAATTGTTGGGTATAAATTAGAAGTCTGTCAGGGTATGCGGGGGCGAGGAGGATGGATAGCGCGCGAACGTCGCAAGCAGCACACGCGATGAAAACGTAGGCCGAGCTACACCTATATCCTGGGGGCTTCATGTTTATGCTGTTACATGTTACATCGTCCACTACCCCGTCGACTAGTCTGCCAGACGTATACGCATTAATTCACATCTTTGCGAAACGCGCTGTCTGCAATAGGGGCACCGGATGTCACTGTCACATAATTGACCCAGACTCGAAACTGTCGCCAAACGTATCCGAGATTAGAACAAGAGGGGTTAAAGTCAGCTGAAGTCAGTTGAATTCAGTGAAAGTCGCTTAAAGTCACTTGAAGTCATGTCAAAGCAGATGGACTCAGGTAAAGTCAGTTGGAGTCAGCTGAAGTCATGAAGTCTTGAGCGATTGAATTACTCTATTGCAGGATAGTGTGACACCCATCGAGTATCATCCAATTTCCGCAGTGGTCACACAATCTACCGTTTGATTCCGTCATTTTCCGTTCATCGAATGACGGTGTCTAGTTGTGTTCGTTAAAATCTAAACTTTTCAGAACAGAATTGATTTCGGATTTCATGTTTCGTCGAATAAAATGGAGTCGAGGGTGTTTTCCTTCCCTTGCCTTTCCTTCCCTTGAAACTTTCTCGAGTCGGCACTGTTCGACAAACGAGAACGGATTGCGAATTGAATATTGATTCCTTTCGCCGTCCTTCACGCCCCGGCACCAAGGAATTATCGAGAATCGTAGATTTCATTTTGTAGCTTCGTTAGCGAGCTTACGATGCGAAGTATTAGCAAATCACATTCACATCTACACAGGAACTGGCTGCAGCTGGATACGGACCTACTTTATGGAAATTTTGATTGAAAAAACCTGATCAAAAAATCAACGAATGATCCGGGCACCGAACCCGGGTCCACAGATGTTCAAGAGAGTAATTATCAGTTGGTATGAATGACCTAATGACCTCAATCACCTTTTGAATTCCTGTATCGAGGACCTTTCGCTATCCTCATAGCTGGGGGATCTGGCAAAAAAAATTTGCATCTAGTTTGTACTCGAGCTCATTGAAAAATCGGATTAAAATTGCGAATACATGTAGGAATAATTTAACGGTTTGAATTTTCGCTGGAATCGCACCGCTGCTTGATACCCATATCACATATTTTTTGCATCAGAAAGTTCGATAATCACGTTACCACCAGACCAACCTGGAAGAGCGTAACTTTATCCCTGGTGTGTTCCGCATACGAGTCGATCCTTGTTTGCCGAAAATCGTTATGGGATTATATAAAATCCCGTACGGTCTCATTAGAGAGCGATTGTTTGCTATTTAATTTACACACCGAAGCAATGCGCGAACCTCTATACCCAATTTATCCATATTTCCACAACCAGTAATCTGCTAATTGATAAACGATGAATAACGTGCCTGTTGTACAAGCACCCGATCACAGATGATGTATTTCATAACATTGCGAAAATTACAGGTTTACCCGAATGGAAAACAAATTTTGATTACTATTCAAGTGACTATCAAGGAATATAATAGTTCCTGTAATCGCTACTGACGAAGCTATTGCAGAACTTCTCGCACTGCTAGCTTCTCAATAGTTTTCATCATACGGTCATTTCGCGCCCTTGGAGCAGTTTGGTTCGCGTCAGCTCCACCCCCGGGGGCCGAAGTGCTTCGATCCGAATTTGTCGCTAATCAAATTTGAGGCCCATCAAGTCTCTAACACGCTAATAGCTTATGTATACCCTAGATTTTAGTATAAACTAACGTCCCGTGAAAGGCAAAGGCGAGGTATACGAAGGCTATTTCGTGGGTTACATTATGCATTCGAGGGTAGATAGCGGAATCGACCTCAAACCTACCTTTACGAGTTAGAATTAAAACCGGCAGAATTCAATCAGTAGTGAAAAAACAGATAGGTCGTCCAGCGACTCCATCATTCACGCGTGTCCGTGTATCACATCTATCACTTAATAAGCCTAGACTCTCTGACCTAACTCGACAGGATGCATCCTGTGTTGTTCAGTGAAGTTTGCACTACCTGACCAAAGTCTATAAAATACTCGATATGCTTTGCTCTTGTTACACACGCGACTCATTTCGTTGATTGAGGTTATGCAAGTGAAAGAATCCTTTGGATATGGTAGTAGCTTGGAATTATGTACTTAGGTCGAATTCCGAACCCATATCCGTGGTAACCAGCTAGTCTGTCGTCGAGCAGATCAATAATGGACGCTGAACCGTTTTAAATTGGCTTTTCATGGACCAATTTGAGCAGGTTTGCTCAATTTTCTGCACTAGGACGAGAAAACTCGGCGCACACGCTGATCGTATATCATCTGCTTTTCGCGTTGAGCCCTTGTTCGCGCATGCGCATTTCAATAAAACCCAGTTGCTCAGTAACGATTTCATAGTTGGTACTGAGTTGATCTAACCGCAAAATTGACTCCTCTTCAGTTCATCGAAAAAGATTCGAAGACTGTTTGAACATACTTCACCTTTTGGAATTCAGATCCTTGACAAAAATACGCAACAATAATAAATAATTTAGATTTAAGTGATCAAGAAAGTATCTTGCGAAACTTTTTCATCATGATGGTTCATCCTCTGGCCTGTTATGGTTTCGGCGGAGAGTGCACTCGAAACTTTTCAAGAACCACTATCCCATAAACTATCCGAGGAGTGTGAAGCCTGAACTTTTAATGAAAGAGTTTATGCAATAATTTCAAATTCAAGATAAAACCATCGTGTGATAGTCTGCAAAATAAGATTCGACATAATGGGTTTCTGGAAGCTGAAGTCCGTTACCTGTTTATTTTTCTCTTCTCTTATCCCTGATCACACTTCCATCACTTTTACTTCTACTTCTAGTTTACTTTGCTATTTCTATTGATTTTATCGCTACTTTTGCTATTACTTATCATTATTACTCATTTGTTATTTCTCTCTTTCACTCTATCTTTTCTGCCTGTACTGTCTGATGTGAATGGGTCGACCCAATGGCTTGATCAATATCTATCACAAATTTGAGATTAATGGATTGCATGGCTATAACAGGCAGTGTTCGCAATCAAAGTGGTTCGTGCATTCAAGAAGTTAATTAACGTCCCTTGTCTGATTCGTACGTAGGTACAGTTTGAAATCATCCGAAAAGGATTGTCGGGACCGAAGAAGAATCTCTTCTGGTTTCTTATCAAAAGGCGGTCCGATGTATGATCGTGTTACGCGTAAGAAAAAGGTGTGACGTGAAGTTAAAATTCATACCGAGTAAGATACTTTTAGCGGATCACTCGGATTCCTTATCGTCTGAATAAAAACGTATTCTCGTCACGGAAGGGTGACATTGTTGATGGCAGTCAGAGTGGGAAATAAACCTGGAACTGAAGATGGAACTTAAGACGTGCGAGTGGAGCTGAAATTGTGGGTTGTGTGGGTTTTATTTACGTGAAGCCGCAAGAAAGACTTTGACCCGGTAGACTCGGTGCCGATATGAAGTTTGTATTTAGTTAAAAATGAACCAACAGTTGTTAACTTTGACCTTTAAACTTTAAACTGGAAACTGCAGGGCTGAAAAGAAGCTGAGGCTAAACTTTATAATCCAACCAACTGCAACAACTTGAATCCAATACGTTTGTCAAGACTAAAAACAAGTTCCCGCTATCACATCGTTTACAAAATACTTTTTTTTTTCTTCTTCTTCTTTGTCATCTTTTTCTGGAAGACCGGATACGTAGTTCAAACGAGGTCAAAACTTATGAGCAGGAGTTCAACTTCGATTTTCAAAACTCGGGGAATTCAATATTCTTGTTCTACATAAAGTCGACATGATGCATTGCATTTCTCAAAATTATGCAAGTCGAAAACTTTAGCGTCCAGAGTTTCCCGAACTTCTGAAGCTCAAGCTTGCGTGTCAAAAAGTTGGCAATAAAGCGTGCACGCGAGAGAATGAATATTTGAAGTATTCCCATTTTTCAGATTTGACGAAAAGCGAGATACCG
This sequence comes from Euura lappo, assembly GCA_018257835.1. Classification (NCBI taxonomy): domain Eukaryota; kingdom Metazoa; phylum Arthropoda; class Insecta; order Hymenoptera; family Tenthredinidae; genus Euura; species Euura lappo. The sequence continues at coordinate 25,333 of JAEUYN010002295.1, forward strand.
AAAATCTGATACGATCGATTGCTTGACATGTTGAAAAGCGTAGGAGTCTCACGCTATCAACAGTGACGCATCAGTTGACTCCAAAATGCGATAAAGCCGTGAAATTCCCATAGTGTTTTCAGTGCATGAGAAGCCATTCAGGAAAAAATCGGCAGCTACCTGTGAATTATAATACGTCAAGTAGTCAAAAAACAGATAAACTTTTTATAAACAATCGCAAACCCCTGAGGTCAGCATCTCTCCCCTAAATCTCTTGGAAATCTGTCTGAAATCGCTTGCAATCACTACCAATCGTACATCACCCGATCTTCTATTGGATACCCCCTCGAGGAATCGATACTACATGCTTGAAAAATTGCTGTACTTTCAGATTAAAGAAATATTTTCGATAAAGATCATCTGATAACAACCGACGCGACGGAAATCCAATCTTGAGGAACGGGGATCGCGGCTCTTGTCTTGTCTTCGACGTATGATAAGCGAATATTCTCACGGTATGCTGAGAAACGCTGGAGAGAGTAGAGAGGATAAAAGCAGAAAAAAAAAGGAACATCAAAATATGAAATTCGCCCTGTCTATCCGAGTAATAACGCGAGATCCTAGGGTTCGGTTTTTTCTTCCACAGCATCATTCTTCCAACCACTGAAAAACCTGAAAAGGTTTCGGATCGCAGTCTTATATCTTTGTGTCCGATGCAATACGGCAAGGGGCCTAACCTCAATTCGTGAAAAATAACAAGTCGTTGACGAAGCATTCTTTCGATTGCTGTGATTTTTTTTTTTTTTTGCTCTCAACGGAATCTACTTCGACTCAGCTTAATTTTTAGTGAACCGTGATCAGACCTTCCGGTTTTCGGAAGCAACCGGACTTCGGAAGCCTAATAGGGTGACACCAAAAGGTATTCCGGAAGTTGGGGTTCGCGGATTGTTCGCAAACTGCTTGTCTCCGCACTAAGTTTACGGTTTTACAAACCCTTGGGCGTCGATGATCGATGATAATAATCGTCCAAGTTTTCCATACGGTCTCATCCTCAACAGAGAAGAACTTACAGCGAGGCACTCGAGTTTCGGACAAATCACAAAAAGTAATTAGGAGCCAACATTTCATCCATTCATCTGCGAATAACTCTCTAAATTACCCGGATTCCTACGCAAATCGATTCGGAACTTGAAATTACTTTTTAAAGATTCCGAATCAGAGATTAGAAAACAAGAACCCAACTGTAATCGTCAGACTGTTAATTATGGACGTCTAGTAGCGAAGTTCAGGTGGTAGCGTTACGCAAGAAATGACACAACAAACAGTTAGCATCGCGTCCTTGTGATGAGACGGAAGGTGAAACGATGAATAGAGAAGGTTGTAAAATAGTTTTTGCCACACTTGCATGGGAAGTTCGATTTCGCGCACCGTGGAAAGTGCGCGAAGCGGTCGATTACTGCGCTGGGCGGAGAGCGTGAAATAATATAGCAGACGACGGTTTTAGCGTTGAATAATATTTATTATTTTACGCTAGTCTCAGCGAGACTCTGTCAGCTAGCGCCATCAGAAGGGAAACTTGGTAACTACGATCGCGTGCGCTGCTCTACGCCACGCTCAGGTTAGAGTGCCGAGTGCCGCGGCGGCGAAATCGAACTATCCATTGCAAGGGGTTATAAAAAGTATGGTGTGCAACGCGTGCGGGTTGTCGATCCCCGAATCGTGCGAGCATGTCGACACTCATCGGGAATCGCCAACTTCCCGCACGAGTTGCACAATATACTATTTTGAGGTCTTGAAACGTGTTCGCGTCCCGGGTCGGAGTTTCGAAGGGGTTGAATAGCGGCCGACGAGGCTGGTAACTTACGAGTTATAATTTATGAGAGGCTCAGGATGGAAAGCGACACGACCACGGGCCACGGTTTCCCAAACACGTTGGACGGGGCTGACGCCGTGAAATTACGATCAATGGCTGACCACGCAGACACGACCCGGTTGAACGGTCAGCGTTCAGCCATCCCAGATTTTCGCGTCAAAAGCAAACGGTGATATGATCGTTCGTTCCCATCCGTATATCCTCCACGCAATCCTTTTACAAAGCAAGTTCCCGTTCCGGAGCCGCGGTTCGGACCCTGGGTTACGCCCAAGTCGCGTACTTTGACCCCGGACTCATACCGTGTAACCCCAAAAACCCCAAGTTGATATCATTTTTGTCTATCGGTGAAGTGAAAACCGTGAAAGATCAGCGGAATCTTTGTAAAGGAGGAGGTGAAACGTCGACTTTGAATTGTTAGGTTGTACAAAATCAAAATGACACGACATCGATTGAAGTTACTTACAGATCAAAATTTGAAAAAAATTCTCAAACTCCTAAAGAAACGTTCGACATCAAAATGACATCACAACTCTCAAATCGCGATGAAATCTCTTGATACCGCAAAAGACACTCAAATTGCTTGAAGTTAGTTACAGTTATGTCACGAGAATTACTTGAAAATCACTGGTGACTGCTTGACATGGTTCAAAATGAAAATTTAATGACTTTGAATTATTTTGAAATGAGAAATGAGAAATATACTCGATCTGAAAATCCATTCAGACCACGGAAAACTTTTCTGAACGAAATATATAATGAGGATATGGGCTAGGTTTCTGATATCATCGAGTCCCTCCGGCAATTGCGGCCACGGCCACAGCGTCACTCCATTGACGATAAATTTTAAATTATGCTTCAAGGGCAGAACAACATCTCGACGAGTGGAAGACGACCGAAAGCACGTAGGCGTCTACGTGTGCGGCGTCTAAGTGATCCTACGTGACGACTTAAACGAGAAAGCTCCGCGACACCTCATAGGGTGCTATTTCACGTAGGGGTGCAGGCCTAATTCAATTTGGCTCGTAGGGCTCGTGACGATTAGGGATAAAATTGCCGATCATTAGACGGATTACGGAAAGTATGAGATGTAACTTTGCTACTATTTCCAAAACAGCGAAACTGAGCTATTCGTCTTCTTTTGATATCCTGCTGTTCCACGGATGTTGAATAAACGTAGTAGTGAGGGACGTGGAAATTCTGCATCCAGAAAAAAGTTTGCCAATATAAATACCTGCGGCTACCTACGTTTGGATCGTGGAAAGGCGGAAAAATAAGTGAAACGAAATAACACAGGTACGATCATGATATATACATGACGTGTGAGCTTTAACAAAAGCTTGTAACGTAATATGAAGTTCAACTTTTTCCAACGTTCTTTGTGTCTACTTTTGTGAGGTGAAACACGAAGCTGTCATGTCACGTTGGGAATAGCGGAGAATCGGAATCACCGAAAATATCTGCTTTGCCCTGGAATTTTTAAGCCGATCGTGACCTAAGAAAAAAAAATCCAATAAACATAACAAAATTGTCAAGTCATCGAAAATTTAGTAAACTGATGCGTCCTGCCCATGCGTTTCCTGTGTACATTGCCCCGATGCATCAAACTCCCTGGGAGAAGGAAAACTCCTTTTTTTGTGAAGATACCGAACGTATCTTCGATGTGAACCGAAGATGTTGAGGAGAGTTGAACAAATCCGAACCAGAAATGACGAGGTCCATCATTTTACCAATGTTTGAAAATATTCTCTAAAGATTTTGATGCTTGAATGTGCAAAAAAAAAGTCGAAAAATATTTTCTTTAAAGAAAGAAAACTCTGCATTGCTTCGGGGTCAATGAAGGGAAATTAGTTGTTGAGCTAATATTGTCCCAGTACTTGGCAATAAATTTGAAATCCGAAACTTTGTCGGGTCGGTAGAGGTATCTTCAACATAGCTTATCTCTCGGAGTGGAGTCCTTCACGAGTTTGATGGAAACTTTGTGTTTAGCATATTACGCTGAAGCCAAGGCCTGGGTTTTCCCTTGCAAAGTACGACCTCGCGGTTTTAATTTAGGGGATAAAATACTATCGCAAACATCAACGGCCTCCACTTCCTCAATCAGGACACCAACAAAAGTTACGGCGCAGGTTTGCCTGAAACCTTTATGCCTTTTGCAGAAGAAGTGCCTATCCAATGTTGACCTGACTATGAAGAAACTTTACCAAAAATAATGAACATTCGTGTAACCGCATCTTCTCGCGATTTACATGTCTTGAGACTCGTGTACACGATAACTCAAAATCCGATGTTCAAATCGATTCGAAATTCTCACAGTAGCTTCTTTACGATATTTTGCTTCTCGCAAACCACTAATATTTGAAATCTGCTGACTAGAATTTCTCTTATCAGTCAATTGAGTGGTTAAGCAAATATATGTGAGATCGTAAGCTTCATCCCATTTCAATCGGATCAATCTTGTTGTTGTTGTTATTTTCTTAAGAAAGAGCATCCATCTTCTCATCGGACAGTGAAGCCGTGAACGACCAGCGAATATCGTTAGCTGTTCACCAGATGAACAGGTTGCTGCAATTTTCGCCCACGGGGCAGATTTGAACAGGCTGAATTAGTGTTTGTAATGTATGGTGCAGCTAGGTCGAAACGTAGGTTGTATCGTCCACGTTATTTGCCGGTGTGCCACAGTCAGGCATTATGAATCACGACACCGTCCCACAGCGTCAAACGTCGGAATATATCACGAGGATGAACTAAACCCTACCCCCATACCGTGTTATGTTTCATGGCGCGTGTTTCACCCTCTCAGCATTTCTGTATCAAACTTGTACCAGGTGGTGGATGAATTCCGTGAATATTTTTTCCACATAATTTTCATCCGAAATATCAAACTACACCACTAATCGCGTGAGGTTAGGTTAGGTCAGTTAGTAGTCAGACGAACTCAAGTCGTCATCAAACTTCCTCATCAATTATTTGGAGATTTGTCTATTTTTTGATCTTTTCAAAATTCAACTTTTGTCTTTTGTTTTTTAATCTTGTCAAATATCTCACTTTTTTCTTTCGAAAAGGAAGAGGAAATGGAACAGTTGAGGGACTGAATTATGTGCTCGAGGGATGATGAACCAACCATTCGTTTAATGAAATATCTGAGGGCTTCTGAATGTGCAAAATTATATTTCCGAATTCTCTGATTATGAATCCCAGGAATTTCATGAATTCCATCGACCACGCTCGAATATATTTTATTATCCTTTGGAATTCTTTGGTTTTGGATTTGCAGAAGAATCTGTGAAAATGTTCCATTGTCCTAGACGCGGCGTGGCATTGCTCTGTGCAATACGGACCCTTTACAGGTGCATCCCGACGTTCGATAAATGCGAAAGTTTTATCACAGCGAAAAAGCAATAACCGCACACGACCCGACCCAGTATTTCAAAAAGTTTACTACCTACCATACAGTTCGAAGTTACTCTGGTAAAAACGTTTAGTATCTGTTTATCACTAGACTCCGAATTGATGTGATGCATGCCGTGTTTTCCGGAATATTTATGGCCCAGTTTACAACCTTGAAACAAAAAATGATATTGATACACCAAATTCACGTTGATTCAATTTTTTGAAAACAAATTCACCCCATGGTCGAATCTAAACAAAAAAATGGCAGACATCAGACTCATCGATCGGCGGTTCACCTGACTTGAAGACTTTAAGAAATCGACTGACTTCAGCTGACATCGAATTGGCTTTCGTGTGCGAAACTTTTTTTTTACGAATTATTAGCAAAGAAGCTTCCAATCGCGGCGAGGTTAATTTCCCGAGAACTGATTTCTCTGATATCAGATATAAATGAAATGTCAATGGGTTTCGGTAATTTTTCGGGACCGAGGACAGATGGGAATCCCTGAATTCTGACGGGTATTGACGATTCGCGGTGAGTCGACGATGTTTTTTCTACCACCCTATTCAGAAAACCCCTCGCGAACCTCTTCAACGGATGGAAAAAGTAATTTAGCCGCGAAGCGAACCCTAGTTTACTTGTGAGTTTACCCCTGCTCCTTTTTCATCCCCCTTTTTTCTTATCACACAACGATTCTCTCTGTTTTCCCACGACAATTCCGCTCCACCATATTCCTTGCCATTCGTCTGGGTTATCACACTGGCTAAGTCTTCCCGCTTGTTCCGACCGTGCCAATAATAATTCAGAATTTCAATCGGGTGAAGAAGTGGAGGGAATATAGAGAAAAAATAATCGTCTTTCAGATCCTGGGAAATACGTTAGTCGCTCCAAAGTTCTCAGAGAGATTTCCACTCGGGTATCACTAATGCGGGCGTAATTTTTCCAGGGAATCGAGTCATCAACAAGCCGGTCATTAATCGAGTCGATGTTCCGCTCCGTCTTACCAGTCGGGAATCAGTCGAGGATTTATCGCTGGGCTTGAAGGGTATCAAAGGTGGAGACTAAAAATTGTGTATTTCAGCTCCGAAGTACCATGACTTTTTTGAAAACAGAGAAAACCCAAATTAGCAAATACGAAATGAAGAATGAAGCTCGAATCGTTAACTTCCGAACCCCATTTGCTGATTTGATACAGTCGTGATATTATTTCATTTATGTTGTTTTTGGATGAATCATTGTTGATAAGTATGAAACATATTTAAATGAAGATTGACGAAATGATTTCACAGTGAAAATGAAGATGTGACAAACTCAGCTGCGAAGTAGTTCAAACTGGTGTGAGAGCATAATTTATGCTAAATAAAAATTTTCATAATCCAATTGTAGCGCCAACATCATTAAAAGGTAATCAACATGCTCAACTGATCCCTGTGCACTAGTTTTAATAATTTTCCACCAGAATACAATATTTACTATGTAGTAGTAAAAGTCATGTTTAAATATAAAGCTTTTCAGAATAGCATTTTTCATGCGGATTTTGTGTCGAATTTTTCGTTCCAATCTATACGTCGATACCTCCTAATGATACGAGCTTAGCTCAGAAAGAACTTATTTGTGCGTTACGATTCCGGAATGTCTCATCCTGGCATTTCCCGCAGTATCAACGTATCTCAGCATTAAAGGTATAAGAAACACTTAAAGTAGCAGATATTTATCACACCTTCGGATACTTTTTCACAAATCGTCAACTTTGGGGAGTTTTACGAGTTTTTTCGTACTGAACAATCCTAGCCATTGGAGATACTTCTTAGGGTAGACCGAGGTCAGTTGTGACAGTTTGCGGTTTTGCCTTTACTAAGCTCAAACTACAACGATCACATAAATGTTTTAAATACCATCGGAAAGAGCATTCAATTGCTGACAAAATGACGCTAAGTAGGACTTTCTAGCATCAATAAAAAAAAAGTACAAGCCCGACAAAAAAAAAATGGAAAAATGTCACAACCGACCCCGGGTCCGGGGCAATTGTGACAGTCAATGGGGTCAGTTGTAACACAAGGTTTTCACACAAAATCCAGTTAATAATCACGATTGCGACATCCATTGAGGTCATTCTAATTCCGTACCACTTTTTAAACCAAGAATGTCGTTCGAAAATGGTGTGGAGGGATATTTTCCAGCTGTTTTCCGTTTATAACCTCGGCATTAGCTTTTTCATAGGTTAAACAGTTATCACGGACTCGTTATATTTTTTTCCACTCTTTCGAGGCATTCTAACATGGAGGGACTAAACCAAACATTTTCGTATCAAGTAAGCTGAAATGTTACAGTATTATCCCATATCAAAATGTTACAACTGATCCCTGTCACAACTGACCCCAAACGGTTTTCTTAACTTCTATGTGAAAATTTCGTTCATTTTCTCAATCCAAAGACTCGGAAAAGCGTCAGAGCTAATCCAGAAATGTTCAAGGAAACGTATGGATGAAAGATATTCGATGTATATACCATAGAAATCTAGCTATCACTGTTCAACTGAAATCGTAAAAACTAACTTTGGGCCCAAAAATAACAATACATCCCTCGGAATGCGTCTATTTCACGCGGTGGGAGCTGGCATGTGGATAAGCATTTCCGGACTGACTACATGCAAGACATACTGTAGGGACATGAACATATTTACTTTACTTTGAGAGATATTTGCGATGTAACAACTGACCCCTGTCACAACTGACCCTGGTCTACCCTACTAATGTCAGCCAGATTGAGGATAACTCAATAGTAAGTGCTCAAAGATTGACATTTGACGTCAGGATAAAAATAAGAATGAACAGACGTCATGTCTCAATCATTCAAGCTTAGCGGCAACATGACATCACCTCATATGAGTTTGTTTATCATGGTGTAGCCTCGAAACTAGAAATCGTGAAGAGTAGCTTGAGTCCCGGTCTATCGTATGTCTTCAAGTCTTGAGTGGTGGGCATGATCTCCTCTGTTACAGGACTGATAAACACTGGGATGACTCCAATACCGATGATGTTCAACATCTGACCTTTTATACTATATACACAAACTTTTTGGCTTAGTTTTATCGAGGTATTCCCGGAGAGTAACAATCTAGATGCAAATATAAGAAGTTCCAAAAACTCAAAAAGGTGACATTGGTTCGATCTACGACTCATATAAGAAGAACAAAGCCGAAGAACAAAGCTCTGTGCTTTCAGAGTGCAAATAATCAAGGCTATACGTGTGAGGTATGATTGTAATTCATTCGATCCGTGTGGACCACAAGCCTGATCCAGCGTGGAACTAATAGGAACACTGGCAATCCTGTCAAGGAAAGAAAGGTTGGAAAAATCTAACTCCATAAAACGTATCGAGTACATGAGATTAGCGAGATGGATCAGGGCTAACGACAAGATCTCGCTACTTGAGTGTCGAGAGGAAATGTCGACCTCGCCAGAACTTGAGAGGAGAAATTCATCAAATCTTCCAGCTTCTCCGCAAATGTCAGAAAGTTTTCACTCTAAGGGGAGGAGCTCGAAGCAAGAACTAAAAGACAATCGGAAACTACCTCGATTTTAATATTTTTGGAAATTAGTTACGAGTTTATGAAATATTGGTTAATTGGTGAAAAATCGTATCAGATTTTATGAAAGCTTTCTTTTCCTCTAAAATTATTGCGAAAAACAGGAAGGAGGAGGCATTCGCAAAAAGATTGTCAAATGACGTTTTAACTGTGACGGCAACTGTGACCCATGCAAAGTAGAGAAAAAATTCGAAATCACAAAACATAAATCATTTATTTCAAAACAGAATCAAGCATCAAATTGCCTGAAATTAATATTGATGAATTTCTTTCTATTGAACCAATTTGAATATAAGGAATTAATCAATTGAAGTGAAGTTAGGAGATCAACGAGAAAAGATCTTCACCTGTCACAAGCTGTTACTCATTTTCAGTGCTTCTTCTATGTATAAGATATACCTCAGCCTGGGAGACGCCATAACGTAGTAATTTTTACCCGATGTATGTATTACCATCAATTTTGCTTCAAATACAACAAAATTGAATAAAAAATTATGAAGTGGACAAATTTCCATTTTGTTCAAGTTCTATCAACTGAAATTGCATCCCTGAAGGTTGCTCTGCAACCTAAAATTCACGCTTATTCTGGCTTTCATTGCGATTCAAATTTTGGTGATTCACAAATATAGAAACGATCCATATAATCCGTAGCGCAAATTTGAAGAGGAATTGGGGCGGGGGGCTAATAATAGTGAAAATCGCATTATCACTATAATTACAAACAACAACCTCTGACACGATTTTGATCTCTTAAACCGATTTTGAGGCCCAACGAACGAGAATGAATTACATCATTCAATTGTATTATTGCGTTATATGCACGTACAATTCAAACAATTTTCAATCACCATGGATTAATTCGAATCATGGAATTCATCCGAATTTACAGCGCACATAATTCGTCTTTTTTTCGATTCTGAATCACAAATCGTGACAAATAGGACAATTATTACGAAATATCAAACAGACATGACAGAATTTGTGAACTACTTTTTCGATTTCACTGAAAGAAGGGTAACCAATCGGTATTGTTAATGAGCCTGACTGAAAGTGAGCTTTGTTAGGATTTGGCGAGTGATTTTGATATATAAAATGTTCGAAACATCGCAAGCATCGTTGATCAGTGTTCAACTGACAAATTTATCAACCAATACTTTGGGGCAATCCGTTATCTATTCAAAGCAGGTATCTCCCAAGACATTCGATGTGCTCAAAGGTTTTTTTCCATCCAAAACATCGCACTTACTAATTTGATGTCTCTTTTTACAGTCGTGTAATAAAACTGTCCATGAAACGGATATAAAACCGGGTTTTATTCCGGTCTGTACATAACACAGCTCTTCTGACATTCACAAACTTATTCACATCCGTCTTGAGGAATCTGTGCCTTTTCTTTAAAGCTCACTTCCGGATCCTTGAATCCGTTGAGCGGGGTACAGCCGGTTTTTAATCAAAACTACTGCCCGATATTATATCTGATCCAACAGAAACGAATCACCCTCCAGAAATTGTAACGCGCAAGCGTCGATCGAGGGACATGATTTCGCGCACCCCTATTTCTCATTCTGGATGAAAAATCACAAAAACTGATGGCCCGCACTCTGCCAGTTTGGTTACACTCAAGAACCAAGAAAAATGTGCCCGAAAAATTTCTTTTTTCTCCCCTTCGCGTTCTATCTTTCCTTGTTCCTCATATTATTCTGCTGCCCGATATACACTTCTGCTATCACAACTATCTTTATTAGCATTTTTCTATTCTAGAAGGATGATAAAAAAATTATCGATTACTTTAGTTCCGATGATTTATACGAATGATAAGAACTTTGTGATGAATGATTCTTATGATCTGAGAAGTTGAAAACAAAATCAGTGAAAACACTCAGAATTGACTAACCTCGGAGGATATCCTCAGAAGGTCAAAATCTGGGACGTTTACTTCAATGTGTGACAATACAAAAAGTGACGTGATAACAGATTTTAATGTTAAAAAATGGGAGATTGAATTTTCTTCATTTTCAACCTCGGAACTGGATTCATTTTTCAAGTATGTTTGGTGGTAGTTAAACGTAGCAGGACGTAGCTTCGTAGCCAGCGTTATTAAGAACATAAATAAATCAGGTTCGTTAAGTGAAACCCATTAAGGGAAACTGCCACCCCTGGTTTGCCAGCGTACCACTAAGGTCCCGTGATTTTTCAAACATATAAATCTCTGCCAGGCATCACTGCAGCTCAGTTGGTTGGTTTTTTCTTCTCACGCGAAACCGAGTGAACCAAACCTTATGGATGATTGCAGAAAACCTGGAGAAAACTCGAACATCCTCAGGATCAATACTTCAGGGTCTTCTAATATTCGGAAAAATTGACGATCCGAATTCATCGAACATAATACCGATCATGAGAAACGATAATTCAGTATATTTCTCAGATGGATTCGAACCCTGCAAGCTGCAGCTGGGGGCGCCGTTAGAGGTACTATGCACGAGTGAATTTGAGTGGGAAATTTATTGGAGGAGCATGTCTGAGACTGTGGATTTAAAATCGTAGGATAATATCCTCCGGGAATTTAAAAAAGAAAAATAGAAGAGTAGATCGTTCAAATAAAAACTGTAAATCGATGCCGAGTCAACTAAGCCAGTACCCATTATTACGATTAGACTAATAAATTCATATCTTCTCTTATGGAATCCATAATTTCTAAGACCGACCATTGGACGGCGCTGCCATAGATTGAATACCGTAATTGAATCCCTTCACGTACGTGCTAGCAGCTGCTTTCTGAATTTGAATGAAGTCAATTCCGGACCAAAGTGCATCTAACAGTCGATTACCGATTTAGTCAGGGAAGAGCGTCATTATGTATGGAAGATTCGAGTTATCGAGCTTCGAGAATAAACCACAGGCCCAGAATCCGAGTTTTTAGCGCTATCAAAGAATACTCTGACTCATGAACGACACTTTCGATCACGGAATACACAAAAAAACCTGAACAATCGTCGTATACATATAATTGAGCGCAGCTAACATGAAATGTGATCATACATAACCGAAACATTGAAGATGAGATCAAATCCGATCATATATGATTCAAACATCGAGGTTAAGCTCATATGTGATCATATATAGTCGAACCGCATTCGAAATGAGATCGTTAAAGTCCGTGGGAATCGTTCAGAGCCAGCTGACTTTATGAAGTTTTGAATTGTTGAAGTTAGGTGTCATGTCAATCGACAAATGCTTGTATAATTCATATTTGGTTATGGATTGCCAGCTCGTAGGTTCAAACCCGATTATGTATGACTTCAAAATTGTACTTTCCTGAAGAATATTGTCACATATATATAAATGGATATAACGAGTATTTTGGTAACGGACCCTATTTGGGCGCCTAGGTACGCTTTTTTTCCGAGTTATTTTGTGTTGTGTTGTGGGGTAACGAAAAACTATCCCTCTAGCCAAAATTAGGTGGCAAAAATGCGAATTTCCAGAACCGAACCTAAGCACCACTGTCACCAATGTCCAAATGACCGATCGGTTCATTTGCACATTGGTGACGATCATCAAAATGACCAGTGTGTTTACAAAATGGGCGATTTACACGGCATCAAAATGGCCGATCCATCTAGATATCTGATCATATTATTTAATCAGATAACAGCTGATATATAGTCCTATATCCGTCGGATATCTGATATTTAAATCGTCTATAATACAATATATGATCATATACTTTGGATTTGTGGCAGAAATTCGAATCTGTACCTGCCCAAGCACCCTTGGTGATTTATATGTACGTGAGCAATCATTTTATTAAGGCCGCTGAGGCATAGCCGAGCCTGCGGTCCCGCAGAGTCTCCCCTTTCTGGTAACAATCAGTCAAAGTGAAAATCTCCTGCGCGTTGCGGTTACGGCGTGAATGCGATACGGTGTATTGTTTTCAATGAAATTTATAAAGCTGATAACATCGCAAGTTTCGTGTGCTCTCAACCAGAGTGTTTAATCACCGCGGTGTGGGAATTGAAAATTGATTAATTTATACCCGAATAATAATGGGCTCAGCCTGATTAATTCGTCTCACCGATCTCAAGGTACTTCTGATGCACAGGATCGTACTGGTCCCAAACAAGTCCTCGGTATTTGCTCCTCTCCTTGTTCGCAATCGACGTCTTTTCTCCCCTTCCATGATGCTCGTTTGCGTTTGGGTTACTGAAACAATGAAAGAAGCCATTGTTATTAATGATTCACTTGCGATCTTCAAGGATCATTAACTGGACATTCATACCCATAGAATTTCCCGGTATTCCAGATACATGTAGAAGACTATCGTAACTGAAATACCGACTCAATGCGACGTTTGTTCTCGAGTTGCTCTTGTCAGACTCTCAAAAGCGATGCTTGAGAGACGGGATTCGAGTTTCTGATCATGTCGTTTATTTTGATACCATGAGATTCATACGGATTCCGAGATAATCAAACCGGTTCTATTCCACCAACTGCGCCTTGTTTAGGAAGCCGAAGGACTCGACGCCGGATTGAAATCCTGGCACAGTGCCTCAGGTAGACAGAAATCCGATACTAATTGGTCCGCCGAACGGATAGCCGCAGGCTCTACCGCTCTTGGAAGGATTCGGGGGATTTCAGGTGAATAGAATGACAATCTTGCATCTAGGAGGATTTGAGTCTGTTTAGTCCCCGGAATTTCAACGAATTTCAGTCAACCTCCAGGGTTCCGCTATTTCTGATTCCAAGACTGAACATCTTACCAATTTTTATAGAGGGAATCAAACTTATTTTCAAAGATAAAAATTCTGATAGAGCCAAAAGTTTGAATATCGTTTTTAAAACGGATTCCGAAGGCTTCGAGGCAGCTGTGCTTCTGGTAAAACTACTTGGCACGAGTGGGCTTCCCCGCTGTCGAGGGCCTTGGACTTAATACGGTGGATATAGTTGAACCAGGCGATACTTTTCCATTTTCTTCATGAGATTAGAGTGAAATTGAGCTCCGAATGGACTCGGTTTTCAGACCCGTCGTCCACCATCGCGTCAGAACTATCGCTCTTCCCGCTATCGATTTGTTTTTATTGAAATTGAGGGTGATAGCAGCCGACAGATCTGGGTCTCGGGACGTTTTTTTCCCGCATTCTCAACACCGCGTCAGTAAAAAGTAATGAAATAAAGTTTTTTAATTAGTTTTCCTGACTTTTCCCCGACCCTCGAGCCGAAGTATTGCTGTCTCCTTGATTTCCCCTAATCTAACTGCGTTAATTCGCGACGTTTATTCCGCTAAGGAGGTTCCGAATCGGTTTCAACGTTCGTGACTATCGAGGGGTTAACCACTCTTGAAGTCCGGTGTACAACAGTGTGTGAAGTCCCAGAAGTCCCGTGAAGTCCTTGAAGTCCCGTGAAGTCCTTGAAGTCCCATGAAGTCCCGTGAAGTCCCATGAAGTTCCGTGAAGTCCCTTGAAGTCCCTTGAAGTCCCGTGAAGTCCCGTGAAGTCCCATGAAGTCCTTGAAGTCCCTGAAGTCCCGTGAAGTCCCTGAAGTCCCATGAAGTCCCATGAAGTCCCGTGAAGTCCGGTGAAGTCCCTTGAAGTCCCTGGAAGTCCCGTGAAGTCCCGTGAAGTCCCATGAAGTCCTTGAAGTCCCTGAAGTTCCGTGAAGTCCCGTGAAGTCCCTTGAAGTCCCTTGAAGTCCCGTGAAGTCCCTTGAAGTCCCGTGAAGTCCCGTGAAGTCCCATGAAGTCCTTGAAGTCCCTGAAGTCCCGTGAAGTCCCTGGAGTCCCATGAAGTCCCATGAAGTCCCATGAAGTCCCGTGAAGTCCCATGAAGTCCCTTGAAGTCCCATGAAGTCCCTTGAAGTCCCCGAAGTCCCATGAAGTCCCTGAAGTCCCGTGAAGTCCCTGAAGTCCCGTGAAGTCTTTGAAGTCTTGAAGTCTGGTGTACGCCATTTTTCGGAGTGGTTCACCCCTCGGTGACTATGTACATACCTTGGAGAAAAGTGTAGTCGAATTGGGAAATTCGAGGGATATTTTGAAAGCCCGTGACAATCAGAGTTTTATAGTTAGTGGCGAAGAGGATAACGAGAGGCGATAAAATCCGGGAAGTATTTGTCTCGCGTCGTTTGTCCCACCACAATTAGGACGAATTGGGAGTGAAATAAGCGAGTAAAACGATAGGTATAAGAGGAATTTGTTCAACAAAATTTCCCACGAGGAAACACCCACTTCGATCTCTGGCTCACTCGCCTCAACGTCAAAACTTGCCTGAATACACCAAAGCAGCCAGTTCAATCAAATTATCTTCCGATACGATTCCTAAAGACTGATTATCACGAGGAGCCCATTAAAGGAACCGCTACCTCGAGGAAAGCCGCGGTCTTTCATTATCTTTCGATCATTATACATTATATCCAAGTAGAGGGTCGATAAAATTTCTAAAATTTGTCTGATGATCGAACAGTCATATATCTGGGTGTTGAACGGTTCTTGGGAACGGTCGATTCGAGGGTGAATATCGAGCTTGTAGAATGAGATTATGGGTAGACGCGGCGTTGAGCTTTTAGTGTTAACCGTTTTAGGTTGCCTACTAAACCGCTAATAGTAGTCGACGAGGTCTG
The DNA here is from genome assembly GCA_018257835.1 of Euura lappo. NCBI lineage: Eukaryota > Metazoa > Arthropoda > Insecta > Hymenoptera > Tenthredinidae > Euura > Euura lappo. The sequence goes on from JAEUYN010002295.1 coordinate 40,777, forward strand.
CGCCTCGAGCTCCGTGCTGGCCAAAATATGTCTACCCCACAGTACGCAGGCTTAACTGTGGACACAACGTAACACGTAGCGCTGTATCCTTTATAGTGCGTACCGCTGTATCATATCTAGACGTAAATAGGTGTATAAGGGTACGCATATCCATCCAACGCGACGTACTCGGTTGGGTCGGCGATGGAGAGGTTTCGCGGTTGCTGCTCCACGCCCTGTACAAGACGGGTACATTAGCCACATCATCGCTTGTCACGCTCCTCACTTATTTATCGTTACAAGTTCAGCATGCTCTTTAAACCCTGATGAAAATTACTTGATTACATGGGTAGACCTGAAGCAGTGTACCACATTTGGCCGCCATTTTCTTTTTATACCATGGTTTGACATATTCTGTAGGATCGATTAACCCTAGTCACTTACACGGGGTCACCCTGACCCCAGCCAACTTTTAAACGTTGTCACATTGATTCTGTTGACAATTTGACTACGGAAAAATTTCTGGAGATAAATGAGGATTTTTTTATTTTGACTCCTCGAGTTTGACTACTTGAGTCAGATTCGAGCATCTTCCATGCGAAATATTGAGGAGAAGGTGAAGTTGGGGTCATCCGGACCCCAAGTAACTGACTAGGGTTAAATACATGATCAGATGTCGCGAGAAAAAATTAATAAAGAGTTTCAAACGGGATACTGAGCGAGGACGCTACCACCTGAGCTGCGCTGGTTCTTGAAAATAATCAACAGTTTTGAAACCACAAAGTTAAAATATTATGAGAATTGCTGTTGATATTCTTCGATACAAATCACAAGATAAATTACGTATCTTGGACCTTACATTCAATAGTTGAACAAATTAGGTTATCGATTAAAAAATCAATCCTATATCTCGCATAATATAATATTCTATCTATCGCAATAATTATATTTCTCCACAATTTGCAGAAGTGTCATGGAGACCTGCGGGCGTTGCCTCAAAAAAAGTTTGTCTTCTCCTTTTATTATTCCCGTCTGTTTCCCATTTTTTCATTCATATGCTTGACGGCAATAAAAAAAAAGAAGAAGAAAAAAAGGGAATGGAGAGTATGATGAAGTACTCGAAGATACTGGGTCACATTAATATAACGCGTAACGTCGCGTCGGGGTGGTAAAAACTGGTAGAAACTTTAACTGCTCAGAATGTGAGAGATTGTGGAGTGGGTTGTGGGGTATGGAGGGTTGGCAATCGGGATTATTAATTGGTGGCAATTAAAACATAAAGTTTGTCAGGGGTTTTGTATATACGATGAACATAGCGCGATGCTTTTGCGCGGCTTTACGAGCCACGAAGTGAGAAATTGTCGGGCTAGTTAGGTGGTTAAATTATGTACTGTACGGTTAGGTGTACTAGATGTACATACGTAGTACCACATAGTGGTCGTACCGGTTCAATCGATAATTACGTCACAAATTGCTCTACAAGTTTTCTTCGAAATCCAATTACAGGTGTAGGTACCTACCCTCACAATTTCATCTTGCTTGACGCTCCGCATCCCGTGAGCCACCAGCTACTCTGGTTAAACTTTTACCCACTGGATTTGGACTTGTAAAATTTTAGAGCTTGTTCGAATGCATTTTTAGAATCGCTTTTTTATGATAACTAGAATGAGAATCGGGCTCCATCGCACAGAATTGTCTTTTCTTTTCCCTATTTTCTCTGGGTTCCTTTCCTTCCGTTTCTTCTCTTGTGACCCCATATGTGCCCTCGAGTGTTTCGATCTATCGTCCCGGCTGACACGTTGAAAAGGTACTTGAGGGGGAGAACAACGTTGTTGAAGTTTGTCAAAATATCGGGTGACTGAAACCAAATATTTCCAACGTATACGTAGCCCGGAAGTGTTGCTGATTCAATCCGATTCGACATCGAAAATTCAGTATCTTCAGAAGCTTCAAGCTGCATCACAAACACGGACGTTTTGAGCAGATTACAATTCAGCTGAGAATTCCAAACTAACGTATTTTGCTCCAGAAAGCTTTAACCGAACTCTGCGGAATTATATGACGTCTTCGAATGCAGAGATTCGGTAGCACAGTCGTAGATACTTCTGGGTCGTTTTACGTTAGATTGAATAAATACTTTTGCGGATGTTAAGACGCCAAGGGAGCGAAATGTTTCTGCTTGAACTAACCTTAGGCAGCGAGGTACAGAGATGCCTCGCATATGCCGTGGCTCTCTGCTAGTATGTTGGTATGTAGGTCGGGTACAACCACCAGCACTAGTACCTACCCACATTTCGCGATAAATTTTCCGTTGCGGGTTGTATACGCTAAAAGCAAACGAGTAAAACTATCCGATAAAACTTTGGCAGTACGATACATCGCGCTGGTTAACCGATCCGATTTAATATCTGTACACTGCGGGTAGCTTTATCTTTAGGTTAGGTTAGGTTAGGTTAGGTTAGGAGAGAATCCAGCTTGGCTGTTTTTCTTGTATATTAACAGGAACCAGCAAAGTTAATTACCTCGAGTGTTTCCTACATGACCTTTATTAACCAACTTGGCTGTCGTTTTTGTTTATAAAACGGTTAGGTTAGGTTAGGTCAGTGGTGTGTCACTCAGTGCTTATGCCTGAAGAAAAATATAGGCGATAAGTATGCCTAATATGGCGCTGCATGTGTCGGCAGGTCAACTGATCGTCCGCCATATTAATTCTTCGAGTGTGTATCAAGAAGACTAGAGAGAGAAGAACGTACTCCTTTTCAAGCCTGTAGCTTGAGGTGGGCTTGTATGTGGAGCCGCCAGGCGTCGCTGCGATTCGTGGTGCACTTGCGCAATGCGGTACTGGGCATCTCTACATTCACTCGATTGGTGGACTCACTGATCTTAGTGAGTAGACTTCATGGAATCATTTAACTGCGCAGTGCCGCTCTTGGCAGCATTGCGCACGTTTACTACGAATAGCAGCGACGCCTGGCGACATTTTATTACTTCGTTGTTTTATTACTTCGTTGCTACCTCGAATGATTGTGGATAAACGCAACGGCATACCTGTGACAAATATCCAGCGTGAGATCGCATGTGTTTGTTGTCAAAGCAAGTGATTTTGATATCTTTGGCGAAGAATCGATTCCATAAGACGCAACTTCCATCTTCATTAAAGTTCCACCCTGGACTGCCATATACTGGCCTACCCCCACCATGCAAGTGCGTTTTTCTGTCTTTAGTTTTCTCGGTGTGTATTAGTAATTATCGGTTGGAATTTAGTACAGAGACGGAGAGAAGACTTTGCTTCACTTTTGTCTCATTCTCTTCTGACATGGTGGCGTGGCTCGCAGAGTTTCTGTATCACTGTCGCAATGTTCACTTGTAGAATGGAAAATTTGAAGTTATTTCTGTGAATATGTTCTGTTATTCGGGAATTCAGAAGCTGCAGGAACCAAAAATGGAATCCTCTTTGTGATTCACTGTTGTCAACTTCTGTCAATTCGATAAAAAAAAAGGTATGAATCCCAATTGCCCTAGATAAAACTGAATGCTTCACTTTGGTACGCGAAAAGGCCACTTTTATCTAGAAATTTGATTTACCGCTGCCCCGTAGCCGCTATTGGTGAGAAAGAAATATACAATGGCCGAAAAAGTGTCTGCCTTTTTTTCAGAAAGAGAGCCATTTCCACCTGAACACTGTATGATATCGCAAAACTGTCTCTACGAGACTTAACTTCGTACTAGAAACCACTTGACTTCGTGCTGCCACATGTCAGCTCCCAATAATGGCAAGCGTTTTACTGAACGTGACTGGGGCGCCTGTTCAGTGAAGAATTGAATATACCAAAAATAATTCAACTTGATCAACGGATCGAAATTCTTCCTATGTATTCAAACTGTCAAAAATGATATTTTTGCAAACGAGAGATATGATTACCAGATAAAAACCATCATTTTCCCATACATGAACGGAAAGGCCGATTTTGCTACCTGTTTTCGGGGAGCAAAGAGCGATTTTATCACTGGCAGATCCACCTCAGTGAGGTCTCCTTATACTTCTTCGTGATCGCAGATTAGGTAACGGAGGTTGACCAGGCGGCTAACAACTAGTGACCTCACCACGTCGAGCCTCAAAGACATTCACCACAGGCGGCTGAGATACGCCACCTTGCACTAGGTTAAGTTGGGTCAAGTTAAGCCAGGAATGAAGAGGAGTAAAATATGCTTTCTTTTGAGAAGCGGTTCGTGAATGGAATAAAACTTTATTCTTCGTCGAGAGATTTGACTGAAATTTGGACCACTTATGGGGCACCCTGGGTTCAAAATTGCAGCCTCGATTGGATGCTATAGGCCGAGTGATTCAGAAGTAATAGCGATTCTATAAACTCCGTAGAACTTACTCGTAGCAGAAGACCGACCATTTCCGGTAGTCATTTATGCAGTGGGGTGGTATGGGCGTCCCTGTAGCGACTCCGGTTCAAAGTTCATCCGGTTAACAGTCGGTTTGACAGTGGGCTAACCTGGATGGTAAAAGCCTTTGGAATCCTTCAGCTCTGGCAACAGGTACGGAGCTTAACCCCAAACCGGTTACTAACAGGATGCATAATGCATGTCGCGCTTCAGGAATAACGGTTCATCACCCTTCTTACCCAAACACAATATCAAAATAGTATAAATCTCAGTTTTACTTACTTAGAGTTATTCTCTAACTAAAAATATCCCAATGCTAGAATCTAAGGTATAACATTCATTCAATAATTCATGATGAATCATGTTTCAAATCTTTCGATGAACATCGGTCATAATTTGGCTATGATTCGGTACCCATTTTCCGGCACATTACATTCAGTCAGGTTAGGATTCAAGGGTACCAGTACAGCGTGATTCAACGAATTCCCCTTCAAATTCCTTTTTCTAACTACTTTTTCAAAAATCACTCGTCGTAAGGTTTCAGGCACACGGTTGATCTGATTATGTCTCTCGACGTCTCATTTTCTTCGGAGGGCAATCCTTCATTCCGTGAATTAGGGAAATTAAACAAAAAAAATTGTGGACCAAGTCATCAGCAAAAGAGTGACCAGATTATCGCTAAATTTCGAGAACTGACCACAACTTATCACAGGATTTTTTTTCTCATTTACCCTCATTCACATGATGAAGAACTCCGAAGAACTCTGAAGAGCTCTCCGAAGAAAATGAGACGTCGAGAGACACCATCGGATCGACCGTGTGCCTGCAACCTTACGACAAGTGATTTTTGAAGAAGTCAATTTGGTCCTCTTAAAGTGATAAGTAGGTGATATCAGATCGTCGACAAGTGCCACAAGATTCACCCATCAAAAATGGAAGCTTCAATTTTCAGTGATACTCGGTCAAGATTTAGGGCTTTGATATCGCGTGAAGCTGGTTTTCGATAGAATCGATGATACAACGGCGTTGAAGCACGTTCGTTGAGCAAATAGGACATAACCGTGGTGTATATGTGTTTGTATACAAGCGTACAATAATTTAGCATAATCGTCCCACAGTGGTAGACACAAGTTGCAGGCCCCGCTTATGGACCAACCGCACGAACTGCAGGGCAAATCGCAAACACGTACGGTACGGTACGGTACGGTTCTAGTTCTGTTCGCCGTCGTACTTTAGCGGGGTAATCCCAAAGCAAACACCGCATAATGCAGATGTACTCAGTGGAGGATTCCCAATTGCGTTTCCTCGCGCTAATTCCTTCAAATGGGAAAATTTCGCCGACGCCATTACGTCAACATTATATTATTCCCTCCCATACGTCGTTATGCTAATCCGTTTCAACCGGAGATCATCCCTGCAGTCAAATTCAACTAGAAAACGAAATCACCAACGAATTCTCGTTACAATCTACATATTATCCTTACGCAAACTTTACCAACCGTTTATGCAGGTATACATCAGTTTTCACTCAATTTGGTGATAACATTATTTTCCTCAAGGAAAAAACGCTACACCATGGTGAAAATCTGATCTTTCTCCGAGATCAATCTCAACAAATCTTCAGATGATCTATAAATCAGCAGAGTGTGCTGGAATGAGCTGAAACTTTTTATTACTGATCGAAAAAAGTGGAAACAAAAATGAAAGTTCAATTTGATGAATGATTTGTTGACCTCGAACAGCGTTTTTTGTTTGTTTGCTTGAACAAAATGGTGACACCTAGGGTATACCGGGGTCAGTTGTGACACGGGTCAGTTGTTACATCGCAAATATCTCTCAAAGTAAAGTAATTATGTTCATGTCCCTACAGTATGTCTTGCATGTAGTCAGTCCGGAAATGCTTATCCACATGCCAGCTTCCACCACGTGAAATAGACGCATTGCGAGGGGTGTATTGTTATTTTTGGGCCCAAAGTTAGTTTTTACGATTTCAGTTGAACAGTGATAGCTAGATTTCTATGGTATATACATCGAATATCTTTCATCCATACGTTTCCTTGAACATTTCTGGATTAGCTCTGACGCTTTTCCGAGTCTTTGGATTGAGAAAATGAACGAAATTTTCACATAGAAGTTAAGAAAACCGTTTGGGGTCAGTTGTGACAGGTATCAGTTGTAACATTTTGATATGGGATAACACTGTAACATTTCAGCTTACTTGATACGAAAATATTTGTTTTAGTCCCTCCATGTTAGAATGCCTCGGAAGAGTGGAAAAAAGTATAACGAGCCCGTGATAACTGTTTAACCTATGAAAAAGCTAATGCCTAGGTTATAAACGGAAAACAGCTGGAAAATATCCCTCCACACGATTTTCGAACGACATGTCTTGGTTCAAAAAGTGGTCCCGAATTAGAACGACCTCAATGGATGTCGCAATCGTGATTATTAATTGGATTTCGTGTGAAGACCTTGTGTTACAACTGACCCCATTCTCTGTCACAACTGCCCCGGACCCGGGGTCGGTTGTGACATTTTTCCATTTTTTTTTTGTCGGGCTTGTACCTTTTTTCTATTGATGCTAGAAAGTCCTACTTAGCGTCATTTTGTCAGAAATTGAATGCTCTTTCCTATGGTATTCGAAACATTTACGTGATCGTTATAGTTTGAGCTTAGTAAAGGCGCAACTGCGAACTGTCACAACTGACCCCGGTCTACCCTACACGAATCAATAAAAACCTTGTAGTCGAATTATGACAACAAACTTGAAAAAGTGGATTTATAGATGAACTCTCATCAATTATGGCGTATTTTCGAATTTTCATGAAAAGTAACAAATGCGAAAGTTATGGGCCAAATTGATCTGTTATTTTTTATTCGTCGTTCAAGTGAATTCTTGTTTGATTCAAGATCGAAAAATTGAAGTGCATCGAAAACATTTAATTACATGAAAGTAAACAACTGAATATGGGATAATTTCCAAAGAACTTCTCTGCCCATTTTGCACTGCTTTTTCTTTCCTTGCGCAGTAAACAAAATTTGTGTCCCACAAAATCCACTCAAGTTTTGTGTTTATTGTGTGCTACTTATGACTTGAAATTGAAACTGAAAAATGAGAAATTCTATTGTAACTATAATAAAATTGTGAAGTAACTCCGAAATCAAGGCACAACAAATTAAACTGATTTAATCGAACACCCAACAATTTCTGTTGTGCCAATTTCACATATTTTTTCCAAGATATAAAAATCATAAAATAAAATACCCAAGCTCTTCCCGAATGAACAAGATCAAAGTAAAGGTGAAAAATTGAGGTTAAATTCTCTTCACTGATTACAGCAGTCAATATTTCCTCTAGTACAAAGCTCGTATTGTGCCTTTAGCTGCAGTCAAAGAAACTTGTTCCCTCCAGGATAAATTATTGGACGGTGACTCTTTTTCCCGGCGTGTGAAAGAGTAGAGAAATTGATATTTTATCAACTTATCATGAACCCTCCTTCCGATTCCTTTCGTGCAGTATATTTAATATCTAAATAGAGGTTGGGGAAAAGTAGGGGGGGGGGGAGGGTACGGATATTGTATTTACTATCAAAAGCAGACACACAGATAGAGAGAGAGAGCGAGAGACGAAGCGTAATTTGTCATAATTTACGATAAATAGGGTGTAACGTTGCACGTTGGTCGTAACTCAAGTTGACTGACGCTAACTCCGTGGGATTAGCCCCTTCTCTTGGATACCGTTCGCTTTCCGAGCTATTCTCTCGCTCTACGCTTCCCACCCTCATTCATCTCTCAGCCACACCCTTCCAATTTCGATATAGATTTACTAATTCGATTTCTGTTAGGTGAGCTCCTATACATGGACAATATCGGAACTCCTTCCTCTTTCGGCTCGTAAACCAACCCCTTCCAAACTCCACCGCGGTTATACGTTACACTTTATTAAACGGATTATTGCGGCTTAAATGACGACTATATATATTCCCTAGCGATCACGATACATACACACGATTATACAACTCTGATGAGGGTACAAAGGTACGTGTGAAATCAACGATGAGAGGACAGAAAAAAAGGAAAAACCACCCCCGCTGGTTTTTGCGGGAATTCTGCAAATCTGACCTTATATTATAGATCAACCGTTCGAAAAATCATCGGGTACCAATTTGTATAAGATTTCGAATGCGAATTTGATTCGCCATTTTTGATTTTTCAAATCTGACTTCGTTCGAATAACCAAGTGGTACCAAATTTAATTCGAATCCGTTGATCCATTCTCAAGATCCATTGTAGAATTTTGTTATTGAAATGCTTCAAAAAGTACTAAATCGATTGAAGCCAAAGTCTGACCAGTTCTAAGTTCAGGTAAGCCGCGTCGATTGAGCCCAATTTCAGGTTGATTACAATAACTTCCTTTTTGTCTGAAAACAGAGAAACGGGAAGTTAAAAACTTGACATGGGTCACATATTTTGTTGAAATCAACAACAAACTTTTGGTGGACTTGTTTTAACATTCTATCCTGAAGGGATGATGCCCGAAGGCACCCCAAAAGCATCTGAATAAGTTATCGTGTTGTGGCGTGATGTAAAAAATGAAAATTAATTCATTGCTGATCAAAGGAACAAACTGGATCTTTTCCATGAGCTAATTACGAAACCGGAATCAAAAAGAATTCTGTACAGCTTTGTAATCAACTCATCAGATTCATTTTAAACACGATAAGGAAAATTGAATGAGGAAAAATATTGTATTCTCAATTAGGACATTCGGAAAACCATGAAATTAATATAGCCTGCGGTTTTGTCACATGCTGATTAAATTCGCTTTGTAACCGAAATTGATTGTAAGTGCAAAAAATACGTCGTTCGATTTACTGCAAAGAAAGAACACCTCGAATTTTGACTGAAACTGTATGAGACATGTTCCAAAATTATGCCCTCTTGGATATACTCCCATCAAGTGAAGAAAACAGAATATCACCCGGGGTTTTTTACCATCCTATGTTTTTCTGCTCAATACTTTGCAAACGAAAGAAGACAGACTCCGGTTCTTCAAGGTTGGTAAAAAGCTTGAGAGGGTGCAGAAAGTCCTATATCGAAGAAGAAACTCTCTCATTTGTAAAAGTGGAGGTCTAGCTGCGCAATATTCACACTCGAGATAAAGGATAAAAAAATATGGAGGAAAAAAAAACACCGCAGGAAATGGCATAGTTATTTTTTCTCTACCACTATGAAATATTATTCCCCCAAAAAGTTATACCCGACGTTTCGACCCACCGACTTTGTTGTCTTGCGGCTCGCTTTTCCACCACAGCCATATATCCTGCAGAGCTTTGAATTTAAATTATAAATTGGCTCGGAAGGCGATTCGAAAAGTCGCGGTTGAAAATTTAGAGCATATAAAAACAAGAGAATAAAAAATATTTTTTCCCCGGCACTCGACCATCGTGCTCAAAGTGGTAGAGCGAATCTTTCAGGGCTTTTGCGATTCTTTTGAAAAAATGCAAATCTTTCCAGTACACCTTTTTCTGTTGAATTAAAATGCAAATTTTTTTCTCACCAGCCTCGTCCCACCCATCTACCGAATTATTTTAATTCCGCAACGGGAATAGCTACCCTCTACATGGAAGTTCGCCACATCGAAAACCTTTCTCGGATACTCTCTATGCGTGAATATACAGAAAAAAATTCTAATTTTGTTTCAGAGATAAAACAGCACAGATATATCATTTCCCTTCTCAATTCCGAATTCTTCGGACCAGGTGAACCAAATTAATCAATTATTGGTACCCACCGAGGAGAGATTCTTCCTCTATTCGAACGTGCAAACCTTGGTGGGAGCGAAAAAATTTACACTAAACTAAATTAGTTTCATTTTTCAACCCCTGAAATCATTTTCAAAATCACATTTCAAGGTATTGAATAATTGGAATTCTTCTTAATCTCCAGATAATTTCATCCCCTCTGATATTGCCGCGATGTCGAATAATTCGCAGTTTTTTTGTCCATACGTGCGGGAAATCGCGATGTTCGGCACTCTTCGGCGCCGCTCGGCCGTGTCCGGCTCGATTCCCGATGCGCTGGCCGAGACTCTCATCGAGCGGTGACGGGTTGTCTGATAGGAATAATGAAATGTTGTCCGGCTTAGTCGAGTCCTCAGAGGTTTCATTCTCGAAATCTGATAACGTTCTGCGTATACAGCAGCGCGATCCCATCTCAATATCCCAAATTAGCAATTACCATTCAAAGCCTGAACGTCAGGATGAGTTTCAACCCGATGGGATGGGCCGGCGATACAGGGTCGCAGGTATTGACCCCGCATATGGAGAAGACCTCGCCTAGGTTAGTATCAGTAAACTCAAAGTGTGGAGGCGTGAGGTGGATGCAAAGGGTTGTTATTCCGAACCACTCATAGAACTCGGGTGGGTATCCACGTGTGGTTAATGTGAAGAATACGCAAATTGTATGAAAACAATTGCAGGGGTGGACGCCAGGAAGGGGGCAATAAAAGCACCTTAAAGGGTGTCGATTAATTGAAAGAGATTAATTGGTAGTTGATAGTTTCCCACCTGACGTCACGTCGGCTGGATAAAAGTGGAAAAATTTTCCCTAGCTGTTCTGCGTTGGTTATAATGAGATGTCGATGAACAAAAAGAATAATAATTGACTCCGCTCTCAAGATATAAAACTTGGTGAACAATTTTGTGTGGAAAAAAAATGTAAATTTTCTGAAGATCCACAACAAATTTTTCGATTACTTTAACCGATTAAAGCATAGTGAGCAAAAATTCTCTTCTGGGAAGTGAATTTTCAAAAGCTGTCACACGAGTCGCGATCAAAGTGATAAACTATTGGACAGAATTGAACTTGGTGAACTGGGACGTTAATTGGCGGGTGATTAATTTTCTAAAAGTGTATGTTTTTAGTGGTTGTTGTCGGTGGGACTGTACGCGTTCAAATGTTACAACCTACAACCGCACGTCATTCGTTATGTGAGCGACGAGGGTGTGACAGATGCGTTCGCATAATATATATATTGTATCCGACATATGAAACGGAGTAGAAAATATACGGGTTTTTAATTTCACCTCACCTCACAAAATGATTTTTCATTTTATTTTACTTGTTGATGTCTTTTTCATCGACCATTTCTATCCGAATTGCCGTTTGATGATGATTTATTTCCAAAAAATAACAGCGTCTCCCGTCCCGGCCAAACTTTCCAATTTTATATCGTCATCTCACACCACGATATTAAATCCGTGAAACTTTTGCCCGGTGATCAGAAGCAAATCGACGGCCGCTATTAATATTGTCTTATGTTTTCGTTTCCATTTGGAAAAGACCTATCTGAAAATGGCTCGGGGTAAAAGACTTAAGTCCTGTGTATAAGCATAGGAGATAAGTCTTTTACCCCGAGCCATTTTCAGATAGGTCTTTTCCAAATGGAAACGAAAACATAAGACATTATTAATAGCGGCCGTCGAAATGTTACATTTGTTTCAATTAAAATTAATTAGATTCAGTCAATGTTGTGACCATTATCAATTTTTGCGGAAATCTTAGAAGGAAAAATTCCGAGTAGATGTAGCCTGAATTTTCCGCAGGTTTTCCTCCGAATAACCTAACCCTGATCCATCCAGCTTCCACTGAAATCTGGGGCGGGAAAATGTGGTTATTTTTCTTCGTACAGGATTTCGATTGTTAGCCTAAGCTGCAGGCAGCAGCTTCTGCAATAGCGGGGCTGGTACTCGATAGAGGTGAAATTTTGCAACCCCTACGGGCGTCGCATCGGCGTTACCCAAACGAAGTTCACGTTCTGTGCTGCTACCCTTTGAATATTCATAGTCCCTCGTCCACGTATGTCGTCAATAACTTTGTACCTTCGTATATACCAACCTGTAGAGAAACATAGTAACATGCTGATACTATTCGGGAATACAAACCCCCGGATTTCCGCATAACTTGCACCGTGCGGTGGAGCTTTTGGTCCAGGTTCAGCGACTAGAGATTCAGTACCTCCACCAGATTTTATCAGATCATCGGAGCGATTGTGCAGAATTCTTTCTTCTGACAGTAGTTTTTATTGATATTTTGAAAAAAAATATTGTTGCAGTATAAAATTGTTGTTTCTACGACCCATCGTTCTAAGATTCACCTGGGACATTGAAAAAATTTCTATTTTCTTCTTCTAATGCACAAAATGAACATTTTCGCGATTTTCACACTTTTTTTTACCAGTCGTTCAGAGTCACAAAGAAACTTGGAAATTTTTTCTATTTTTGAACGGTAAGTACGAAAAGTGTAAAAATTTCAGAAAGTGTATTTTTCTTGCGATTGAAAAGAGGAAAAAAAATCAACAGCTGAGTTGCGCAAAAAAAATATGCGCAAAAAAAAAACGCCCTCATTATTCAAGGTTGGAGTATGAAGACCGATTCTTATCCTGAAATTTTTCAAACGATTTGAGACCTAAATTCAAAAAGTACATGGGGTGTGAGGAAAGACTTCCCTTTGTAGGTAAGAACCTGACCTATATTAGGAAGAATTTTTTTTTTCGGAAGTAAAGGTGTGGTTCTCACAAAGAGCGCGAAAAACTTGGTTTTAGTCTGTATAAAGTTTGCTTTTTAAAACGGCTCCAGAAGCTCATGGATTCCGTTAAATGTGTTTAAATGATTAGCGTGTTTGAATGATTAGCGAAAAATCCGTCATATTCAAATTGCAGTGTTTCCCTGTCATAGCGGACTTAGAGGAGCTTTTCTGTGCTTGACAAAATTAACCCCGAGGTCGTTTGTCAAATCGGTGGGCAGTGCCAGGAGACAAGTAATGCGGAGTAAGTTTCGCCCTTATTTCCCAGACTCAGGGGTTGGACAGTTTTTACGAGAACTCTGGATCGTTAGCAACACGTGAATTTACATGGTGATTAAAAATTCAAAAATGTTAATTGGATTTTCGGAACCTCTCGTACTTTTTTTTAAACTTGTGCAGGAAAGTCTTGCGCCAAAAATTTCGAGATTCAGAGCTTTTCTAACTGTTCTCAAAAACGGGATTTTCAGGTGTCGAGATTCAAATTTTTAAAAAAGCTTTCACACTTGTAGTCAAAGAGTGCAGACCATAGAAAACAGTATTCCAGCTTTGATGATCTCAAGACTTATATACTGATTTCCTCGTCAATTTCTGTTTCTCCAAATTTGGGCTACGATTTATTCGGAAACGGAAATCAGTGGCGCTAGCACCTGAGCTACGCTACCTGTCAGAAATATTCAACAATTTTACGATAATGAGGTTGAAATCGACGGCAGTATGGAAGAACGTGACATCTCAAATTGTGCCACAAGAACGAGACATTTCAAATTATTGACGAAAAGGGTCGTATGTCCTATGTTTCAGCGTAGAAGATACGACCTTCTTCATTCAAAATCTGAGATGTCATGTTTTTCTAGCACAATTTGAGATGTCACGTTTTTCCATACTGTCAACGAAATGTTATCAGAATTACTGATGTCGAGTTTCCTTGAAGCGGTTGAGCTTTATGATCACGTATGATCAACGGTGGTCAAGAAACGTCGCCGGGGTTATCGTTTTCCGTCAATTAGTCGGATCTTCGGGTGGACAGGTTAATTAGGTCCAGGTTAGGATTCCGTGGGCCCATAGGCAGCAGCCTGGACCCCTGGGAAGATGAGCTGCCTTGTTAATTCAGGATTTCGCAGCGTGTACTTGCTGACGCAGAAAATTCGTTTACGACGAGAAGCTCCTCTCCAATTTGATCATGTTTGGTGAAAGTTGAATACGCCATTATTCATTGAATAAAATTTCCTCAAACTCCGAGAGTCATGCGACATGTTTCAGAAACTTATCCCTGTGTCTCGTCGCTGCACCGAAGCGCATGCAAATCTTATACAGTTGCAGTATAAACTTGATACTTGGTGTGGTTTCGGTGCATATCTGCATCCAGAGCTACCGGAGACGATACCATTGCCACGATGTACTTCAACTTGAAGTATAAACTTGGTCTTGTTAACGAACTGTGTCAATTTCAAGATTCTGTCACCTGTATTAATTAACGAAAAACCGAGTGTGTACAGTAATAAATACGAACGAATGTATCTTGAGATAACTACCGTGGTCAAAACCGTTTTTAGTTCCTATTCCCAGTTTCTTTTATGCAGAATTTCGTAGTCTTCCGTAGAAGTTTGTAGTTGTTCGTCGGTTTTTTTATATAGAATTTCAAAGGATTTTGTAGTCATTCATATTTTTTTCTAATTCTTCGTAGAACTTATGGATATGTTATAAAGATTTTCGAATATTTTTCCTTATTTTTCCAAAGGCCAACTTTTTTTCTGTCATCGTAAAAGTTCCTGATTTTCTTTTTTTTTTCTAGCGAAAAATCCATGAAAAGCTACGATTCGTTCCCAAAAATAAGAAGAAAAAAAACTATAATTTTTGGCTGAAAATTACGATTTTAGAAATCTTTCTCCGATTGAGTAGAAAATCCAAGAAATTCCGGAATCCGTAATTTTTTTCACAAAGTTGGAAAAGTTTGTCGCATGGCATAAGAAATTCGAGATTTTTTTTCCACGACAGAACTAGAACCTTTTTTTTTTTTTTAATTTGTCTGGAAATCTGTAACTTTCTACAGAAAACTACGCATATTCATAATTTGTAATATCTTCTACGGAAAACTAGGAAAAATCCAAAATGACCTGAAAATTAGTAGCAGTCAAATTTTCACGGGTCATCCTCCGAAAGATGATGCAGCTTGATTTAAGGTTCAGGCTGAAAAATTCGTGCAGTACTCGGCTCAAATTCCGAGATGTTTATGGACCGGAAATCCTTGATGGTAATTAATAATTAAGTCGAAAGGTCAGACTCACCCTGCCTTCACGAAGTTCGCAAAGTAGACGATGATGCTTTCCGACAAAGCGACCTCGGCCTTCGTGTAGTTTCGGGGAAAATGTCCGAATCCATCGACCAGCGGAGCTCCAAAAACGTAGGGCAGTTCGTCTCCGTGGACGGAACCCATTCTCTAAGAAATTTGTACAAAAATTTAGTTACTTTGATAATTAATTACCGTAATTATTTTTTTTATCATCAAAAATCAAAAGAAAAAAAGACATTGTTTTATTCCAATCGAATCAAACTTGAATCAATATATTTGCGTAGATATTTGGCCTGGAAAGAAAAATCTGTGGTGACTAAAAATGCCGCTACCGGTGTTTGAAGTAAAAAACAGGCTGAGAGTAGAATCTCGTTGAAATTTCTTGAAAGGTTTGCTAATGACTCTGGCTCGAGGGCGCGCAGTCTGCTTGTTCGAAATCTGGTTTTAAACCTGTACCCTACTGCCTATTCATCAGCACCGTTTAAAAAGCGAGAAGTTTTTTTTTTTCCCTACTTTCATCAGAAACGAGGGTCGAAGAAAAAAATATTGCTGACAGAATGAAAAAAAGAAACGAACAAATGAATAAATTTGAGAAAAATAATCATCACAGTTTACTCGAGTGAATAAAAAATGTATTCAGAACGAAGAGCACCGGAAAATTCGGAAGCCGGTTACTATTTCCCACTTTTTGTTCCCACAAAATACAATATTCAATGTGGTCTCTTATTCGAGGAAAAGTAGAAACCATTATAGAAAATCGCACCTAGCGTCCGCAAACTATGATATTCCCACTTCTGACACCAATGTTACAGCATGTGAGGGCTTTTAATGAGAGACGTGGTTAAAGCCGAAGAATATAGTTAATTTATTACGTCTTTGCTGTTCAAAAGCTCAAGGCGATCTGTCGTTACAAAAATTGTCTTTCTTGGAAGAAAAAATTCTGTTTCAACGTAGAAAATTCCTATAATTATATCACCAATTATGATGACCAAGAGTCTAATCGTTTGTATCAATCGAAGATTATAAAATTTGCATTGTACGATAAATCAAATAATTATTGCGATTACAAAAGTAATACAGTCATTCATTTTGATACGATGATAAGGAAATTGATGATTAAATGATTCATCAATGGAAAACAGGAAAACTGGAAGTTGAAAAGACACCGAACAAGCGGGTTTGGGCTGACTATGAGCCAGCCTTCGAACTTCCGGTTTTTCATTTTGTTCTCAGCTATTTTGAATTTTGTAAATCTGACCTCAGATTCTTGATCAGCGGTTCAAAAAACCTTCGAGTACAAATTTCCGTAAGATTTCGAATGTTTTTAGTATTTTTCCCAGCAAATCGGACTCGCCATTCTGAATTTCGCTAATCTGACTTCAGGTTCGTGATCAGTGACCCAAAAAACCTACGAGTGCCAAGCTTCATCCGAATCCAAATGTTTTTAGTTTTTTTTGCAGCATATCGAATACGCCAAATGAAAATTTTGCAAAACCGACTTCAGATTCGTGATCATCGATCAAAGAAACCATATGGTACCAAATTTCATTGGAATCCGTTGATTCGTTCTCAAGATATCGTCATTTTTGTTGCGTTTTTTAGAATTTTGTTATTTGAATAGTTCAAAAAGTACTAATCCGATCGAAGCCAAAATCTAATCAGTTCTAAGTTAAGAAAAGCCCCGTCGATTGAGCCCAAGTTGATCGAAATCCGACCACACGTTCTCGAGATATCGCGCGGACAAAAATGTGGTCACGCACACACACACACCCAGACGTCAAACTGAAAATGGTCGGAGGTGATTCTTTGGACCTCGAAACGTGAAGATTTAGTGAAAACTCAACTTTTCATTTTCGGGGTGATCACAATAACTTCCTTTTTTCTCTGAAAACAGAGAAACGGGAAGTTAAAAATTAGCTAAATTAGCATCGTACGATCTCACTCATACACTGAAAGTTCAAGTTGATAAAACTCAGTTACCCTGAATCAGAGGAATTTGGAATTTCGGTCGGATGTCGGTAAATTAAATCCATTATTCCACCAATAGTCAAAAGTAATTCTGCCTGTAACATCTGTCAAACGATTTAACCTGTCGTAGGTCGGTTCGAAATACCTTTCACGTTTCAGCGGGGGTGAGAGGGGGGGTCGGAGACGTAGAATGTCTCACAATCAGCGCGAAACGCAGCCTTCCCCCGCCTCCCACCGAGTCGTGGTATCGTCTCAACCGTGGAAACTGATTTTCCTAGAGTGGCGTTTCCGGATACGGGCTTGTCGCATATCTATCACTGTCCCACACCGACGTTAGTTTATCGAGACTGTTTCACCAACTAGATTTCGTCATTGTCCAAAAGTTTTCGACTGGGATGCCTGAGCCCCAGACTCCAGAATCTCGTAGGTTTCCGGGGATTCAATTACGGCAGAAACGCAGACAAATTGGTTGATACTTTTAGCTAAATTGTCTTCCCGTCCCGATGCGACAGATAGCCTGCGGAGGTCAGTCAAATAATGAGACAGAAAATGAACGAAACTAAATCCATCGCAAACAGGATGTGACGAAGGTCGAGATTTTTTATAATGAAATAAAATCCACCTTCCAGGTCTAAGAACCTTGATTTATCTTTTTCAAGACAAATTTCAGCCAAAAAAATGCGGAAAAATCTTGCGAAAACAAAATGAATTCGAATATTTATGTGCATAGCTTTGCAGCATGCTAGAAAATAGTTGAGAAAAATAGAATAACATTTTTTTTAAGTATCAAACGTGAGGTCCTCGCCGAATATCATTTCCCAGATCATCAGCTTTGAAATGAATGGTTTATGAACTCTCTAGCTCAATCCAATCCAAAGATATTACCAAAAGAAAAAACGTTCAGGTAGAGTTTCTGCCTTTTTTGTGTGAATTGATGTGGGATTGGCTCCTTTGTAATTTTCGTATGAAAAAATAAATCTATTAGGAACTATTCACAATGTACTGTATAAAGAAATTTGAGAAAAAAGTTAGAAAACTAGAAAAACGTTGCTGATGAGAAACTATTCAATAACTATCGAACAATTGTTAAAAAATTATCGCGGAACTATTGAAAAACTGTTGAAGTAGGCACTTATTACATTTGTTAGTGAATCGAACAACTTTTACTCACAAAGAGAGTCCACCCGTGTAGAAAATTGTTTAGGCATCCCAAATTAAAAAGAGGCCCCTGTTAGGCATCAATATGGCATCCACTATAAGGGATTCCCATCTGTTACCAAACTAGGGCCAAGTTAGGGCTTATCAAGGCATCCAAGTTGATTGTGCCCTGGCGTACCCAACTAGTACCAAACTTGGACCAAGTTAGGGCTTATTCAGGCATCCAAGTTACTTGCTAGTCTTGGCGTGGCCAACTTGTGCCAAACTTGGGCGCATTCGGGCTTACTTAAGTATCCAAGTTAATTTTATCCAGGCTCTTCTAACCTGTGCTAAAGTTGGGCCAAGTTCAGGCTTATTTGGATATCCAAGTTAATTTCGTCCAGGCTTCCCTAACCTTTGCCAAAGTTGGGCCAAGTTCAGGCTTATTTGGATATCCAAGTTAATTTCGTCCAGGCTTCCCTAACCTTTGCCAAACTTGGGCCAAGTTCCGGTTTATCTGGATATACACGTTAATTTCGTCTAGGCTCGCCGAACCTTTGCCAAACCAAGTTCCGGTTTATCTGGATTTTCAAGTCAATTTTGGCCAGACTTTCCTAACCTTTGCCAAACTTGGGCCAAGTTCCGGTTTATCTGGATTTTCAAGTTAATTTTGTCCAGACTTTCCTAACCTTTGCCAAACTTGGGCCAAATTCCAGTTTATCTGGACTTTCAAGTTAATTTCGTCCAGGCTTTCCTAACCTTTGCCAAACTTGGGCCAAGTTCCGGTTTATCTAGATTTTCAAGTTATTTTTGTCCAGACTTTCCTAACCTTTACCAAACTTGGGCCGAGTTGGGGCTCATCCAGGCATTACAATTGATTTTGTCCGGAGTTTCCTAGCCTGTGCCCAGCTTGGAACTAATTCGGGCTAGTTGGGTTGTAAGGAAAAGTACATGATTATGACATAGCGACCTTCTCTGCTCGTCTTAATAACTATAATCGTCAGTCTTTTAAGTTAGTGTCCACTGTTCCTCCCAATACTATGAATTTTTTATTCGTGGCCCTCTGTTAACAAAGACCTGGTGGTCGTGCGGACAGCGTACTGGATTCATAACTGGAAGATCGGAGGGTCGCAGGTTCGAGACCGGTGGTGGACGTGAAAATTTTCATTTGATGAAACTCAGCGATTCATTAGAAAAAAAGTGAATCATCGTTACTTGATTGAAATCGGATCACTTCAAAGCGATACGGGAAGAAAAACTTCCAAAATAAATTTTTTGAAATATTTTTATAATTGATAGGGCATAGGCAAAGACAGCCAATAAAGGCCCAAGGTTGCCGAATATTCTAGGTCCAAGTTTATAGGCCAATTTGTGCCCAAGATTGTCAACCTATACAGGCCCAAATTTTACATCCAAAGTTGACCCTTGTTTGGCTACCTATTTTGGCCGAAGCTTGAGCGCCCGTGCAGGGCCAAGTGGAAAAAGCGTGACATTTGGACACTGGCCCAATACGGATAACCAAACTTGGGCCTAGAGTATATCAAGGAAAAATAACTAGGCCCCTGTTAGCGCCCGGAAAAAAATTCTACACGGGCATCAGGCTTCCGGAAAACGAATTCTAGGTAAACTTGTCGGGATTTTTCCTTGGCCCAAAATGTGAAACTCTATGCGTATTTATTTGCTTGTGTTCATTTGAGTGATTATTCAACAGCAATAGTGATCGAACTATGGATTTTTGATGATGTGGAAGGTCCATAAGATAGAACTGCACACCAGGGGTTCCATATTTTGGGCCATAGAAACAAATCTGTAATTTTGAGTCAGACATTTCACATTCATTCATCTTCACGGTCTTAGGGTCACTGGAACCGATGATAATTCTCTTCAATAGTCCGAGAAATCCAATATTCCATGCACTACGGAAATTTATGAGCAACTACTGGGGGCTCCCAATAGTTTTTTTCCGTATAGGTTCGGCGGTATCTTCAGATAACCAAGAAGAGAAGCTTTTGGCACTTCAGGGAAAAGCTGAAAAGCTCAAAGTGCCTTTCTGCGGTTCATGGTATGCGATCAGACGCTGGGTTGGACCAGTTTTTGGCTCGGGTCGCTTGCGTACATAACACACCTTGCGGTCACATGACAGGGGTGTAATCGTCATGGGGATTCAAGAGACAAGGTTCGAAATAACGACGACTCTTCTCGGTAAAGGGTCTGGGTGAGAAATTCCCCGGAGAACAATTCCCTCGAAAAGCTTACAAAGCCGGAAATACCGATGACCGACTATTATCAACTCTTCAAGGGCGAATGCCGATCAATTTTGAAAAGCTTCAAGGGGACCAGTGAAGCGTCCTTCAAAAATTCTCCATACTCCAAAAATCATCAATATCTTATCCAAAGTTCATCACACATCGAAAAATTGACGTTCTCAAAAATCGCTTGTCGTAAGGTTTCAGACACACGGTTCATTCGATCATGTCTCTCGACGTCTTATTTTATTCGGAGAGCAATTCTTTATCATGTGAATGAGGGAAACTGGGAAATAAAATCCTCTCATAAATTATGGTCAAACTTGGTCCAATATTTTTTCTCATCAATTTCCCTCATTCACACGATGGAGGATTGCTCTTCGAAGAAAATGAGACGTCGAGAAACATAATCGAATCAACCGTCTGGCTGAAACCTTACGAGGATTTTTCGAGTATGTAGAATTTTTTGAATCACGCTGTACCTGTCCCCTTGATATCCTCCTCTGGCTTTAAAGCTGACTCCTAATTAGATACGGAAAACCAGTTGCAAAGTTTAAAGGAAAAAACATCTTACCACTGAAACTGAGCTAAATTATGCTGCACGTGCAATTAATTGCTTGCGAAATAATTTCCATTCCATCTGAGAACCCGTTAATTAGAAATGCACAGATATGTCTGAAACGTTAGTATAAATTTGCCTCCGCGGACGACAAAGTTCACGGAGACATCGTGTCAACGGTTTCTTGTCAACTCTTGCAAATTAGCATTGGAGTGAAACGTCGAGTGCAAACCTACTTCACAGTTTTCCATTCATCCAACTAATTTCCGACCATCGTATAGCGGGTTAGTACCAACAGTTGTAGCAGCCTCACGGAAATGAATGAGTATAGATTAATAAGGTGTCTTTGATGGAAATCAAACAAATTTCCGGAACGTCGAACTTGACCGATGGGTAAGGCATCTGTCTGGAAGGTCTTGCGAAGCTCTGTTCGAGCCGGCTTGTTCCAAGGGTCAGAAAACCGGGGATGGAAGGGAGAGAGACTACCCTCGGAGCGGTATAAGCTATTCATGTTCACTCGGTTGAAACAGCTGGACCACGGTCTTAGTGAATTCACCCGCACTAAGTCCGGGAAATCCTGGAAATCCTGGAAATCCTGTATTGCGGACCGCGGCCTCTGGAGCTCGGAGAGAAAAAGCACTTTCAACCACGTCATAAATGCATTCATACGAGAACCGTGAAATCGATGCGATGGTTTTACACCTAATCAAGAAAACAAGTTCCTCAAGTTCTTTCCTTCCAACATACATTCACATATTTTGAAAATTTTATTCATCGTGCCTTCTGCATATGAAATTTGATAATTTTTGTGTCTCAGTATGTTCATATCTGCTTATCACGTTCATATTCAGTTTTCATTGTATCGAAAAAAAATTTTTTCCGGGATGTGGACGAATTTGTCAGAAGAATTTTATTTGTATTCATGAAACGAATGTAAAGATGTCGAAACAGGTCCAGATGCATAATGTAAGGGGGTTACTTCCCCTCACATCTGATTTCGCGGCGTGTGTATATAAGGGTTGGAAAAAATTATTCGGAACCATCCCCTTGGGACAGTTTCTACCCAGTTTCGACAGAAAGGCTGAAGAAAAAAAACTAAGATGAAGAAGAGGAAAGAGAGACAGAGAGAGAAAAGTTCTGGCTTTTCTTGCGGTCCAACGACTTTCGGGTTAAAAAAAACTTTCGACTTATAGAAAACTCGAGAAAAGAAACGTGCGGCCCTCGCCCATCCAGATGGAAGGCGAGGCCGAGGATCGCGAGCAACTCAACTCCGGACACAAAGGGGACCCCGAAGACACTTTGAATTATTAAAAAGGCTAGGGCACTACGACCTCGGTGAATGTGGGATGCGGAATACTACATTCAACGAAGCGTCGCGGCTATGTGAAGGATATTTGATGAAAATATGAGTATGTTTCGATATATTTTCCTCGCTACTGTAGCTAGTGGATTTCGAAAAGTATCTTGTCTTTTTCAAAGGGCTAATTTAATTAAAGACTATTTTCTCGGATCGTGAGCAGATCACGTTTGTGCTTCTGGACAAAGTAAGTCCGAGACTTTGAAGCCATTCTTGAAATTTTGAAAGGCGAAGGTCTTCCACGTCGGAGCTTTTCATGGTGGATGAATAATCCGCTGCGTTGACGCTGACTGGAAATGAGTCTGTCGGGAGATTCTGAGCTTCTACGTAAGAAGCTGAGTAAGGTCATTCGAATAACCTTACAAACTCATTTCGTGGTTGGAAAAGTTGGACTCAACGCAAAAAGAAAGCAAGGAAACCGAGCAGCAAGGTTATTTAAGCTTTCAAATAGCTTATACTGATCTGCAGCAGCTATCAGGAAGGGCGTCCGGACTTCAGGATAATCTTTTAATCCACAAAACATTAAGAATACAAAAGCCTTGAAAAATTACAAATCAGGCGTAGCAAAGTGAATCACTGAAAATAATCTCCGACTTTACAACTGAGTTACTGGATTTGATAAACTTTTATTGGAAGAACACGCGAAACTGTGTTTGAATTCATAGTTGGCCTAACCTGATTGGACTGAAAAGCTCCTTTTCACGTCTTCGTGAAGATAACAGCGTCTTGTGAAAATCTTATCCAAATCAATTCAGCGACGAGACTGAAATTCGCTTCACCAGAAACTCAATTCCTGACCCAGATGGTAAAGAAATTTCGAAAGAATTACTTGAATTTGTGTTCAATGCCCAGAGACTTTGTTTCGAAAACCACGGACTTTCGTTTCCGAACCGGAAGTAGGATCGTGCTAAAAAGCTTATTTCCACGTCTTCCTAATGAGAACAGTATCCTGTGCCAATTTTAGCCAAATTGGTTGAGAAGTTTGACCGTGATCTTGTTTACCAGAAATTGGAACCTGACCACGAATCACAGAAAAATGTGAAATATTAACAAACAAACAAAAAAAAAAAATTGTATTCAATACTCAAAGACTTGTTACTTCCATTTTCGAACCAGGAGGAGTATAGTTACGATACCTTGAAAACAGATGAACGTATTTGAATAAAATTCGGTACCGAATGGTTTTTTTTGGTCACTGCTCATGAATCTGAAGTCACAAAAAAAAAAAACCAGTTAAAATCTGTCATCGCGAATTACCTTTGTGAGAAAGTCTGGCATTCCGGAAGCTTGAATAACAAAGGGACTCGCAAAATCAAAGCTGTACTACAATAATAATTGTTGGCATTATTGGAAGCAGAATCTGTAATGGAATTTCGATTATTAACGGTTATTAGTGCCAGTTTCAGTTATAATTGCATCATAATATATTCAAAGCAGTAATTCCGTTTGACGACTGAAATTGAAAAAAAAAAAAAAAAACGTGCATGAAGTGATCATATATGACAGTTCAGTGACTACGACAATATGGGGAAAAGGGTGGTTGAGTGGAGTCATCGAAAAAAGTTGGATTAACGGATTGTGAGCCAAAAATCCATTCCACAGCCTTTGTCAATCTGTGGGCTTCGTACATCAGAATGCAAGTTTAACTAACAGTCTGAAATGAACAAAAGAAGGTGAATTTTTATCATCACGTCCCTCAATGAAGTTTTCAATGGATTCTACCCAGACAGTACAGAACTCAAAGTTGTCTAAAAGTCGTCGTATGGACGTCAAATGTCCCATTTTCTGACGTCTAAATCTTGTCTAAACTCTCAAAGACGTCCATAATCGACCAAAAGTGGTTTTCGAGAGTTAAGACAAGATTGAGACGTCAAAAAGTGGGACATTTGATGTCTATACGACTTTCAGACAACTTTGAGTTCTGTGCTGTCTGCGTACATTTTGAGGTTGCGCAGGTCATCAATGTGTGAGAATATCTCCAGAACGAGTTATTGGATTTCGATTAATTTCGACTCAATCGATCCGGGTTTTTCAGTCTCAGAACTGTTCAGACTTTAGATTAAATTGGTCCATTAGTTATGAGAAATGTTATGAAAATCATATCCTGAAAACTGATCAACGTATTCTGATTAAAATTGATACTCAACGGTTTTTCAGGTTGTTGATAACAAATCTCGAGTGAAATTTGAAGAATTAAAGATACCCAATCCAATACTTTGGATCGCGATATCTTTTCATCTTCAGCTTTACTGGAGCACGAATCCATGTTGAGCAATTGTTTCACCAGCTCCCCTGGGCAGCATTCTTCAAGTTCAAGTTGAAACGGACTGATCCAAGATCGGAAAATTTGAATAATCCGCTGGGAATCAACCCAGGAAAGCGAAAGTGGAAAAAAAAGAAAGAATTGGTGACTGAAATGACTAACTTTGACTTCAGCTCCGAATATGAATTAGATCAAGCAAGATGTCCTCGTGTGATGCGAGCTGGAAGAATCACACCGAGTAAACGCTTCTACTTTTTCCTCTCATTAGAAGCCTTTTTTATTTTCAATTATTTTTTCAATTAGTAAGCGGAGCCGTGGCATTGAATTCTTTCCCCAGTTTCCTATGAGATTTACGGCTGCGGATCGTTTTTAATTAAGTTATAAATCATTCATACTCGTATCTCTCAGCTTCTTCGCGTTCTATAAAGTAGAAAGAATTACTTTCGCCTTGATTTCCAACCCTGGGATTATATTAACCGAGATGATATTGATCCGGGCGATTTTCACAGACGGCAGCAGGATCCTGGACCTGAAAAAATGTCGAGCCTTCAATGTCCACGTGTCCTGATTAGCGAATGGTCCCACAATCTGTCAAAGACACTGACTTCCCTCGTCCTCGTCCTCTGTCCTAAGATTTTTGATCGTGGCTAACCCTCCAGTATTCTGTCCCTCGATTTCCCCCTTGGGATATGTCGCCAAGCTTCTGACGCCGATCAAACCAATTCCCTCGACTGTAGCTTCGCGACCCTCTGCCATTTTCCCTCCGCCAGAGGCTATAGATTAATCGATCCCCTTTACGAGCGATTATTGCTGCGGCAAAGTACCCGCATCAAACGAAAATCCCGTTCATTCATCCAGACTTTCGCGGGTAGTAAAACGGATTTCGGGTATTTGTCGTCTTTTGATTAATTGAGTTGGGATCGATAGTTTTTTAAAATATGAATCGGGTAAATCCGTCGCTGTATAGATCCAAACTACGCAGATTAATTATTTAATCTGCGTACCTAGTCCATTGACGGGTAGATTCGCGGTGGCAGCTCCGGCATAATATACTTCTAGTCGATCAGCTTGTTCACTGACCCGTTCGTAGCGATTCTATCAAAGCGCAATCAAAGCCAACGCGATCTAGATCCAGAATCCCGATTAGTAGCATTGTTGTTCTTCCCAAAAAACCGCTATTTTTTCTGCCACTTAGCGGCATTTTTTTGAAAATTACACGACATGATGATCGAGTGAAAAATCAAAATCATAAAATGTCTTGCAAGTTTCGTTCGTGTTCTACGGTACGGTTCAGGAAACCTTCTGGGAAAATCAATCATGAATCTCAAGAATTTGATTCGTGAAGAGGATTGGAGACGAATTCACGAAATAAAAAACCTTGAAGATAACTGTTCAAATTTCAAAGCAATTTTTTCATTGTATTCATATGTATGGGATCTTGTAGAAGCCGCAATCTAGGCGGGAGTACGACTTCCGCCACTTTACCTTACAGAGTGCGAAAAATGTTCAATTCAGAACCAAACAATTTGAAAATTGAGAGGAAGCCCCGCTGACCCTCAATTCAAGATCCCGCGATAT
The DNA here is from genome assembly GCA_018257835.1 of Euura lappo. NCBI lineage: Eukaryota > Metazoa > Arthropoda > Insecta > Hymenoptera > Tenthredinidae > Euura > Euura lappo. Next base: position 67,135 of record JAEUYN010002295.1, read on the forward strand.
TTTGGTTGAATATTGGCCCTTTTCAGACTCATATTCGTAGATTGTTATGAAATCGTAGAGTTCTGCAGACGATAGAAAATAAATGGAATGAACGGTAGAAATTTGACAGCGATTCTGAATCAATGTGAAATGTGAGAAAGATTCACTGGTCTAATTAGAAACAGCTAGTTCTGACAAATTATTGACTAAAAATTGCATTTTCCATCAATAGTATCGTCCAATTTGGTCTCAGCCCAAAAGTGCCTGAAGAACTGAGAGACTATCTCGAGTCTTGATATCCTGATACATTTTCGCTCCACTGATCTTTTTATTTCTTGAAGATATCCCTGTCTCCGAGTCGCAGGGTCTTCAGATTTATTTTCCACTCTTTTCTCGATCTGTGCACTTTCCCATATTATCCCCAGGTCACGTTTCTCATAAATATAATAGGCTCTGTACAGCGAGTCATGGGATCCGTTGCTAGTACTTCTCCGTACGTCGACGGTTGTCACAAAGTTGCGGAAGGAGCTAAGGCGCAAATCCTCGGTGAGCGAAGGCCGCCGGGGGACGAAGAAGAGAAGAAGGGACTTATTGTCGAGGCTTCCACCTCGTTAACTCCCGATTCTGGAATCCCTCGGAGCTCATGAACCGTAGGAACGATGTACTCGAAGATTTTCAGCCATCATCCCCGAGACTCGGAGAAAAAAAGCAAAAAAATTAATATCACGATGAGAATAGCAGCCCTGATCCGCTCGGAAGATTGAACCTCCCGAGGAATGATCGTAGAACATAGGGGCGAACCCGATACGTAGGGGTGTTGATAGAGGGGCTGATTAATTCAAAGATTTTCACCCTCAGCTTTCAACGCGTTCCGGTGATTACCGATACCGATATATCTGCACCGATATCAGAGGGCAATGTATCCTCGTCTAGGTTTGTCCGATTTCCGATAGCCGGGAGCACCTCGATGTACTGCAATATCGTGATTCGATCGCTTCGGATGAATCAGGTTCATCTTTTCTATTTTTTCCGTTATTCTACGCATGGGGATGTGGAACAGTGAATGAATGACATGTGTTTTTATGTGTGAAGTGCAAGATGAGTTTTACGTTGGAAGCCCTCAAGATCGAATGTCGAAAGGACGCTTTTTCAGATTGCTCAATCGCGATTGAAAAGCTCGGTCAGCAGATTCTATTTTACAACTGTAAATCCTCCTCGTTGTGGTCCAATTCTGGACTCGATATCGAGCCGGTGATTCTGGAAAATACGGTTTTCCAGTCACCATCTGCTTGTAAGCACGTGCCGAGGAATTTTCATTATTGTTCCAGTGGAGACGCAGATGGTGGGAAAAAGTACGAGGGGCTATCCACTTCGGTTGTAGATGTACAGAAAGAAAAAAAAAAAAACTACTAACGATATCGATTACCTAACGAAAGACTTACTCCATTGAATGAGAACGAGTTGATGGAAATTTCGAACAATCCTTCAAGACTTTCAAGGAATCACTGCTGGCGAAATAACTTTGGAAAAATCCGAAATATATCAAATAATTTGGAGAATTTCGGAGAACTTCAGAAACCGCGTTGAGGGAATATTCAGGCATGTTTATATTCAAAGGTTGAACAAAAATCGTAAACCCTCTCATCAGTCCGTGAGGGTTTGCGAATGGGACGAAACTAGAGTCTGTTGATTAAACCCGTCAGATTTGATCAACCATCCGTAATTACGATACGGGGCGAAATCAGCAGGTATCCCTCATACAAACGCCGGGTCATTGTAAGACGTGTGTATTATGCCAGAGGGTAATATTTCCAGGTGTGCCAGGTTGTTACGTCTCCGTATTGTTTTCTCTTCGAATTGTTGGGAGTCTCGAGTTACCTCGATGTACAAGGCTAACTATGACAGTCACTGTACACCGACAGCATACTGCAATAATTAGACGTACCGGTTAAACATTAATTAGCTCTAGGTATTCTGGCCTGAAGCCATCGGTGAACACGGTTCTACGGTTCTATTTCGATGCGGCATAGCTCGCTCCGCTGAACTGGTTCTGCTCCACGAAATTGCATGTTCCAAATTGGACCTTCTTCTTTGCTGCGCTATACAGGAGTTGTCCTTTACGTTCAGGAGTTACCATTTGACAAATTGATAATAAGGTAGGTAACCGACTGAAACACTAGAAACAATATTTTTTCATCGCTCTTGTCACTCCCATCGCCAACCAGACAGTTTCCACGTTACGCAATTGTGGTTCAAACGCGCCTGAACGAATGTGACAAGAAAGTCGTCGGCATTTGGTTACATAAAATATTCACAACGGTTGGAGGATCTTCAATTTTTATCTCAGGATCTACGAAAGTAGAAAGACTTCGAGGTATTTTTGGAACTTTCGAGCTTACAATTAGATTATGAGTAGTTTTCTTCTCTAAAACTTCGTATTCCTTGTCCTTGTCTCTGTTAATCGTGAATATATTTTGATTTGTGGTACTCGATTTTGTTGCTATCATTTTTTCCTCGACTATATCAGCGGGAGGCGGGTCATTTGTTTATGTGATGGAATTACGGTCCCTTCCAATTTGATACCCGATCGCACCGGTTTTGTATGGATTTCAATGGACGCTACAATCCTCGCTGTACCCGCTGTTGGACGTGGGTAGCTACGAATGGGTCAGAACGGCGTTTACTTTATTGAATTCCAATAAACATCAGCGGTGCGATAATTCCGCAATAAAGGTTCAATAAATTTTTCACAATTGACACTCTTCAGGCACTTGCCGCACGCGGGCTTCACCATCGGTACGACAAATCACGACAGAAAGGTGACATGTTCGAGTGTGATAAGTGGTGGAATGAAATCATCGAGTAAATAACGATGCCAGTTAGCTGGCCGAACTAATTTCACGCAAGCTTCGTAGAATATTCCAAGACAGGAAAACTTTGAGAGACATGAGAATGGTTTTATCAGAAATTACAAACTTTTGGTAAGTTATTGAAGAGAACCGCTTTGACCCGGTTTCTCCCATCATAAAGAAGATCCCGAAAAAGCAAGCTTTCAGATTGAAGGTTGCGGGGCGCAGTGATCAACCGATGAATTATTTATCCACTCGTTGTTCGCTGTGGCAGAAAACAATTGCGTGTGATTTACGATGTACTCCGTGTCAAGTATCTTGCGTGAATCATGCCTCGTGGCAAGGAGCATTTAGGTCGATGAGATGTGGGTCACGACCCTTTGAGGAACCCGGATCACGAACTAGTTACGCGCGGTTCTCCCCTTTCCTTGCGATATATTTTTACTTTAGTTTTTCTCCATCTCCATTCTCACGGTCTTATTCTACTTTTTTTTTGCGAATGATATATCAGACGTTATTTCGAACCGGGCGACAGTTCGCGACCCCGAGGGGAAAAAAACAGGACGAGCTCAATGCGAGACACCGATAACGATCACCCAGCCACAACCCTCATAACCACCGGAAAAACAAGGTTAGAAAATTCCCAGAACACGACGATCGAACGATATCATTTCTATTTTGCAAAATAATCCAGTTGCCTCAGAGGATTTTATCTCCCGTTTTCTCAAAAATCAGACAAAATCTTCGCTCGCCGTTTTGATGCAAAATTTGGAGTATGGTTAGTAATGAGAGCAATTCTCAGAGGCTGCTGCGTCGTGTCTGGGGCAGGAGAGTTGGCGGTTGTCGTGGTTACGACGAAATTGAACCAGTCTACATAACGTGATTTTCTCAAATCGAGAACCTTATGTACGAGAGCTAAGATAGGGATCAAGAATCGTAGAGATGGATAAAAAGTTTGAAATATTTCGTGCAGAATAGCTCCGAAAATAAGATTGCCGATTTTCTCCAGTTTTCGTTTCTTTGTTCAACATTAAATCGAGAATCTTGCTCAAAATGATATTCATTCGATTATCGGAGGTAGTTGATCCCTTTCAACTGGTTGCACACTTCACAGTCGCTGTTCGTCATCAAGATTTCGCACTGATGACTACATACACAAAGTGGTGAGACCAATGTTGCTATGCCTATCACACTCCTGAATCCCGTCGTCGGGGTGCGACATCACCTTGAATTCGATTTCTCGATAATTCTTGCGTGATATCGTAGAATAAAGTAGAGTACGATCAAAGGGATTGGAAACTTCATCGAAATCAGAAACTCATCGGCCGTTTATATCATCGCGGACTATGTGCACAAGGGCGATATGTGGGTAGCCAAAAGTCAGCGTTTATTGTGGCGGATTTCGGTACGGTTTGCCCTCCATGTCCTCCAGAGTCTCGTTTGACCGTGTGTAAATTGAGTAAAACAGACTGTGGGACTGCAATTTTTTTATTTCACTGCAGATAAGCGTGCATGATGGAATTATCAGTCCATGGTTACATTCCGATTGGTTGTTAAATTGCTGTAACATCAACATGAGATACGTGTTGGCTACTTGTTTATTAAAATTATTCCCCCTCATGAACAAGCGAAAAGACCAACAGACGTTTGTTTCCTGAAGAACCCAAAAACGACTTGTTACTTTACTCGAAACCGATCACGTATTAGCAATAATTACCCATGGATTTCGAATTTTCAATACGGCTGCTATATCCTCTATATCCTATAAGATTGTCTGAATAAAAGTGTATAGGAATCGCAATATCAATTTTCTACCTATCATGAGATCATTCCAGGCTACGGGATGATTATCTGAATATTACGAACGCAGAAGAAGAACTTCATATGATAAAGCATGAAGTCAAACCCTGCTTCAGTAAACTTGACGCAGATGAAGTACCGAGATACACGTATCTGACTTTCCTTGAAAGTTCCAGCCTCCCACTATGATGCGATGCCATGGTAAATGAGGGTTGAGGTTAGGAATTGCTTGGATCGTGTGTCTAGTGCGCACAGCCTCCGCGCACGTCACTGCACATGCCCATGACGACCAGGAGCGGTGCCCTTCCATGGAGGAAGATGGAAGGAGGCATACTTCCGGTGATGGCGAAGGTAGGCTGCTACTATTTCATGCGGATTGCCACTGTTGCCAGCTCTCGAGGGGTACTATAACTTGCGACACTAGCGCTGCGAGTAGAGTATTACAAACTTTAGGCCTCGAATTCGGCCTAAGGTACGAAGGTCGGTCACACAGCGTTAGGTCTCCTTCTCTCTTCCTCCATGTACCCTCCCAAACTATCCCTCTTTCCCGTATGTCCCGTATGAAGTTTGGGAAGCATATTCCTTCCATTGTGTTAAGGCACCTACCAAGGAAGTTTTTGAAATTTAACTCCTAAGCGAATCATAGCTCGTTTCATATAAGTGAAGCAGTTCGGTCCAGATGACCTCACTCTACAATTAACTGTATTTGTTTCTCTTGTATAATCATATGTAAATGATTTTTAACCTGGAAGCGTGACTCTTATCCGAAGTAGACGCAGCAGGCATTTCCTTGTGCAGGTCTAATTGCGCGTGTGGTATTAGCCAATTTGGGAAAGAGTTCAGGTAATTTCGCCAGTATATGACGAGATTGAATTTCGGCCTGCCACAACCTTGCCTTAGAATATAACGTGGGTGAGTGAGGGTACATTCTTTTTTAGTCGGGGACCGTTTACTACAAGGAGAATTATTCGCCATCGTTACCTTCCCGAATCGTTCCTGAACTCTGATAGAGGAAAACGAAGAAAAAAAAGGAAAAGGGAAGGAAAAGGAGGGGTCGATGAGGCGGGCTCAATCGGCGAGACCACCTTCGCTAAGTAATAGAATTTTCGACAAATTGTCATCGCTGACTCGGTGACTCGAATCTCTCCGCGCCTATTACTGCGAGGATGTCTAAGAACTCATTCCAAATCCAATTCGTACGGAATTGTCCGCTGATATTTCTTCCCTCGTTCTCGCCAAACTGGATTGACCTACTCCTAATAATACTGTACAGGCTTCGCTGGTTTCAGTGAAGCTGCAAAAACAAAATAGTAAATTCGATGGTCGTCCATAGCGACATTTTATGGCTTTTTAAATTTCAGCATTGGAGTCACTGAACTTCATGTAATTCCCAACGGAAAAATGGGGGAAAAAATCAAGCTCAAGCTACGTAATCAGTTCAGCGGATCTTAGAATTTCAGTGTTAAAATTGATGAGTTTTGAAAATTAGCTGTGTGTACTCAAAATTAACGCCACTTCTGGTTAAAATTCGCATACACAAATAATGTTCATGTGATGTTAGGCGAAATTAAAATTCAGGCCTAAGCCAAAGCACTCTGCAATTAATTGCTTCCAAATTTCCGTATTACAATCGTGATTATTCGAAAATTCATAATTTAAAAAATTCAATTCAGGTCATTGCAGGTTACATTGTATAAAAAATCGAATCTCCATGTGAAAAAAATGAAACCCACGTGAATTTAATTCAATTACAATTAGGGTAAAAATTTTGACCCACACTCCTAAAGATGTATGTACATAATAGCGTATCAAATAATCAATAATATTGCATCTGTGGTTTTTCCGAAATGAATACCCAAAAATTAGCCTTGTTTCGACGCTGCTTACGGTACGATAACCCCTAAATAAAATACTAAATTAATTATCCCAACATTGATTTCCGCCAGTGCCAATTAGAAACGCGATAATCAATCAGCACGAAGCTGTAATTGTTCCGGGGATTGAATATTCGGTCAACCAAGTTGGGGGTACAAAAGGCATATGGGGGGTTCCATGGCATTTCACCTAATCGGTGAAGGTCACCGACGCCGATCTTGATGTCAATTTTTTTCTCAATTCGTGCATCGAAAAGAGTGAACACGTGTTTGGCCGTTTTTCGATTCAGCCACGTTTTCAATTTTTTTTAATTTTCCAATTTTTCATGCTTTTCGCGAACAGACTTTTTTCAACTGGCTCTAACTTCGAAAGCTTTGACTTTTTTCGAAAGATGATAAGGACATAAAATGTGCCAAAAAGACCGAGATTTTCGAAAAAAATTTGCACAATTTTTTCCAACTACACCGTTCTGGGATATTTTTGATAATACAGAAAAAATCAATATATTATTTATTTGGACACCTTCGATTTTCCTGAAACTTTTTACCTGAAATCAACCACTTATAATCAAGTTATCCTCCAAAGGAAATTATGGGCCTCGGATTCGTTCGGAAGTTACACCATCATAGGTGCCAAAAAATCGGACAATCGCAAGAAATCTCAGAGAAATCAGTTTTATCAATTTTAATTTCGACAAGAAAAGCGTACTTGATGAAAAATTGAATATTGATGATTGAAATGATTGAATTTGAACTATTCAACTATTTCAATATTATACTATCACTAGTTAAACTATTGTAGTCGCTTTTTTATCGGATGATTCATCGAAATTTCGAGATCTCAGCATTTATACGGTTGAATTTTTCAGTATACACGATAATTTGTTTTGTTGCGAGGTTGAGTTCTGATTGAGTACTACCCCAGCTCGCTCTTCTGTTCGCTGCAACCGTCGATAATGTCAACGTTGACGTACACTTGAAGTTTTATTTCGAATTTCGCGAATCTAGAACTTATTTTATGATCGGAACCACGTGAAAACTTAGTATCTACATTCATAAATGTACGTGAAAATATACTTGGCACGGTAAAAAAATTATAATCTCGAGTTTTTTTTCACGACGTCGGGTATTTTAGAAAAATTTCATTTTTCAGCGAACACTGATTTTTGGAACATGAGAACTTGTCTGCTCAAAGTTAAAATTGATTTCCCTGAGATATATTGCGATTTGTCCGATTTTTTGGCACCTATGATCGTGTAACTTCCGAACGAATCCGAGGCCCATAATTTCCTTTGGAGGATAACCTGATTGTGGGTGGTTGATTTCAGGTACAAAGTTTCAGGAAAATCGAAGTTGTCCAAATGAATGATATAACGATTTTTTCTCTATTATAAAAAATATCCCAGAACTGTGTAGTTGGAAAGGATTGTGCAATTTTTTTTCGAAAAGCTCAGTCCTTTTGGCACATTTTATGTCCTTATCATCTTTCGAAAAAAGTCAAAGCTTTCGAAGTTAGAGCCAGTTGAAAAAAGTCTGTTCGCGAAAAGCATGAAAAATTGGAAAATTAAAAAAAATTGAAAACGTGGCTGAATCGAAAAACGGCGGAACACGTGTTCACTATTTTCGATAGACGAATTCAGAAAAAAATTGACATCAAGATCGGCGTCGATGACCTTCACCGATTAGGTGAAATGCCATGGAACCCCCCATATAAATCGTACCGTCCAAATCGGTTGTCACTGGCGTGTCTAAAATTTGGCGAGACCTAACGAGACCCAGTTAACAAGTCGATATCTCTGAAAAGGGGTGCTGAGTTCGTACGCACCTGTTCACTAATCCTTTCGAAGCTCACGCATTTTGCACGTGTTCAGTTAACGTGAGGACCAACGACATGAATAACGATTTTTAGTCCCGTCCATTCATCTTTTAAAACGAAATTTCTTGCAACCAGAAGAGTAACAGATTCTTTAATGATCGATTTCAAAAGTTTGATATTTTTGGATGGTGTTCCGATACCATAATGCAGCAACCATATCTCAAATCATGTTTTTTTTTCACTGTTTTACTAATAATTCACATCCGATCACTCCGGGGTGAAAAATGATATGGACCAACTTTGAAGCCCTCAAAATTCTCTACAAAAAAGTTCGCCATTGTTTCGCGTGTAGCACAGCCCGTCCGAAAGATATACAGACTTGAACGTCAAGGTGTCACGGTAATTTTCTTTTTGTGACACTTCGGGACTATTTTCTGTTCGATCAGAACGATTTTTGGTTCAATTACTTTGTGAAAATTGATATTTCGGTGATGTATTCCGAACGCTGGAATTTCTACATGAAGCCAGGCACCGCATCGCCTTCGTCGAGCCCTTCAATTACCCTCTTGTTTATGTTCAATTATGTATTAATTAACCACTATCATGTGGGTGGTCAAGTTATATGTGTCCAGTCCAGAGCCCTAGACCGGGTTCAAAATCGATATAACTGTGACACCTAATCAACCGCAGGATTCAGTTTATCCTCGATACTAGTCCAGTTTGTCATCTTCCGGATCGGTCAAAATACATTCAATCATAAAAAAACTGACCTGTGGATAGTCGCCGTCCTTCGGCTGATAGTCGAAAACGTAAAAGTACGTCTTCGGCATGGGTTCTTTCTCGTTCTCCGGAACCGGAGCGACGTGGGGGTTGTTGGGCTTCTTCAAATGCCTCAATGTGAATAGGTCTCCAGTCTGCACCAGCGGTGCCACGAACTGAGCGTCGCTCAGTGCCTGGACGCAGGCGTCCCTCGTGTTAACTGGGTGCTGGACGGTCCGTTCCCAGTCCGTGTATTCGTTGACGACCTTTAAAGCACCGAAATATGAGGGTTGAAGAGTGGATTGGAGTCGAACCCGACATTTTTCGAGGGGGTATCCCAGAAAAAGCGAAAAAATGCGTTCTTCCCTGATGAAAATAATGATTTACATGATTTTTTGTTCCTGGAAAATACGAAATACTACGTTCAGAAATTTTACATTTTATTCCATTCTGAAGAAGTTTGAACATTCCTTCGACCAGAATTATATAAATCTAGCATCTTGGATGAAGAAACTAATGGAGTGAACGCTCAACGTCGGGAATGATTCACATCCACCTCCAGGCTCGACCTCTGAATAAACAAGAGGATACAAAAAAAATCAATATATCTGGTGCTGGTCATCGTTTCTATGTGGATTAATTGAATTTTAATGTTTTGATCCAGCAAAAATGACCATTTTTCATATTGTGATGGTGAATTTTTTTGTTCCAGCCACAAAGATGGTAGTATCGACTAAAAAATGAAAAAAGGTGTAAAGGATTCAGCAACCGGTTATCAAGAAACCATTTGATTTGTATTTGGTTATGTTCTCATAATTGTTTCCGTTACAGTCGAACCAGTTTGTTCTTTCCTCGATTCCTCGATTCCTTTGATCTTTCACGACGAAATAGGAAACTGTATTCCAAAAATGGAGTACGCATTTTTTTCGCGTCTTTGATACCCGCTTGAAAGTGTCAAGACTCACCGTGTAGAATATCTCGGTCAGATGATAGGTGTAGGCGTTTCTCACGTAGGTTCTAATGATCCTGTCTCTTTTCTCGCCCTCGAAACCCTGCTGGACATCCTTTTCCGCGAAGCTCCAAAGCGCCTCGCTGGTTGTCACACCGAACAAGAGGTCGTACTTGCTGTTGCTAGTTATGGGAGCGCCGTGTTCCGTCCTTTTCGGCTTTTGTCTGAAACAATGGAAGCGAAGTTTCGAGTTTAAAAAACGCAACGGAGACTCTGGCGAGTTTAATTTCAACGGATCCGGTCGTTTCGGTTATTTATCAGAAAACTTTGCACTATTTTTTTTGGTGTCTCAGAGGGTAGGGAGAAAAAGAAAGCTACGACTCTCACCCGAATCCTTGGAACTCGGGACCCAGATAGGATAGCAGATCTTTCTGGAAGTCGGCTTTGATAACGACGCCGTCGACGCTCGGTCCAAAAGCACTGAGGAAGGTCGGCGCCTGTATTTCTATCTGTAGAAGCTCCTCCAAGCTCGTATCTCGCAGACAGTCCACAATAAGCTCGTTGTCCTTCACCAGGTCATCAGGGATTGTGCAGTTCGACGCTTTGGCAAGCTTCAGGGCGTACGAAACAGGGTCTTCGACCACTGCCCAAGAGGACAATGCGCTCCCCGAAAGTAGAATCGCACGATTGAAAAGACCTGCAATCAGAAAATGAAAGGAATTCATTTTCAAATGCGACACAAAGATTTCCGAGATCATCGACATTTGACGCAATTCAATCTTGATTGACTTCTTCAGGTCTGAATAACGGCACATGATTTGGGTGTGAGTACAAAGTGGAAACAATCAGTAATTCATTCCAATTCTTGTTATCACCTTGATTCTCACTTGATGCTTTGAAAAAGTTTCAAAAGCATACAAAAAAATTGGACGTACAGTCGCATCAGTCATCTCAGGCATTACCGTACCTCCTGATGTGACATAACCACACCAATATGTTCAAAGAGTAAGGAGCAGGCAACGTCCTCAACTATCCCAACCTTCAATAGCCGGTCTAGCTATTTCTAACCTTTCTCGAGGCGACTAAACACCGTCTGCGTTGTCACTAGTGGCTGCGTCCTCGTTGTATAATTGACTGTCCTAACGTATTCTAACCTCCATTAGCTGTCCGAAGCTTGTCCAGCACTAAAATGTGGTTTTGCGAAAAATCCCTTTGTTGATCAAGCTGCGCAAAATAATGCCCGTGTGAAATACTTCTGTGTATGATGTTGCACAAGGATAATGAAACCGCTCTCGAATCTGAGCAAGCACAAGTTGGTACAAATATGAACTGGTAGTTTTCACCCTGTTCAAATTGACCCGGGTTAGAATCACATTGCATGTTCCTCATTCATGAGGAAGTGGAAACTTTCTTTCTCTCAAGGATTCCATTTGAAAATGTACACGTTACTTTTTCATTCACATTCAGATTGCAGATAAAGGGTCAAGGCTGAACCTAAAAAACAGAATTACTGTACATCACATTCGAAATTGTCAATATTCCGATCTGACACGGAGACTTTCGTGTAGCTAGTTTCTGTGTCATCTGAACACGTTCATAATCATAGTTTGGGAAATCATCAGCTGTAAGAAAATAAATTGGTTCGAGTCTGATGCTCAGGTTCATCAGTTTCTGTCTCTAACATTTTCTCAAAATAACACTGAGTACCATATGATATCGCAAAGCTATCAGACGTCGTGCTGTTACATGCCGAATCCCAATAAGGTTCTCGAGAAAAAGTTTGGCTTGTAGGAGCGAATGATGCCTGTGGCGTTTTAAAAAGTTGTTACAAAGTGTGATAAATCCAGATCGCGTGGTGGTGCCTAAAGTGGGTTGAGATACTCGTTGATAAGTTCCCTCTATTAGTCTGAGCAAAGTGAGTTAACTGGATGGTAAATCCCACAGTTAGGTCGTTTCCGACTTTTAACCGGTCGTAAAACTGACCTTTGCCGTGTGCGGCCGTGGCACAATGAAGACATTCCCAGTCGGCCCTACCTCGTGAGATGAGCAGTGAAGATTCAGGGATACGATAGTGGCTGGTATGGGGTCTACCAAACGAACCGCACAACGAGAGTGTTATATTTGACGAAGAGGGAACCCGTGTGTCGCGTGTTTGATTAGACCGGCGTCCCTCTTCCGCCTCCTCCTCCTCCTCTTCTTCCTCCTCCTCTTTGAGTCAGTCACGAATTTACCCTCTTCAAAAATGAGCCACAAACCTTTTGTGTATACCTTTATTTAGGGATGAAATGGAATGGGATATGATAGGGTGGGAGGGAAGGGGACTCGGCTCACTGACACTCTACACAACATTTTGACGTAATCTTCAACATTTTTATACCCCTCCGCACAATGTAAGCTCGTCATTTGGCTAAACTGAGTGAGAGGAGGCGGTGATAGGCTGCAGGGTAAACAGACGTGTACCTTCAGTATATATTATATGTATCAAAAGAAACCACCGCGGTTTTTGGGGTGGAAGAATCTCCCAAAATTTGAATTGGCTTTTCATACAGATCGGGAGCTGGCAGCCAATTGAAAGATGTGTTTGCTTCATGAAATGAAAAATACGGGGGACTCCGTTTTTTGTCCTACTTCAAACGATCTTCAGCAGGTTTTAACGATTTTTGAATGAAAAATATCTGAGCAGGTTTTAACGATTTTTGAACGAGTGAAAATAGTTTCAAATTCATTTTCAAATCAGTTCCCGTACTTTTGAGCGATTTTTCATATTGAAAAAAATGTCATGTGATTTCGAAATCACTCCAATTAACGATTCAACGTGATTTCAAATCGATCTAAATCGATTTCAGTATTTTCAAGCTAATCCTCAGAGATTTCCTAGTGATTTAGATCGATATTCGGTTTCATCGAAGAACTGAGGTGTTGGATTTTCTAATAGCAACCGAGATCGGGCTATATTTCAGTGAAATAATATCTCTAGCTTTCGGAGCAAACGGCAGGTCGGGTGTAGGTATAGATCGAAAGATAGCAATATCTGGTGCAACGTCTGCCACCAAAACCTTCTGCCGGAAGCACACGTACTCCACGATTTCAATTTTTGCCAAAGCCACGTGTGTACTTCCACAGTGTAAATTATTTCAACTCGAACGTGTGTCCTGCTTTCTTCTTCCGAGGTGACCACGATCGACATTCCACTTCACTCGTGTCAAAGAAAAGGAAGAAGAAGAAAAATAATAAATCGGGAAGAAGTTTCCAACACAAAATGAAGACTTTTCGAAACCCATTAGTGTCTTCAAGGCATCAAAGTCACTTTGAAATTGTGTATCAAATGTATTTTCCGTTGAAATATATATGTCTATGTACAGAATCGGAGATGATATCCAGCGGTATTAATTTGTTGAATAACTTTGAGGTCCGTATGAATGGTTCCTTTGGAAGCCTCAGTTTGAATAACCTCGGCATAAATGATGGAGACATTTTCATCAACGAGTCAAATGAAAACAGTATCAACTTCTGGGAAACGCGTTGGGAAACCGAAGAACTTGTGGGGTTTGTGTCAATCTCATTGTCAGAAGGGTGAAGCCTCGTTACTGATTCACAAATCCCACTGGGTCATCGTAGACGAGCGAGGAACTCTCGCGTCAAACAACGTAGTCTGAAAACGAGTCTAAATATCATCTAACAAACACTCAACAGACTCGTGGATCCTGCCGAAAGCTCTCTGCATATTAAACATTCATTGTTACGTCAGGCTCCAGAAGTCAGAAGAAGAGAGTTGAAGCCGAAAAAGGAGTAGGAGAGTAGCGAGTATTTATTAGGTCCTGGAGCGGGCTCCCTGAGGACCACGGGCCTGAAAGACAATAAATGATACATCGAGTGCGTAATAAGTGATAAAATGAATAAATAAATAAGTACACACGGAGGGCCAGTGAAGGTCTACGGGCAGGCAACAGTTATTTCCTTTAGTAGGACTTGAACCAAGTATAGCCTGCGTAAGACTCACTACAAGAACAAAATGATAACAACGGTATGCAGACAACAGTAAGTGAGGCGAAACTAAGACAAACTAACAATGCTTCCAATAAGAAGAATAATAACACTAAGCATTAGCCCGGAATATGCTTTGTTTTATCATCATTAATGCGACAGATCGAGACACATCAAACGAGTCCCCTTATCAATGACCTACCTACAATTAGCTAGAAGAGAAGTCTCACGAGGCGTCTGCCTGACTGTTTGAACTAGGTAAGTAAAGCCAATCACGATATTCCCCGCGTCCCACCCCGCCATAAGGAAACGGAAGCAACGCGTGCGGATCTCGGAAAGAGTTGACGCCAGGGTCACCTCAGGCAGAAAAGCATTCCATAACTATATGCTAGTGATCAGAAGTGAACTCCGGATGAAGACAGTGTGAGCGGAAGGAACCAGAGGCGCATCCGTCCGAGAGGGATCACGCAAGATTGGCACGTAGCCGCACCTGATCACCGAGCAGCCAAGGGCCTTGAAAGACATACTGCCAATCAGTAGGCAATTATACGGCAAAAGCCACCTAGAACCCTGAGCAAAAATCTCACACAGTTCTTTAGAGCGACCCAAAGGGAGCGTTCAAATTCCCCCGACGAGTTCGTTAAGACTGCAGCAGACTGGTGAAGAGAAAGCACTAAGGCAACAACCAGTCAACGCTTCACAGCAAGACCTATGAGGTAAATGATCATTCTATCATACCTATGGAGTGCCTCAGCGGACTGTTTTGGTCACCCATGAGACGTGTTACGACCACGATGAGGTAGTATCAAGTACCACACAAGGATATTTGAACGAGGGCACGAATTCGATAATCAAGGCTCCCATACTGATTGGTGGGATACCAGCGAGACTGAAATCACGAAGAACGTTGCCTTGGTTTGTCCCGCATTCAGGTGCAGTTGCAAAAGACCAATTCACTATGCGATCGATATCTCCATTCGGCAGGCGGCTACAGGCACCCACGTCGACCGGGTGGCACTTAATATAAGTAACTAAATCGTCCGCATAAAGCAGATACAAGCAGGTTGGCAAGTCATTTAATGAACATTGAAGAGAGCTGAGGAACATCCGATTGAGTATGAAGCCACTGTGATAGCTGACCACAACCCCATGCGGACCGCTCGAACACGGCCACGTGAGTAGGCATGGAACCAGCCCAGCGCCTTTGCTGAGAAGTTCAGTCCCTGAAGCTTCTGCAGGAGTAGATAGTGGTCGACCTTATCAAAGGCTTTCGTGAGGTCTAAAAAGACAGCTAGAGTTACTTCTTGGTCATCAATCCTCTGGCCTACATCATCCACGAATCGTAGGACAGCAGATTGAGTCCCCGACCCCTGCCGGAAGACAGAACCGCGTCATACACCGAATGCTCCAATACCTTGGCAATCTCCGACAGCAGCGAAAATTAGCGGCCTCTTTGCTCGTGTTGTAATTTTCGCCATCGCATCGTCCACACGCTTCGCATCCATACATAACAAGGTGAACTTTTCGCCATTCTCATTAGCGGCACCAGAGGTGGCATCAACACAGTCAGTCAGTTCTGGCAATGGGTCACCCGAAGACACCGAGGCGATGTGTCATTCAGCACCTGCAGCGATGAGTGCGCTAGAAGCTTGTACCCACAAGGTTTCGTAAACCCTAACCCATCGATCACCCTCCAGAAGATACTGCGAGGTACCTGCCAGAACAGACTTACGCTGGATGTAGTCCGACTTCACGATAAGAAACTTCGACTTGCTCCTTCTTCGGAGGACAATGCAATTCCGAAATCCATGATTCGAGCCCGATCTCTCAGTTACCTGGTAGCATGCGTCCCTTTCACGTATACAATCGCGCAATGCCTCATTCACCAGGCCATTGAAGACGGTGAGCTTACTGTTAATACTTGGTAGATCGTCTGGGACAATATGTCGACTGCCAACTCCAGGTTAGCCTCATCCCATGAACGATACTGAAGCCTCCTATGTGCTGGACGAGCTATGACATACTTGATAGAAACGAAAATCATTCTGTGTCCAGAAACGAAGGGTTGGGCAGTCTGCCCCCAGGACGGGGGTGGCCAGTCACTGATTGCACATACGTCCAGCCATGTATGAGACGGTTGTGTATGGTGGGGGGCTGGTGGCACCACCTGAAGCAATTGTGAAGTAGAAAAGTCTTCTCGGTGAGAGGCATCGTGCAGAAAGCAAGTCCGCAATGAAGTCCCGGAGGAGGAGGAGACAGAGGAGGATAGGGAGAAGGAGTGGCTCTGGAGTACAATAGTCAATCGTGTGGAGTGTGATCATGAGCCAAAATCGAGTACCGCTAATTTGTGTACTGCTAGATGGGGTGGTGGTACCGATATCTCATTGCTATTCAAGCGATGGTGATCGTGGATTTAGCATCAATAAATTGTTCATGAATGTTATTACTAAATGCAAGCTACTAGATCCAGAGGATTGGTCCTAATTTTTAGGAGTTTGATTCTCCTACGAAATTTGAGGATGACTCACAAAGAAAACACTTCTAAGGTCGTGTGTCAGAATGAAAAAGCGCTTATATTTGCATTGAAAAGTGTACGATTTCGGCGTCCCTGATTACCTGTGAAACAAGTACAATCTGATTTTCGACAAGGGTGTTACAAAATAAAACAAAGGTTTAAAGTGAATCTCTACGAAATTTTCTGAGTCTGATCATATGGCCAAATGCATATTGTAAACGATTCGTAGTGATATCGAGTGAAACAGGAAATAAAAATTCATAGAATATTATCGCCTATTGTCTTGTTCGGAATACCTATCGATACCGAATTGAATGTGTTGTACTTGGCGAGTCCGGATGCAAATTTATCAGAAAATCGATAACACCATTCAAGCGTTGAAGGTTGAAACAGTGAGAAGGAAAGCGTATAATATTCATGTACCATTATGCATAATGCAACGAGAGGAATATAATGGCGAAATAAACAGCTATGCGGACTCCTAGGAATTGGCGAGAGGAAAATATAGAAAAGGAGTACATAGAATAGCTCGTTCGGTACGAATAGTTGCCAATATTTGTTCGATAGCGTGAAATAGAAGGCTCTAGCATAAATGGATGGGGGATAATTTCATTAGTTAGAAACGACGTTGATGGGAATCCCGGTTATTGACTCTCTTGGCCCGTCCGGCTCAAGTCTCTCTTCGGTAAGTAAACTTGGTCTAGTCAATTAGATCACTGGACCGTTCGCCATCCTCTTGTTGAACCGGCATTTCGGCACGATTTTGTGGCTCCAAACAACCAAACAACCAAACAAACGAGAGAAACGAGTCCTTCGACGGTTTAGTGGTGACTGGAACTGACCACACAGCGCGAATGGCGAACCGCGTGATATACAGACTCTTGGATACTCGCAGTTGATGGTGAGACAAATTAAAGTGTGGTGAATAAAAAAAGAGCTAAACGATGGGTCATCCTGCCTAAATACCACAAATTAGTCTGCTGTTAGTCATTGTCAGGGTGAGGTTGCCGAAATCGAACCACTTTTTGCATTCGAGACTTTGGATTTCACTAATATCGGTATAATGATGACTTGTAAATTTTGTGTTTTTTCAAATGAACCCTCTTCTAATTTCAGGTGTCATGTTGTATCCTTTGTAGAAAAAAAGGTTGAGGGAAGATTTTTGGGATAACCAACGGTGATACGATATTTTTAATTGAACCGAGCATTGGCATCGATTATCCTGATAAAAAGGCAACAGCTGGAGGCGAACTGTGTTCACCTTTTTTCAGGCTAGTTTTTCCCGCGTTTAATTTCCATCCGCACCGCCAATCGATCAAATCACCAATTTTTATGGCTCAACACTTTTTTTCGGATTACATTGGGGAACGATATAATCCAACGTCTTGAAATGATAAATTATAGAAGAAGTTGGATCCAGGGATCCTTCCGTGGGTTGTTTCCGTAATCCGCCTCTTAAAAACAAGTCAGGAGTGGCTTTGGTCGCGTTCAAGGTTTAGTCCAGTCGAATTAGATCAGAATGAAGTGAATAAGAAAATTAATTAAGAGAGATCTTTGAATTGGTGAAGATAATGATCTTGGGTCAATATAAAGTCCTGAACTCCAACTGACCGGCTCGATCCCATATCTTGAATGAAAGGTGCTTGAATTCAGATTTTTCATCATATCTTGACAACTATTGACATTATCGTCACAGACATTGGTATAAAACATGAAGCTTATCAAATTTTCTACGATAAAGGTTCAATACATTTTTCCCGTATCTTCAACAGTTTTTTTCTAATACATCAGTGAATCTCCGTATACCGAGAAAGTGACTTTTGCGGCAGCCTGGGCCGGGAAACCCTACTGAAAATTTCCAGGTGGGAAATCCATGTGGAAATCCTATGTATATCTACATGGTTTCCCATCGGAATTTCGAACTGGGAATCTATGGGATTCCATGGGTTCCTATGTACATCTACATGGTTTCCCATCGGAATTTCGAACTGGGAATCTATGAGATTCCATGGGTTTCCATATATATTGAATGTGGATTTCTATGTGTACTGAAAATATCCAGGTGGAAAACCATTCAGAATATCACATGGATTTCCTTAGTGGTTCAGTCCGGATTCCTATGTAGATACCTATAGATTCCTATAGGGCGTTATTTGTGCATTTACAGAAAAAAAAAGTCACTCCCAGTCGGGGATTTGAACCCAAGACCCTCATTTCCGTAGACTATTACCTTACCACTGAGCTATCGAGCTACTTGAGTATCCCTGGATATTCCACAAACATGTTGAATCGTTAATGACGGACACTTGAAATAAAATAAAACATCCTATGTGGATAGTTCATGGATTGTTATGGCAATCCTGTAGAAATTCCATGTGTCATCCAGTGGATTTCCTATGATGGTTTCCATGAATTTCCATGGACAATCAATGCAAGATATACTATGCTATTCCTATGTAAAACCATGTATTTCCATGGAACATCCACAAGAATCTACTCCAAATATACCTGGACATCCATAGATTCTTCCACATGGATTCCAAGAAGGGAAATCTATGGGTGGACATGGGATTAGTATATTATTTCCACCAGGATTTCTATAGTACGACCACAATTCATCCAGTGGATTTCCTATGAAGGTTTCGATGAATTTCCATGGAAAATCAATGAAAGGTATACTATGCTATTCCTATGTAAAACCATGTATTTCCATGGAACATCCACAAGAATCCACTCCAAATTTATCTGGATATCCATAGAATCTATCACGTGGATTTCAAGAAGGGAAATCTATGGGTGGACATGAGATTAATATATAATTTCCACCAGAATTTCTATAGCACGGCCATAAGTCATCCATATGGATTCCCCATGATTCTGTACGTTCTATGGTTTCTACATAGGATTTCCATCGTTTCCATGGAGATCCATTGACATTTCTATGGATTTCCACCTGGAAATTTTCAGTAGGGAATACAAATATCGACACTTTCAGCCCCGTATCACACAAAAACTATAGAAGATATGAAAAATATGTGTTGAACCTTTGTTGTAAAGAATTTAATAAACTTCATTTTTTATGCTAACCTCCGTGACGGTAGGACCAATGGTTGTCGAGGTATGATGAAAAAACTGTATTCGAGCATCTTTGATTCAAGATGGCGGATCGAGCCGTCCAGTTCGAGATAGGGACTTTATTAATACAACAAATTATAGATCTTGACTAATCAATTTGTCTATACTTGTTAATTTGACTGGACAGATTATCAAAACCGACTCAGGGTCGAATGAATTCGTTTGGAACGATAACGATTCAATTAAACACTCGGCACGTTATCGGCGATTGTTGGATAGCTCTAAAACCGATCTTCTCACCCGATATTCAATTTGTGACAATTTAGCTCTCCGACCACATCCGTCGTGGTTGACAAATATTGAATATCACTTTTTCACTTTAATCAACGGTAATTCAATTATCGACTGAATAAGGCTACAGGTACTGAATAGACTGCAGTAATTATGGCTTTGAGCGTTTCAATCAAACACTATCATACTTTTTTTTCTTCATTTTAAATTAATATCACTTTGCGAAAATCAACTGACGTGCTCCACTCCTCATTAATATGGAGCGAAGTTTCACACATGTCTGAGATAAGTGGTTGAAAGCTTTCACAGCTTTCGATCTGACGCACATGCACAACCCCTTCGTACTGAGGGTGTTAAAGTTTAATTATTGCAGGAATTCAGACCTCACACTGGACCAAAGGATTGATTAATGACTTGTGAAACCTAATGTATTCAAAATCCTTGAAATCGTTCATTATACCCCAAAAAAATCATCATCCTTGAAATAACTTATGAAATTTTCTTGAGTCTTTCATGTCTTTTGGAAACTATCGCTATTCTGTAAAATCTTGTGAAATCTTGTGGAATATCGTGGAATTTTTTGTTGTTGTTGTCTTGTTTCTAATCCATTGAAATCTTGAGGATGATAAATCTTAGAATTTTTCATTCTTCCTTCGAAATCGTGTAAAACTTTTTTTAGGAGAAAATTTTCAGAAAATTCTATTAAACCTCATCAAATCTTGCGAAATTGATCTTTGGAATTCTATAAAAATTTTCTCAACTTTTTGAAATCACACGTGAACTCGAAATTACTGAGACTGTCTTCATTCTATGACCGTATTGAAATGGGCACAGTGGAGTCATTTAGTCGAAGTTAGATGAGTGGTCGAGAAGAAGAGAATCGGAGGAAAATCAACGTTTTTTCCCACGCTCAAAGTAGGATAAAGGGTTGAGTACAGGATCCGCGAAATAAAGGGTAGAACAACAAAAAATTGGAGTAAAAAATATCTGCCACTCAATTGCTTATTTCTCGCTCCTCCTTCCTTTCCTTTCATTTATTGTGTTTTTCTTTCGCTACGCCGTCTTTTTATCCTCGATACGAGACCATGATCCAATTTGCTCATAACTTTCCTCTGCACGATGCAAGAGAGGAATAAAAAATTTTCCTCGCTAAAGGGGTTCGCGTCTTCATGGTCGGTAGAATGGATTAAGGGCGAACGTATTGGCCAAATTAGACTCCCTCGACTCAGACTCCCCAAGTCTTGTTTCTTTTTAACAAGATTAGTCTCCTCAACCACTTACCAATTTGACTTTTTTTCCCAACCCTTCTCCAGTTTCATTCGTCTCTACACTTTGTGACAAAAATTTCCACGCATTTTCGAATTCCAGGGAAGTGGGGTAGGAAACATTTCGCAAACTATTGTTCGCACTGTATTATCAGCCGGGTGATAAAGTTCAGAATATAATTCTGAAAGCTCAACGTCTGATACTAGAAAATCTAATCAGGTCAAAATGCACTCGCGTCTAACGCAATCTCTGTAACATCAGAGACTGATATGGAATCGTAACAGTTATAACAAGCATTCGGTTCCAAACTTTACCCGGTTCGTGTTCGCGTTCTCTGCAACAATCGGAGAAATGAATCGGGGAAGTTTCGTACTGCTGACATTCCGTTAAATTCGGAGTAAAAGCAGGAAATCATTGAACTACCGACGATCCGTTAGTTTTTCTTCAATTTCATTATTTCTGACAAAAATTACCTGGCATGACGGTGGGGCTGATCGCCAAGAAGTTGACACAGGCCGCGCCGGTACCGTGGCCAACGAGGGTCACGTTTCCTGGGTCACCACCGAAAAGCTCGATGTGCTGTTGAACCCAGTGCAACGCAGCGATTTGATCCATGAGACCGTAATTGGCCACCCTGGCCTTAAGATGAGGTATAACGTTCGCGTTCAGGAAACCCAGGACACCCAGGCGGTAATTAATGGTCACAACTACCTGGTCAGCGTAACTGGCCAATACGCTACCATCGTACGGATTACCGCTACCGAAATCGTAGCTCTCGCCGTGGACGAAGACGAAGACTGGATGTCTTCTACCGTTGTCGGTCAGGCCTGGAACATAAAAGCGCAGTTTCTTAGATTTTTGGTAATTTTTTTTTTTTTTGTTTTTTTGGCAGTCCAGAATTTTTCAGGATTACTAGACTTCTATGATGCGATTGCATACGTAAAATAGATCGAATTCCTGAAACTTCATGATATTCAGAATTACGAGTACCCATAGAATCAACAACTAGAGTTTTCTGAAAATTTGTAGAGTTTCACAATAACAAATAGAGAATATCTAGAATTGAGAAAATAATCAGAATCCCACATTCTTTGATTTTCTATCTTTCACAATTACGATTCTCAAGATTTGAATGAATTCTTATTGTTTGAAATTTTCTAGAATGTAGAATTTTCATCAGCTTCATTAACAATTCTCACTCCAAAATCTGAACCTCTAACTGCATAATCCCAAAATTATTACTGAAATTATTCATTCAGCGTTAATTTATTACGTTCACGTATGAGAAACATATACAATCATATAAGATTCTGTTATCGTATACTATTTGATATTTTCTCGGGAAAATTTCAGGATCTTAGTCCCCTTTCGAAATGAGGAAGGAGCACCGGAAATTCCAACAATCTTCAATCATCTAGGAAAGGTAACAAAACGGAGCACTCAAGGATTGAGCCGTGGATTAATATTGACAGGGTCGTTTGAAATAATAATTTCAGTATCAATTCGCCCAGTTTGAGACATCCCTTCAATGAGCTTCGTCGCGATAATAACAAGCCTCTTGTTTACGGTTCCCTACCGAGCATATTTTCAAGAGCCTATAAATTACCAAAAATTGATTAAAAGTCGGGTTATAGGAGGCTGTAAACCGTTGAAAAGCTTCCCACACCAGGAGACTCCCTATAAACCTACTCTTACCTGACAAACTATACATACGTGCTGGGATTATAATATAACCTTGTTATTTATCGTACGTTCAAAAACCGCACGTCTTTTGCCTCCAAACGTCTCCAAAACAATTTCTAAATTTCACAGATTTTATACTCGCCCAAAAGCTTGGTTCCTTGCTAGAAGGTAATACCATGGCTAGGCTTTTTCATCTTAACCTAAATCTCACTTCTGATTGCTCCGAGGTAAAAATGACCGGAACAAATTTTGAAGCCCTTGAAATTCTCTACAAAATAAGTTCAGACGAATTATCGTGTAGAATCTACTATTCGAAAGATATACAAGCTCAAACATCAGAACCTCAGATAAAATCAGAGACTGAGTCGGCCCGCACGGAAATTTATACATTTAAAATATATCAAGACAGAGTATATGTTTTATATACTGCATATATTTCATATATATTTAAAATTCTTCCATTTTTGCCGCTATTAGTCTATAAAATATATATACAGGGATGTATATTTTATGTATTCTATGTATGTACGATACATATATGTTGTAATACATATTTCATGCATATTTTATCTCTGAAATTATCTCTGAAATATGTATCCAAAGATGTGATAGAGTTTCGAATCAATAGATATGTATACAGGGTGAGTTTTCTCCGACTCTGAACGAGGGAGGGGCTTATTACTGCCAATTGCTCCGCCCCTTGGCCAATCACAAGTTGTTATCAAAATCTAAGTTTACATCAAGCCGTCCATACCTGGTCTGGTCGGGTAAGGTATTGATGATCGTCGATTGAAAACAATGAGCAGGTTAGGACCCTCAACCCCTGTTTATTGATTACCAAGTATTTACTCTTGTAGCCTTATCTGAATCATTCGGACTCTGCTCTTCGAACCGTCAACATATCTGTTGTTTAATTGTGAGGCTGCTATAATATTCATAATGGTTGAATACACTGTAGATGAGTATGTTGATATGCTGCTGATTTACGGCGAATGTCGCTCGAATGCGAGGGCAGCTATGCAGCATTATGCACTAAGATATCCCGATAGGTGGGTCTTGTGCAAATTAACCGACATTATTGGTGTGAAACAAGCGGGTTTGGGCTGACTATGAGCCAGCCTTCGAACTTCCCGTTATTTATTTTATTCTCAGCTATTTTCAAATTTGTAAATCTGACCTCAGATTCTTGATCAGCGGTTCAAAAAACCTTCGAGTACAAATTTCCGTAAGATTTCGAATGTTTTTAGTATTTTTCCCAGCAAATCGGACTCGCCATTTTGAATTTCGCTAATCTGACTTCAGATTCGTGATCAGTGACCCAAAAAACCTACGAGTACCAAGTTTCATCCAAATCCAAATGTTTTTAGTTTTTTTGCAGCACATCGAATACGCCAAATGAAAATTTTGCAAAACTGACTTCAGATTCGTGATCAGCGATCAAAAAAACCATATGGTACCAAATTTCACTGAAATCCGTTTATTCGTTCTCAAGATATCGTCATTTTTGTTGCGTTTTTTAGAATTTTGTTATTTGAATACTTCAAAAAGTACTAATCCGATCAAAGCCAAAATCTAATCAGTTCTAAGTTGAGAAAAGCCCCGTCGATTGAGCCCTATCTGATCAAAATCCGCGAACTCGTTCTCGAGATATCGCGCGGACAAAAATGTGGTCACATACACACACACATACACACACACATACACACACACATACACACACACATACACACACACATACACACACACACACACACATACACACACACATACACACACACATACACACACACACCCAGACGTCAAACTGAAAATAGTCGGAGGTGATTCTTTGGACCTCGAAATGTGGAGATTTAGTAAAAACTCGACTTTTCATTTTCGGGGTGATCACAATAACTTCCTTTTTTCTCTGAAAACAGAGAAACGGGAAGTTAAAAATAAATAAATGAAGAATTGACCCCAGATTCTTGATCGGCGGTTCAAAAAACCTTCAAGTACCAATTTCTGGAAGATTTCGAATGTTTTTAGTGTTTTTCCCAGCAAATTGGATTCGCCATTTTGAATTTCGCAAATTTGACTTCAGATTCGTGATCAGTGACCCAAAAAACCTACGAGTACCAAGTTTCATCCAAATCCAAATGTTTTTAGTTTTTTTGCAGCATATCGAATACGCCAAATGAAAATTTTGCAAAACTGACTTCAGATTCGTGATCAGCGATCGAAAAAACCATATGGTACCAAATTTCATTGAAATCCGTTGATTCGTTCTCAAGATATCGTCATTTTCGTTGCGTTTTTTAGAATTTTGTTATTTGAATAGTTCAAAAAGTACTAATCCGATCAAAGCCAAAATCTAATCAGTTCTAAGTTGAGAAAAGCCCCGTCGATTGAGCCCTATCTGATCAAAATCCGCAAACTCGTTCTCGAGATATCGCGCGGACAAAAATGTGGTCACATACACACACACATACACACACACACACATACACACACACACACATACACACACACACACACACACATACACACACACATACACACACCCAGACGTCAAACTGAAAATAGTCGGAGGTGATTCTTTGGACCTCGAAATGTGGAGATTTAGTAAAAACTCGACTTTTCATTTTCGGGGTGATCACAATAACTTCCTTTTTTCTCTGAAAACAGAGAAACGGGAAGTTAAACAAGCGGGTTTGGGCTGACTATGAGCCAGCCTTCGAACTTCCCGTTATTTATTTTGTTCTCAGCTATTTTGAAATTTGTAAATCTGACCTCAGATTCTTGATCAGCGGTTCAAAAAACCTTCGAGTACAAATTTCCGTAAGATTTCGAATGTTTTTAGTATTTTTCCCAGCAAATCGGCCTCGCCATTTTGAATTTCGCTAATCTGATTTCACATTCGTGATCAGTGACCCAAAAAACCTACGAGTACCAAGGTTCATCCAAATCTAAATGTTTTTAGTTTTTTGCAGCATATCGAATACGCCAAATAAAAATTTTGCAAAACTGACTTCAGATTCGTGATCAGCGATCAAAAAAACCATATGGTACCAAATTTCATTGAAATCCGTTGATTCGTTCTCAAGATATCGTCATTTTTGTTGTGTTTTTTAGAATTTTGTTATTTGAATAGTTCAAAAAGTACTAATCCGATCAAAGCCAAAATCTAATCAGTTCTAAGTTGAGAAAAGCCCCGTCGATTGAGCCCTATCTGATCAAAATCCGCGAACTCGTTCTCGAGATATCGCGCGGACAAAAATGTGGTCACATACACACACACATACACACACACACACACCCAGACGTCAAACTGAAAATAGTCGGAGGTGATTCTTTGGACCTCGAAATGTGGAGATTTAGTAAAAACTCGACTTTTCATTTTCGGGGTGATCACAATAACTTCCTTTTTTCTCTGAAAACAGAGAAACGGGAAGTTAAAAAACGTATCACTTCCAAATATCCGTTATTACAATAAGTTACAATGAAATGCATCAATGCTTCTAATGCAATAATTGTCATCAATAATTAACTAAAATTATTCCACCTCAACTGATTCGTGGTTACTCATTGTTCAATTATGAATCAAGCTTTGTTTCAGAGTAACTCCAACTGACACAGTATTTACAAATTGCGAGCAACGCTTGCGTGCCTCAGGTTCCGTGAAACGACGACAGAATCGTAGGGAATGCCCTGTTACGCGTGGCATTACCGAGGAAGTCGTCTTGGCTGCGGTGGCCGCTGATCCTCATATTAGTACGAGGGATATCAGCACCAATATCGTTCCAATCAGCCAAACCTCGGTTGTCCGAATAATAAAAAACCACAAATTTCACCCTTACCACATGCAACTAGTGCAAGCATTACATGACAACGATGCTGTAAACAGATTAGTCTTTTGTCATTGGGTGTCGGAAAATATTCAGATAGATAATAACTTCTTATCTTACATCATGTTTTCTGACG
Source organism: Euura lappo (assembly GCA_018257835.1). NCBI lineage: Eukaryota > Metazoa > Arthropoda > Insecta > Hymenoptera > Tenthredinidae > Euura > Euura lappo. The sequence continues at coordinate 93,935 of JAEUYN010002295.1, forward strand.
AATCACGCTTTAATAATACGGGCGTAGTTAATCGCCACAATATGCATTATTGGAGCGACGTTAACCCTCACTGGATGCGGGAAGCAGGTTTTCAAGTCCAGTGGGGAGTCAACGTTTGGTGTGGCACCATCGGAGATGTTATCGTAGGGCCATATTTTTTCCAAGAGCATCTCAATGGTGCTCGGTATTTAAATTTTTTACAACAAGTGTTACCCGGCCTGTTGGAAAATGTACCTCTTGCTATACGAATGCAAATGTGGTTCCAGCACGATGGAGCCCCTGCTCATTTTTCCAGAATTGTGCGTCAGTTTTTGAATGGTAAGAACCTACATGATTACATCAGATTGAGTATCATGAAAAGCTGTATTTCTTGTGAGTATTGAATTGCAGCATTGATTTCAAATAGCTAACATAAGGTTTGGGAAAAGTAAGTCATTATCATTGAAAGGTTGATAATCTTGCTAAGCCATTTAGATAAGTAAACAAAATATAAGTTCCATGCATTCATCAAACAGTAGGATGATTGTATTTGGCAGATATACCAGAAATATAGAGGTAGATATAATAAAAAAGTATCTCTTGAGTATAAAAAATACTTGCATCGATCTATCGCGAATTTTGTGATGATGTATTTCCAGATATTTTAGTTATGTATCCGGAATATATGACAAATCTGTTCCGCGTATATGTCAAATATAAGCAAACATACTTCAGATTAAGTATTTTGTGCATGTATGAAAGATATATTTGAACGAATAAACAATATGTGAACTCCATGTATTTATTTTATATGCGTAACGAAGTATCCACCTCGTATATCGAACATTTAAAAAGGATATAAATTTGGATGTATGTTGTATATATCCATAGCATATATCATCCACATATATCAATTGGATATATATGACATGCAAATTCGATATATTGTGATACATAACGAATGTATGTTTCATATATAAGTTTTTGGGATACACATTGGCATATATACTGTGATGTATTTTTTTCCGTGCGGGTAGAAACCGTTCCGTCCAATTGGACGGTCTTCGGAGTTTCCTTCAGAGGGGACATTACGGGTCACATATCGTCACATCTTTTTCTTTTTGTCAACGGTGACAGGGTGATATTTATCATTCCATATTTGAGGGTACTTCCTTCAGTCGCGTTCTATGTGGCAGTGGCCGAGTGAAGGTGAATGAGATACGGGATATGGGATGTGGGATGTGGGGATGATGAAAAAGAGGGTAGAGAAAAAACGCCCGCTGGCCCTCGGCTCGCTTCTTCTCCATTGGCATCGTTACGTTTCAAGTGAGCGGTTGGGCTGGATATAGAAGCCTTGGCCGAGAAGGAGACCCTTATCGAAACAAAGACCGGTGTTGACCGTGTGTCTAGCCGTATAGAAAAGTTTCCGGTACTCGAGGAGAACGCCAATTACACTGGCTCTCAAAAGGGTTGGTTGCTACCAAAATAAATACACCAGCCTCGTATGCACTTCCGTTACACGGTCCTTACACGGTGCAGACTCAAACTGACTCAACCACTCTCCACTCTCGACCCAACGGAAAAAGTTGCCCTTTCGCATAGTCATCGATATTTTGATACTTCATTCTGCCGAAAAATGGCAATGTCGAAAAGTGCTTCTCCAAGCTTCACTTTCATGTCAATAATCGTATACCACGGTCGGTACAAACCCCGGACCCTGCTCACCTGACTTCCTCTACCACCGTGCCGCCATCGGGCCCTCGCACAGGTCTCCAGTAGGTTCGAAGCTGCGCATGGACACCCTGCGCAGATGATACTACCTTACCGACAGGGCCGCCATTTCCGTCAAATATCTGAAGACATTGAGTCCCGAGTTCGTCAAATGAGTGAAATTCGAAAGTAAGACTGAGAGTTGGAATTAAATCGTGCTTTCTGCATGTTCATGACGTGAAAATGGTGACTGATATTTTGAGGTGATTCATTTTCGAACAGAGTCCAATCACGATTGTCGATTCGAAGGCGAATGTCACTGAGTTTAATAGTTCGATTCCGATTCATGGAATTATTGTTTTTTTTTTTTTCAAATTTTCTGAGTACTGGAAATCAGTATTGAAAACCAAAAATTTGTGTAACCGAAAGTTTCAAAAGGTCAACATTTTGATACTCGAAAATTTCAACTGTGTTAATAGAAAATCGATTAAGTAATCATCCATCCGAGAATCAATCAGCACCAGCTCATAAGTAATAAGTAAAACTACAGAAGATTCTGATACTGTTTTTTGTTTCGAATAGTGTATCAGAAAGCCTGAGGTGGGATCACCAATATTCGAGCGTTTCGATTTTTTGAATTCGGTAGAAAGCAAGATATATATACAAAATATATAATTGTATCAATTCCAAAATTATTATCGTTACCATCTTTGGGCGGGGCAAGTTGAGACAATACGGATTGATCGACCTAACAGGACGTCACGAGCTTGTCATGCGCATTTACATGAGTCACATCAAATAGTAAGGATCGATCTACGTTTCCATATTTTTTTCCAATTTTTTGAACCAAAAATACACAAATTGACCACCAAATATCGTGTCTAGAAGCGTCGCGCGTCGGAATCTCCCACTTCGCGTAGCTACGTTACCGACCGGACCAGACCCCCCACCATCATTCGAGATGCATCGCCATGGAGGGGGGAACAGTTCCGTTGACGAATATTAATTGAATTGGCAGATAAAAATGTGAATAAAGCTTGCGGATGATGCGGGGGATATTTTCCCTGTATTATCGAGTCTCGTCCTCGCATTCATGTCAGCAGGAATCAGACTGCTCGTCAGCCTTCCCGAAGTAGGAAGAATAAAGGGATATTCTCCTCTTGTTCACAATATTTTGTGAATCAGAACCACTGTTCGATACGATCGACGGAATTAGTCCCTCTCTGCTGCTGGATCTTCTCCGTCTATTTTTCTACCTCTGATATACAGAAATCGAGTAAAAAAAAGTAACCTAAGAGATTTGGAGTGTATTTCATGAAAGCAGTGAGAGGCAAACAATGGTCCTCGTCGTAACACATATTCATACCACTTCAAGCTCGTATTTTACTCTATTCTGCAGGATGGGTACGCAGCTCCTGCACGACCTACTGTGTGTATCCATTGTTGTCGTGGAACCTTTCACTCTGCTGTTTTCTTATTTCGTCCCTTCAGGAGCCGAAACTGCGCGTGCTGCTTCGAGTATAACGTCCAATTTCGTCTGAACTACGGTTTTTCCTACCCATTGTCGTCCATTAACGCACGAAATTGAAAATTGTCAGAGAAAATGAGAACCGTATTTTTTCATGGCGTACATAATTATCCGCAGACTTATTCGTGTCGACTTGATTGGATTAGAACCGAACGGAAAAGGGAGACACAAAAAGGGAATAAAGATTAAAAGGATTCTTCAACCGATTTGTTTTTTCCACAAAGCGTCAAGAAGATGATCAGTACTGGTTAATTGGTGCCTCGGTGAAAAGGATTTCCGGTATGCCTGCCGGTATAATGAAGTGTGAAGGACATTTCAAAAACCACTCGTAACTTCGACCCTGACAACTGAATGCGGCTTCTGCTTTGATTGTGAACCTGTACCCATCGAAATCAATTAACTCATTCTCCCTCAGCCGTTGTCCGTTCATGAATGGAAGGGTCAAGTGTATCTTTCATCAGATACATAATACATATTCAGGTTGGGTATTTACAAGTGTGCGTAGGGTAAGAAACGCCGCTGTTTTGCCACCGTTGTTTTCTTTTCTTTTTTATTCATTGTTGAGTTGTTCATATTTCACAAAAAATTGAGATTATTCCGAATCAATAGGAAATGGAAGAAAGAAATCTATCGAAATGGAATATTTTACCAACAGGTAACGGCTTAAAGCTCCTGAAAAACTGATCATAATTCAGGAGATTTCGATTCTTATCTAGAATTTGCGAAGGATTCACGAAAAAAAACCGAAAAATAGTATGTCTACATTTTCAGGTGGTTATGTATTGATATCTGTAGAATCTAGAAGCTGATGTGTAGAAAATATGGTGCGGTTTGTCAACCTCACCAAACCAGAGTCTCGAAGATTTTAGAATTTGTTTATTGGCCAGACAATTCTACCTTCACATTTTCAATAGAATTCCAATACCGCCTACCTCGCGATTGACGTTGTGAAAAAATAAATTACGTTCCTCGCTGTCGTTATTTTTTTCATCTTAGTCGAGTTCTTTGAATATTTTAAGAATTCAAATTTCCAAAATGTAGAAGTGCCTTGGAAATATGACCTTTACATAATCTGTTTAGATGCTATCATTGTATTATACATGCAAATATGGTATGCCTGAGGGGCAAAGTAGAAGTATACTGTAAAAGGACGGAGGAGGACGAACCAAATCCCAAGTTTCCAGAGGAATCAGTCCACCGGAGAAATAACAAAATAATGGTCAATAATATGTAATAGAATTTCGTAAAACAATCTGGAGCTCATCCAATTATTGAATTCTGAATAAGAATTCAACGAAGAGAGGTAATCAAGCCTCTGTACACAATGGAAAGGAAGTAGCATGTCTTGGGAAATCAACTGGAAAGTCATTTTGATGTGAATACGCTTGGTGAGGGACAGAAATTTCCCTGATGTTCACGATGCAACAGAATTCGCAGTTTGCATAGAAACTTTTGTTCAATATTTAATATAGGTTCCGCGGATGTATAAAGTGGAGCGACTTCATCCAATTATCTCATCTTTCTTTCTCATTCGTTAAAAATAATGATTATGAATACTACAGGAGATTATATGTCAGTGCTCTTGGTGACGTTGCATAATTGTATTTTTACACTCGTTGCATTCCCTGTCAACAATTTATTTTCAATTCTGGGGACGAGTAGCCCGTTTGCGCCTAATTTCAGAGGAATTGAGAACTTTTGTGAGACGCTAGTTCCGGTTCCGTCGGAAATTTTGGCTCTTGAACTGAACTCAAAATATTTAGAATTGTTCAAGATATCAAAGCTTGGAATGCTGACAGTATGTAATGTAGACAAACTCTTATCATTAGTGGCTATGGCCTGAACTACGATCATCCATCATAGTTTTATTGTTTTCTATATACCTTTTCAAAAATCTGACTCACGAATTCTAGTTCAACCTTTGAAGATCCTAGTTCAGGCCAAAACAACTAATAATTAGAGTTTGATGTGAAAACTTTCAGCAAAGTCGGACTTATCGTGCGAAACGTGTTTGAAAAACTTGGGCATTACGTCACTTCACCTATTTTAGGTTCAGATTGGGCTAGGAAAATTAGTAAGAATACAAAATATCCAGATATTTAAAAGACTGGCTGGTGCCCTCGAAAAATGAAGATTCATGACCTATAGGTCATTTTTTCGTAAAACGTACTGGAATATGGAACAAAAAAGTGCGTGACATTTCAATTTCTAGAATCCAGACGAAGAGAAATTCCGAAAAATTTGTGTCTTATTTGAGATCCTGTTTTCTGGGTCAAATTTTTTCGTCCAGTTTTCCAGTTCTCTTCATTTTGGCTCAGTCGTTCCAACCTCCCTTACGGAAAAAAAAACCCTCAAAATATCACCTTCAATTGACCCCTCAACTTTCAGCGTGATTTCGTACCCCTAACTTGACGGTCGACCCTTAATTGAGGGATACCTTCAACTTGAGGACCAGCTCTCAAACGGGGGTCCCCTCAACTTCAGGGTTAACCGCGAAATAGGGTATTGAATGAGGGAAACCCTCGACTTGAGGGTTGCCTTCGACTTGAGGTTTGTCCTCGACTTGGGAACTAATTTTCACCGTCACTTTTCCAGCTTCGGGGTTGACTCTTCAACCATTAAGGGTCGACCCCTGAATTCCGGAGTCAACCTTTTGAATCTTGGAAATCTTCCTTTAGGGTTCAAGGTTTGGTTACCATTAACGCTTCACGGCTAAGCGTAAAGATTTCAGTAAAACTTAGCCATCTCAATTGTGAGGGACGCGGAACACCAACCTTCCAAAGTGACCCTCAACTTTACAGGGCTGAGTCTCAACTATTCAGGGTCTTCCCTCAATTTTAAGGGCAATCCCTCAACTCTTAGGATTGACCCTGAACGATCCAGGGTCTTCCCTCGATTTTCAAGGTTGACCCTGAACGCCTTTAAGGTTATCGCCAAATTTTAGGAGGTCGTCCCTCAATTTTCAGGGTTGAACCACCAATTTTTCAGGATTGACCTTCATCTTGATGGATCAACCCTAAAAATCAAAGGTTTAACCCCGAAGACTGGAGGTTTGACCCTGAAATTTCAGGATTTCCGTCCGAAATTGATGTTTTCACCACAAAAATTGAAGGTTCACCCTCAAACTTGAAGGGTTTTTTTCATAAGGGCTGCCCTAACGAATAACCATGAAAGAAGATGAAAAATAAGAACTGAGAAAAGTTGAAAAAATAAATAGTTGAAATGAAACTTTTTCATCCAAGAAATTCAATTACCCTTTTCCACCCTATCAGTTGTGATAGACGAAACTTTACGTCCGTGTTTTTACTCAGAGTGTTGATAGCGTCTAGACCCTAGACTCTTCTGGTACATATCCGCGCATCGCAGTTTCAGCTGACAACTTTCGAAGTGAACCTGTCGATATTCCTCACTAGCCGCTCACAAACTTTTTCCTCTTGAACATCTAATTTTTCTTCTTCTTCTTCTTCTTCTTCTTCTTTTTCTTCTATTTATCACTCATCGTCTGCGGGTTCAACCGTAATTTTTCCTTCCCTGTATTATTTTATCATCATTAACCTACCCCGTCTCGGTAAGGACGCTGAGCTTCGACTGCCGTTTCTTGCGGCATGTTTTTGTTTTTCCCTAACCGCGATGACGGCGAGTGAAAATCCTTTGGCTAAAATCTTCGATAAGGCGAAGCCCGCGTCGAGTCTGAAAGTTTATTTTCTTTCTTCTTGCTCATGCACTTATTCAAAGCGAATTTTCTTCAACTCGGTTCTATGGTTGGGGGGTTATAATATTTTTACGGCACAGGCATTAAAAAGTCACTTTTTGACGCCTGTTTTCGTTCCGGCAAATGGCACTTTATACCGCTAAGTTCAAAGTTGCGGTATAAAGTCTTTATTCCGCAACTTTGATGCGCAGTTCGAAGTGCGCATGTCAAAGTTGCGGAATAAAGTCTTTATACCGCAGGTTACCCCATCTCTATACGCAGTTCGTGCGGAACTCAACTGGCGTCAAAGTCACTATTAATGCCTTTTCCGTAAAAAATATTGTATGGGGCGCGCGCAGAAAGTAACTGTTCGGCAAGGTTATGTTTTTAGTACTCGCCGTTGCTTTACAAGGCTCGCCTTCGGCTCGCCAGGTGAAACCAACGGCTCGTACGAAAAACATAACCTTGCCGAATAAACAGTTACTTTCGGCGCATGCCACATAAATATCTATTGGACAGGGAAAACAATTATCCGTAATTAGATTACCGGTAAAAAGAGTCACTGCGAAATTAGCCCTCCGGCAATTAACTTGATTACCTGCTACAGTCTCTTGTCTCTGAACTTTGACTCGTGAATTTTTTCCTCTCTCTCTCTCTCTCTCTCTCTCTTTTTTTTCAGCAGTTATACCCGGCAATATGCGACCCTCTAGAAATTCACGGTCACAAAAGAACGTCGAGGGTTCAGCAATTTTCAACGAAATCGGGATATCAATGATTTTACAATGTATTGTTGTAATTTCGTTTGTCTCCTGCTGCGGGACACCGTTCGGATTGCTCATCAAATTTCACCCCCATTAAGATTACGCCCAAGGGAGTTCTGCTGGAGGCTACCAACCCCCTCGCATGCATATATATGAAAGCTTCGTTAAAAACTCTGAGCAATTTCATTCCACATGCTGTAATATGATCTGAAAGCGGGAATTATAGCTTGGTTTCATTTTAGCCCTCGAAGTTCTCGCTTTCACACTCGATTCAATATCAAGAAACATTATTGGTATCTCAGGTATACAGAAATTTCGTTGATTCGTTTTCAAAGTATTGAGATTTTCATTCGATTACTCGTGAAATCTGTTGCACCATCTTCCGCGAATCTCATAAAAAGGAAAGTCTGAATCTACGTAATTTTTTTTTTTTTATCTCTTGAATTCTGTTGAATCTGAAATCCTGAAAGTCACTCTCAAACGTGTAAAATCGTCAGAATCCTTTTGACCTCCTGTAAAATATGTAAAAATCTTACGTCTTTTGAAATCGTCTGAAATAAGACTCAGAATTCTCTCGTATTTTGTGAAAATCTTGTGAGACCGTGATAATGCCTTGAAAATCCCACGGTATTTCTGTAAATTTTTCCAAACCCTCCTGGAATCTTCAAAATCTCTCAAAAGTTTTTTTGTATTTTGTATGTTGACGATTATCATATTGCATCTGTATACCCCATCTGGCTTTACTAGAATTACGAATTCCCTTAATTTCTATCACAGTTTTAGGGCTATACTTAACATCCCATGAGATTAAAACGATTATTTGAGTCAAGGGTCTTCGACCCTCTTTCCAAGAAACGGCTACGAGGTTTCCGCTTCGGTGTAGAGAGCCAAAGCCTCACCTAGATTGTTGGAAGATTAGCTATTCCTCCACATTTAGGCTCGTAGGACCCGCAACCCTGCTCAGTTCGCAGGTGAAGTTGAACGAAACCATGTGGACAATATCGGGATCACAGACTGAGGGGCTATTCACCCCGGTTTTGGGTGTTCAGGTGACTGCCGACTTCCAGAAACTTCCAATGACTTGTCAAAACTTTCAAAGATTTACAAGGATTATCAGTTAATTGAAGAAATCTGGAACTTCTAATCGAAGATCCCTGCATCGACACGATTACCGACCGAGGGGTTCGAGTCCGTGCTACACACCGACTGTGGATAGGTTACCGGTTATAATGACCGATTTTGCCAAGGTTACCGACTGCTGGCCGATTTTCTCCTAAGGGGTACTGAAACTGGTTGATTTCCGTTTTGAGATGGGTTACCGAGTTCTAAATCGCCTCACTGACTTCACCTTTATTTGAACTCAATCTTGTAAGAAGATGAGCGAAAAATGATCATGTAACAAGATGATCGAAAGATCGACGTACTTTTCAATTTTTTTCAGTCATATATTCTGGGTACAATGTTCAAGAATTTTGTATCTCTTTCAATAACTTTTACAATTTCTTTACTTTGAAACCTTAACCTAAATAGCCGAGATTTTTAACCTAAATAGCCGTTACGTAAATACCGCTGGCCCGGATATTGACACAACAGAATCCCATTTATTAAACATCGAAAAACCGATCGAGAATCTAGTTTTTTGTTGATTTTATTTTTAAGGGGGAACTCCGTAGGTTTTTTCTGAAAAAATTGATTTCGCTATGAAACACCAGTCATCAAGTCAGACAGTAAGTAATGGAATAGCTTGAAAAACTGATTTTTAAAGTATTCTTATTTGCAGGCATTGAATGAACGATCAATGAAAATAGAAGCAATCCATTGGTGAATATTTACCAGACAGTATTAGTATTGGCTCGTTCAATAACTGGGACAGTTTAAAATTGAAAATCCTTTTCCCTTGGAACCGAGAACGTCGGAATTTGAATTCGCCAGGTTACAGTTTGTGCAGGAAAGCAATTTCCAGGTAAACCACAAAAAAGCTCTCAAAGCTCACTTCACGTGTGCAGCACCAACTGCGTTCCGCAAAGTTCTTGAATCGCAGCGCACGATGCCGTGGCTGTAATTTTCAAATTACGACGTGAATCCGACCACGGTGAGTCAGATAACTTGAGAAGATATCTTCAAGAACCCGGGCTAGACGTTGAGCTCGTAATTTTACCCCAAGGATTATTCCTCAGACACACTTAACTTTCTACCGAACCACCCCTGAACCCTCTTCTAGAGATTTAATTTCCTTATCATCTCCACTCAACGAATAATTCTTGTTAAAGTTTCGATTTCTTATTTCTGATCTAATTTTACAGCACGACCCTTCGATATTCTCCACGTTCTGGCATAGGTACTGAATTCAGACAAGCTCCGAGCTTTCACATCTCGTTCAGTCCTCTTCACACACCGTTGAGGCTGTTTCCTAGATACCCTAGTCGGTACTTACAGCAGCCAACGCCCTTTGTCGCTATTCACTTCACCCACGAACCACTTTGGGCTCGTATCTAAAGAGCACACGAAGCTCCAGAGGTCCAAAAGCTGAGTGCGATAACCTTGAGGCTGTGCCCAAAATAAAAAATCTATGAGAAATCAAAATTTGCGAATCACCGAAAGGATGTCACGTGAATAATTGAACCGGGTGGATTATTCCTGACAATAGGCTATTCTTCGAGAAACCGCGTGTGCTGGGTGTTGGCTTCATGATCGCAAAGCTGAGGAGTAAGCATTGCATATTTAATGCCGCATCTCTCAACCGTCTTTCAAGGGTCCCGTTCCTCACGGTATTAGCATAGCAAACATGGGTTTGCATTATATCTTCTACTGGTCTTGCCGCGCAGACTACGTTCACTACTGACGATGAGCCGCAGTACTTCCATCCAGGGGTTATATTCCCTCTTTGCTCAATTGTTTTGAAAGTTGTTTATGCTTTTGATACAGTGGAATTGAAAATTTCGTGAATCCTACTTGGAAAGCTTTCTTCTTTGATGCCAGTGTGAAGGACCCCGTTTCAGGAAAGTGGAAGATGGAGAACTTGGCGCATGCGCACATCGCAAATGATCTACTTCTCGTTCTGAGGTAACGATGTTAAGCACCACTTGGTGATGTGTAAAAATTATGTCAGGGTCGAAATCAGGCCCTGATTATTTGGCCTGATTACAGTTCGGGCCCTGATGACGACGTTTAACGTTTGGCACGGCGTGCCTCGATTTGGTTTTAGGATAACTGATCAGGCCCTGGTCAGGCCCTGATCTACTGGCCTCGTCAAAATCTTAGCAGTATGTTTTTAAGGATAACTGATCAGGCCCTGGTCAGGCGCTGATCTGCTGACCTCCACCAATTGTGAGGGCATTGCTCAGGGTCTAATGAGCTATCCTTAAAAAACATACTGCTAAGATTCTGACAATGCCAGTATATCGGGGCCTGATGTACGAAACGTTACATTTTCAGTCGGGGCCAGAAATTGACACTTTAATGGGGGTCCTAACATTGGTCAGGCACTTTTTAACAAATTTCTACACGGGGAGTGAGTCTTATAAAAGTATTTGGTTGTACGAAGTAGGTGGTGTAATGCCTCGAGATAGGTTAGACTGGGTACTGGAGAGAATCTGACGAAGCTAATTTCGCGGTGGATAAACCCGATCGAGTGTTAATCGAAATCGATCCAGTTTCGCATTGACTCGCGGTTCATCCGAAGAGCTGTGGGGTGGTCGAAAAATTCTTTCGATTCCTCAGAGAAGTCAACTGATGGGGAATGAAATCGCGGTTCTCATTGTTAGATGAGAATGAGAAAGAGAGAGAGAGAGGGAGAGAGAGAAGGGAGGCTGAGAAAAATCTCGGTAAAAAATTTCGAGAAGAAGTTCCAAGAGAGAGTGAGAGAGAACAAATGGAAAAATAGGTGGTTCGGATCGTGGGACCGACACGTAATTATATCAAGAGGATTTAGAGTCGAATGTGAATAACCTTTTGAATTACGATCCAGCAAAGCTCCGGATTACCGCGACCCGAGAGCGGGAATATCTGATCGGAATTTTCGATTATTATTTAAATCGTGTAAATTGCGCGTAGTTATCGGGTCCCATTGATAATTGTATGAATAATTCCCTCCGCTTTCGCGCACACACCAGATTTTTCGTTACCGCGGATCATCTGATACTTATTTGCATAAATAATTCGCTGAATAGATATCATGCGATTCTGATGAATCGGGTTATTAAAATTTATAAACCTCCGAATAAATCAAAACTCACTGTGCTTGCGGTTACTTCGAGAATATTTAATGAACAACTCTTCATTTTACCCGATCTTTCTCGAAGTTTATACCGCGGTTTCTCGCTGGATCTATCAGCTAATTAATTTGAAATGCAATCTCCATTATTATCGGAGGTAAAAGTCTCGTCTTTGCTTCTGTATCGAAGTTATATTCTTGAGCGAATGGACTCCTCTATGAAAAACTTTCGGAAGGAGACCTAAAAAAATAAGGGATTTGCATACAAGATGCAAAGCTAACAACGACGAGGTATATAATACGAAAAATGAACATTTTATACCGGAGATATTTTTAAGGATCAAGCTTTTATCTTTCCGACCTGGTCAGAGGTTCGGGAATTCGGAGTGGAATGGAGTAACCCTGGTTTCTTCCATAAATATTGACCCTAGTGTATTTTTGTTTTTTGTTTTTTATAGCAAATAGAATATTTTCAGTGATAATTGTCCGACACTTGGCAACAATAAATTATTTTACTCATTTCAACTTCGCGATGCAGGTAATAGGTACGATTTAGGAAACCCGCTGCTTCAATAGCACCGTCTGCAAGCTCCTAAAAAGTCGATGACACTTCTGAAGATTTCGATGTGCACATAAAATTGGAGAAAGATTCATATCAAATGATGATGTGACTTCATCCATATTTGTGGGATCTAGAGGCTCAAGTGTGAAAAGTGGTAGCCTTATTTTTGATGACCTAACATTTTTTTGGGGAAAAACAGAATCACAGAATTATCACTCAGTTTTCTTTAGATTGCTGACAGCATCATCAGAATTCGTGAATCGAGTGGAAAACTAGTTGAATTCCAATGTACATAGAAAGCACTAAAATTGGAAGGAGGATATGGAACACGTCTCGCTGCAGGCTGAGTAAAGCGAGTGTAACTAAGGCAACAAGGCTGCAAGATTCGTCTATGAATATGAATTTATTTTAATATAATTTGCTTGTAAGGTAGAAATTTCTCTTCAATTCTCGTTTGCTTCACGACGAAGTAGAAAACGCGATGTCTTCATATGCTGCAGCTGCATATATTATATACCTAGAAACGTGTATGCATTCTTCAAACAGCTACTCATCCGATAATAATTCAATAAATTAACACAGAGATCCGAAAGTGATCGAAAAATGTAACGAAACGTCGATTATCCAACGAAAAAACCATGAGCCCAGCTGTTTCATGAATATTGTGCGTGACGATGTGCTCATTGCCAATTTAATCGTGAAATTAATGTGAAGTTGTCCCGTTATTTATTTTGTTCTCAGCTATTTTGAAATTTGTAAATCTGACCTCAGATTCTTGATCAGCGGTTCAAAAAACCTTCGAGTTCAAATTTCCGTAAGATTTCGAATGTTTTTAGTATTTTTCCCAGCAAATCGGACTCGCCATTTTGAATTTCGCTAATCTGACTTCAGATTCGTGATCAGTGACCCAAAAAAACCACATGGTACCAAATTTCATTGAAATCCGTTGATTCGTTCTCAAGATATCGTCATTTTTGTTGCGTTTTTGAGAATTTTGTTATTTGAATAGTTAAAAAAGTACTCATCCGATCGAAGCCAAAATCTAATCAGTTCTGAGTTAAGAAAAGCCCCGTCGATTGAGCCCAAGTTGATCGAAATCCGACCACGCGTTCTCGAGATATCGCGCGGACAAAAATGTGGTCACGCACATACACACACCCTGACGTCAAACTGAAAATAGTCGGAGGTGATTGTTTGGATCTCGAAACGTGAAGATTTAGTGAAAACTCAAATTTTCATTTTCGGGGTGATCACAATAACTTCCTTTTTTCGCTGAAAACAGAGAAACGGGAAGTTAAAAATTAAAAGCAGCTTTCATTTCCTGAAATCGTTGAACCCTTAAAAGTTTCCAGAGTATAAAGTAGTACGGTACACAGGTAGGTAACGCAGAGCTGGTATAGGCAGCCAATGTTTTACTCGGAGGTTGGTAAAACTTTTGGAAAACGAACAAAGTTAGACAATATAAAATGCTCTTTATTCAACTAGATTATGTGGGAAATAAGATGATTACTAAAATAAAAGTTTTAATTCGTTTATTTTTTTCTGTTTCATCTTGTCTCTTTTTTCCCTCTCAGTACCTCAATTTTTTTCTCTCTCTCTCTCTTCTCTTGTTTACCCAACAAACTTACATCCTCTTTTCGAGTTACGTCGCCCGGTAATTCAATGAAAAAGTTTTCACAGAATGACGAAACACTTTGTTGCCTTTTACCTATCCACGTATTTATTCGCCTCTGCGCACCCTGGTGGATGAAATTATTTCAAGTTATAATAATTTTGTTTTCAATATCACTGAGATGTATTTTGATTGAAATTATCGGAGAACACATCGATAAATGAATTCGATTTTCAATATCAAACTTCAATTTTCGCAGTAAATTTACATATGCGAGTCAATTTACCAAAGCAATTCTAAACCCGGTACGTTTCACTGCTTCAGTACAATACCTCAAGAGATATGCGGTTTATGTCAAATTTACCGAGTTGAGGACTCTCGGAACGACACTCTACAATTATTCCCAACGATAAAACATAAATCCAGATGTGATTTCAGGAACAGATTTCATTACTTCATAATATTATGATCACATGAAAACCTATACATCATCTTAGATCTGACCTTCAAATTCTATCAGAGGGGGAAGTAACTCCTTAAATTCACGTGTCAAAAGTCCGTGAATTAATTCGTAATTCACGAATTAATGGGAATTACCTGAATTCGAAGTGAATTACTTAAAATGACGAGAAATACCTGAATTAACTTGAAGTGAATTACTTGAATTGACAGGAATTAGGTTGAATTACTCTGAATTATTTTGAATTGAATGAATTATTCTGAATTATTTCAACCCAAGAATTGGTGTGTCACTTAAATCTCGAGTTATTTCTCCCTCGATTCTATCTTATCATCATCATGGTCATCATCTTGTAAATTATAGATCGGAATTAAAAGAATCAGACCCCTCATCTCATATGATAATTTCAAACCACATATAGAATCATATACCATATATCGTATACATGACCATGTAAAATTCAGTCTCAAGTTGTTTATCATCAAGAAACAACTTATCAGACTGTTGCTGTGAGCCAATCCAACTGTCTGAAAGCTCATTTTTCGATTCCAGTAAAGTTCAGACTGTAGAATCGTTAGGAATTCTCCCTGTATATAAAGTGCAAGAACTAATGACTCCAAATCGACCCTACTGTAGGGGATTATGTAATTGATCAATAAAAAATCAACTTGGTTTATCGTATGATGAATCATGAAATATTACGACCGATTTCACGACACAATTTATGATGTAGTTTTGTGTATAGGTCATTACAATATGGCAGGGATATGATTTGTTATAAAGTTTATCGAATGTAATTTATTTTCTGTTCAGACCGACGCGAAGGAAAAAAGAATAACAAATTTCCCAGTGTGGGATAGAGAGAGACTTCCTGACGATCATGAAGTACAACTGTATCGAAGGATCCGGGTCGAGCTTTAAGGAAGATCGTTGATGCAGTGGGAAAGTGTTTTTCATTCTTTCCTCCGGCCCGAACAGGAAATCTATGGCGTTATAAACTTTATAATAAATCATCCATCTGTAATATTGTAATGACCTATACACAAAACGACATCATAAATTGTATATCAAATCGCGTCGTAAAATCGGTCATAATATTTTATGATTCGTAATATGATAAACCACGTAGTTTGGGGGGAGTGGGGGACATTGATACACGAGGATCCTCGATACATGACTAATAACTCACTAATGAAGGGCCTTATGCATAAAAGGTTGCACTACTTTCAACCTCTTTGCAGAAGACGCTCGGAAATTTGACAGCCCTAATTATGTTTTGTTGTCAATTGTGCCAAGATACGTTGTTTTCAGAGTTTGCAAGAACACCTTCGGTTCGCTGTCCTCCGATTCCAATTCTTTGTTAATTGTGTAGGACCCAAAATTGTGGCATGGAGCGGAATGATACATCACGTAGATGTGTGGCTTGATGCACATTAAACTGTCTATTATATGCTTTTATTTTCACTGCTAATTGGAGGCAGTATTTCTACCAACTAATCCTATTTGGCATGCGACTGTTACGTGTGCTGCATGATTTTAATCCATCTTTCGGCCAGACTAACACAATACTAAAAATGCCTGTGTAGGTGAAAAGGTCGTTACCTCTGCAGCAAACGAAGTGATTGCTGGTGCTCTTTCAATCAGAAAACCAGTCTACAATCACGCTACACAAAATTCGAAAAATAGTTTGTCCTACTACTAGTAACAAACATCTAACGATGAAATGGAGTGATAATTTACGATCCAGTGTCTTTGTCAGACCACTAGAGGAAAAATTTATCAATGTCTCCCCACTCGCCCACCATAGGTGATTTTTTATATGATTAATTATATGATCCTTTTTCAGTAGGGAACGGCTGCTATTGATATTTCCCTATGTATTTTCTGCTCGTGATTAACCTCGTATCTGTCACGCGTTGTACTGAAAGACCCTACCGTATTCCCACGTTGATAAAGAACCTGTGATGGTAAACAACTTATGCCATATGTGACTAGGATGGATTTTGGAATCAATTTTGAAGAATCGAGACTTGCTTGAGTTGATACACAGTTTGAACTGACCACATCATCCTATATTTTAGCATACTGTTTTTTTATTTTTTATTTTTAATGCTTGCTATGCGATGCTGTGCTTTCAATGTACCAAAGGTGCTAGACTCTGGATCTTTAAGCTTCTTAATCACTCACGCTACTCTACCTTCAATCTTATTCATTGCACTATTCTACTAATCTCACTACTCACTCTTTCTCTACGTTTTCTTATTTCACTCCGATTTTCTCAATGCTCTTCTTCATTCGTTCTCTCCATTTAAATTTCTTCTTCTTTGACGATCTTGAACTTTAAGCCCTGTTATCACCTAAGCCTTTCTTTTTTTAATATTCATCACCGACCATCTCCTTCCTTTCCCAAGATTGCTTTGCATAAATAATTTTAACCAGAAATTGATAAGTCGTACACGACTCTGTAGAGGAAACCAAGGTCTGGCATTGACTGATTGTGAGTAGTATGAGTCAAGGTTGTACGGTCGGACAGCGAATACAAGCCGTAAGGGTTGTCAGCTGTGCCAATGGACTCTTGTCAACGTTGGTGAAGATAAACGGGAGTTAGTTGCGAGCAGCTGGACGAAACGTTATAGACGTGAGATTAGGGTCCAGTATACCAGAGGCTAGTGATGAAAAAAAATTCTTCTCTGAGACAAGGGAGAAATTCCAGTTGTAAGAGTCTCGAAGATTGTTTGATCTCGCTTCAATCTTTGATATCCAATCGTGAAAAGTAGTGGGACTTTAATTAATCCAACCCTGATCCTTTTCAGTCGAGTGCAGAGGAGATTCTTTTTGTAATATTTTTTGCCATCACTCTTGCGAGATTTCTTCTTCGCGAATTATCTCTGACAAGAGAAAAGGGGGATGAAACCGAGACCCGCAAAGAGGTCAGGCCAGACCCGGGACCAACACCTAGAGGTCCAACAATAACAGGGACGTTACACATTACAACCAGACTTCGCAATGCATTTTGCTCCGGGATGATAAATTCCTTGTTATTGTTATTATTTTCGAGGGTGAGGTCGCGCGCTAGGCGACACCCCGCAGAATAATGGGGTCATGTAGAGTAGAAAAAAGCTCATCTGGTGTAATTCGCGTTGCAAGATGTCTGGCTAGTCGACCAAAAAAAATAAACACGAGAAAATAAAAGACCAGCAACGATTAATCTCTTCGAGATAGGAAAAATCTGATCAAAGTTCGAAGATTGATGCCCCGGGAATTAGCCTGCGAGAAACAAGAATCAGTCGCACTCGTTGTTCGCTGAAATTAGCTGAATGTTTAGTCGGATTAAATGAATTACACGAAATTACCGTCTCCCGTTCATGTATCACAATATCCAACCCAATTCCGTGGGACGGGAATCAATTCGACTGAGGGTAAGAGCGGGAAAAGCCGTAGGCACTCGCGAAATTTAATTTAGCTAAACGAAAATTAATTGTCGTAAAAACGAGGCCGCCGAAACCCATCGCATAACGGTACTACTTTTCTTCATTCGTCGTTTTTTGCCAACTAATTTCTTTGTTCCTTCTCTCAAAATCAAAATTGATTAATAACAAAAAATATTCGCGAATATTTTGAATTCGAGAGAAAATTAAGAATTAAGAAATGGTATGGAATCACGAAATATTGAATCATTCAAACAATTTTTACAGAATACTGAGTATTTTTCTGGATTTCTGGAATTGTTTTTTGGATTCCCAATATTTGAAAATATTTGAAGAAAAGAAGAAAAGAATTTCGATTGGGTTGCTTAGGATGAATGTTGAATTAGATTTGTCAAGTTTAACTGGTCCCCTAGAAACCAATGTGAATGAAGCAGATGGAATTTTATCCATAGCCTTTTTCCCCGCCCCCAGAGTCTCGGATAAGCTCGTAATTGTTCTTTAGCTTTCAGGGAATTGTAATTTATAGAGGCGTTAACTTCCTCGGATAATCGTTCGATATTGCCTCCTGGCCGTCTACAAGTTTTGCTGCTAGGATAGGTGATAGGTGAACGAACCGACCAACACCTCGACTATAAGGGGGTCATCGGACTCCGCCGGGAACAATAATATCTGATATCTCGTAACACAATTCATTGTGATCGCGTATACTCTGGTCACAAACGGTTACAATTTTGCAATAAATGCCTCAGCCTCAGGCCAGGACCAGCATTTGGCTATTTAGCAAAAATACACATTTTTGGAGATAAATAGACTTCAATAATCTACAATTTGATCAGTGATTTTTTGTGCTGTAGTTCTAGCTCTGAAACAGATCTCAGGATTTTTAAAAGTTTTTTGAGCTTCCCCATTTTGAATTATAAATTTTGAGTCAGAAATAATAGAGAAACGGAAGAAGATATATAGAAGGATCATAATCAAATGGGTATAGTTAATGGAGCTTGAATAAGATGTGTCAATATTTTCAGGAATAACATTTTTTCCAAGTGTCAGCTATTAATCGACTTTTTCAAAAATCACTTGTCGTAAGGTTTCAGGCAGACGGTTGATTCGATTACGTCTCTCGACGTCTCATTTTCTTCGGAGAGAAATGGATGAGAAAAAATATTGGACCAAGTTATCAGCAGAATTGTGATTGTCGCTAAATCTCGATAACTGACCATAACTTATCACAGGATTTTTTTGTCTCAGTTTCCCTCATTCACATGTTGAAAAATTGCTCTGCGAAAGAAATGAGACGTCGAGAGACATGATCGAATCAACCGTGTGTCTGGAACCTTACGACAAGTGATTTTCAAGAACGCCAATTTTTTATGTGTGATGAACTTTGGACACGATATCAATGATTCTTGGAGTATGGAGAATTTTTTGATCGACCCTTTACTGGTCCCTTTAATGGGCTGCCAGTGTAGTTGGATGACGAGGATGATCCGAAAAGTCCCTAAAACGAGAGACTGCCTTAAAATCTGATGAAATCGAGTAAGATGTAGTCAAGGGTTCAGGGGGTGCTTATCTGCGTGGTTGGTGGTGCCGAAATCGAGTGGAAAAAAATTTTGATTGAGTAATTTTCAAACCCATAAATAAAGATATAATGAATTTTCATAAGTTTGACGGTGGGTCGAAGGGGGTTGGAATAAACGGGGAGTGAGGGCCTATCCAGGAAACTTTCTAAGGGATATCTGGAGTTTCGGCTCGCGTACGAACCCTCGAGGCTCAATATTTCTTATTAAGAAATGAAGTTATGGAGAGTCCTGGCCGGGAACGAAGCGAGAAACCTTTAACAGAATTATATCAATGGATCTGGCCAATACGGAATCGAACCCTCAACCGTAGACCGGTTTTTCACGATAATACCCAAACTGTCACACGCTTCACCATCGATCAAACCACCACCGGATCGATTATCACAATTCCACTACTAGGCTCCTGCACATCGCCACGACGAGGGTGACAAATCGCGTTAACCACGATTAGCTTAGCAGCTTGGCTAATTGTCAGTCAAGGGATCGACTCGTAATCCTCAACGGCTGTTACCGAGCATCGATGTGGTCACTGCGATTTTGATTAATCTTTCAAAGCAACATCGTTTCAAATTGATCGTATTGGGGTGATTTTTTTCATTTTCTCACTGTGGAAAATGGTCAGACTTCTAAAATTCATGGCATCAATCATGAACGCATCATTCAATCAACGAAGTTATTGAAGATAATCAATAAGGCTTGTAAAATAAAACTCGGAAACTTTAATGAAAGTTAATAAATGATTTATTAACTACTGAACGATCTTTACACGAAACTATTTTAACAAACAACTGAACTCTCATTCACTATAAACATGAGAGTTGTCTTGACAACTAAACGACTGTACAGCTAGACACTGTGTTTCAATACTTCCTCTCAAAGTGACTAGCCGTTTCCTATTAAAATAACTTATTCGAAAACATCAAGATAAAATTACAATAAAACAATCTTACGTTAACAGGAACAATCCTCCTGTGATATTACTCCTAGCATACTTCGTAACCTTTGAAATCTTACTCTTGTCAAGGGTTTAGTCATAATATCAGCTACTTGATTTTCTCCTGCTACATGTTCTATTTCGATAACGCCTTTATCAAATTTTTCACGAACAAAGTGATGTCGTATTTCAATATGTTTTGAACGCTTATGGAATTCAGGATTCTTAGCTAATTTAATCGCACTATCATTATCAACAAAAATTGTTGGAATGTATTTCACATTAGTTATTTCTGTTAATAATCGAGTCGTCCATATTAATTGCTTGGTTCCTTCACTCGCAGCTACATACTCAGCTTCGGTTGTTGAAAGAACAACACTCTGTTGTTTCTGACTTAACCAAGATATGGCGCCTTCAGAATATTTGCAAACCACACCTGTTCTTGAACGTCTAGTTTCCAAATCTCCTGCAAAATCTGCATCACTGAAAGTCTCAAGTTCTTTTTGTTTATTATTAGCCTTATATAATAAACCATAGTTAAGAGTTCCTTTCAGATATCTAAAAATTCTCTTTACTGCTATCCAATTTGACAACTTGGGAGCTTCCAATTTTTCAGCTGCTACACTAACTGCATAAGCAATGTCAGGACGAGTTGAAGTCACTAAATACATCAAACTTCCTACAGCTTGTCTATAAGGAACATTTTCAGTAACAATTAAATCTTCCTTATTTTCTTGGCTATTATCCCTTTCGCAAGGTACGGTAACTGCATTTGATTCTAGCATTCCAAATTTTTCTAAAACTCTTTTTGTATAAGTTCTCTGATTCAGAAAAATCGAGCCATCGTCAAAACGTGTTATCTGTACTCCAAGATAATAATCCAAAGATCCAACTTTAATTTTAAATTCTTTTCTCAGATTTTCAATAAAGAAAGTTATTTCATCTGAATTCGTTCCTGCTACTAATCCATCGTCAACGTAGATTGCCCCCAGAAGCTTTCTATTACCTTTTTTTCTCATAAATAAACACGAATCTGCCAAACTACAAATCATGTTCTCCTTTTTCATAAAATCTACGAACCTCTTGTTCCAGGACCGCGGTGCTTGTTTCAAACCATACAAACTTCGGTATAATCTACAAACCCGTCCTGTCCCATCATCATAACCTTCAGGTTGCCTCATGTACACTTCTTCTTGTAGTTTTCCATACAAGAAAGCCGTTTTAACATCAAACTGCTGAAGTTGAAGATTTTCGGATGCTGCAACACTTAGGACTGCTCTCACTGTGTCGAATCTTGCCACAGGACTAAACGTTTCTTCATAGTCAATTCCGTGTCGCTGAGAATAGCCTTTCGCTACGAGTCTTGCTTTAAATCTATCGAAGGTTCCATCCGATTTTTCTTTAACTCGCAAAACCCAACCATTCTCCACTATTCTTTTTCCTTCTGGTAAATCAACTAACTTCCAAGTTTCATTTTCAGCGAGTGAGGCCATTTCTTCTTCCATCGCTTCTTTCCATTGACGCGCTTCGGAAGATGCCATCGCCGAATCAAAAGAATCGGGAATAACGTATTCAGCAACCATTGTATGATAGTTCAAATAATCAGGCTTACGAGTTACTCTCTTCACTCTGTCTGAAGACTGTCCACCATCCCTGTTATTCAAAAATACTCCCTCTGTTTGCTTACATACGAGTTCTGTGACCCGATCCAAACCTTCAAAATTTTCAGGTACTTGATCTTCCTCATGATTTTCGCAGCTTCTGTCGTCTTCTTCCTCTTGATCCTCATTTCTTCTGTCAAGTTCGCTGTTTTCTTCGAATTCTTCCTCTTGAACCTTGCTTTCTTTATTACCATCAATTCTATTGATGACTACATCTGTTTTTTCAACTTCCGATCCACAATCAATAGTCAATTGTACTTTGTTCAAGAATAAAGTTTCCCGTTTGAAGATAACATCACAACTCAAAAAGATCTTCCTTTTACAAGGAATCCAGACGCGAAAACCATCCTTTTCACCACAGTACCCGACGAAAAAACCTTTGATACTCTTCTTATCCCATTTTTTTCGTAACTGTTTTGGTACATGTACGAAACATTCCGTACCAAATATCCGCAGATGATCAATATTCACAGCTTTTCGTCCAAACCACAACTCGAACGGAGTTTTATCCTCACTAGATGTTGGACCCGTATGATTGAGTACATACGCAGCTGTATTAACCGCTTCTGCCCAAAGTTTGATTGGTAAATTTTTAGCATGTATCATAGAGCGTGCACTTTCTACTAATGTGCGATTTTCTCGTTCTGCAGCTCCATTCTGCTCTGGTGTGTAAGGCATAGATATTCTAAAACATATGCCCCTTGCTTCAAGAAATTCTCTAACTTCTTTATTATCAAATTCTCTACCACCATCACAAAGGAATTCTTTAACTGTATGTCCTGCAGTACTAGCTTCATTCAGAAAAGTTTTCAAACCATGTGCAACCTCAGACTTCGCTTTCAAGAAGAAGACTCGACGAAATTTTGAGAAATCGTCTTTGAAACATACAAAATACTTCGCACCTCCGATAGAATCTTCTTGCATGTGACCACAAACATCAGCATTGATCAACTCACCAGCTTTGTCAGGTCTCTTCTCCCTCGTATGAAAACTTTTTCTGTGTTGTTTTCCGAAGACACAACCTTCACAGAAATCTTCACTACTGCTCACATCAATTCCCTGTAGCTTGAGAATCTTCTTGACATGTCTCTTGTTTTGATGACAGAGTCGCTCATGCCACAACTGTACAGTATCTTCTGCTGATGCAACAAAAACTTCCGCAGCTATTTCCGGCATTCGCACACGCATCTCTAAAATATAGAGACCCTTCTGTGTTTTCTTCCCTGTCAACTTCACAGCTCCTCCTTTCGTAAATGTACATCCATCCCGATCAGCTTGAAATTTGAATCCTCTCTCGATATTTTGACTGATCGGAAACAAATTTCTTCCTATCTTTGGAACATACCAGACGTCTACCAAATGATTCCGCTGCCATAACCTATTGAAGATAATCAATAAGGCTTGTAAAATAAAACTCGGAAACTTTAATGAAAGTTAATAAATGATTTATTAACTACTGAACGATCTTTACACGAAACTATTTTAACAAACAACTGAACTCTCATTCACTATAAACATGAGAGTTGTCTTGACAACTAAACGACTGTACAGCTAGACAATGTGTTTCAATAGAAGTCATAGAATATTCTGGGCTTCTACGAACATTAGTTTCCCAGGGATTTTTGGGTGTCTGATTCTGCATTTCGACGGCAGTATGGAAGAACGTGACATATCAAATTGTGCCACAAGAACGAGACATTTCAAATTATTGACGAAAAGGGTCGTATGTCCTATGTTTCAGCGTAGAAGATACGACCTTCTTCATTCAAAATCTGAGATGTCATGTTTTTCTAGCACAATTTGAGATGTCACGTTTTTCCATACTGTCAACGATTTGATACCAAAATTGTGGGATTGGAAACAGACGAGAATTATACGAACTAGATAAAAACTCACATTTGTGATTTTTCGTATTCCAAAATGCTTGTGCTGTATAGATTCGAATACTTGGCATTTCCAAAATAGCCCTTTTCACAGCAACTATCAATTTTTGTCTCTCTCCCAATCATTGTTGATTTCATAATGCTTCATGCTCCGTCACGAAGGATATTCTGGAGCTCTCGACCTCAACTCCTCATTCCCACTAATTGATCTCAAAAACAACTCAAAATATGATTTTTAATTTTTATCATAAAATTTCTGAAGACTGCCTCGTCGTTTTCGCCACTATTTTGAAAACCGGAAATTCAGTAACAGATTCGATCGGTCGAAGACCAGAGAAAACGCGGCCGTCAATTGAAAAAAACCCTGAACATTGTTCTGGGATCTGAAAAGTTTTTTGAATTTCGGAACTCCAGCTTTTTGAACAAGTATAACTGTACAGTTGATGAATAGAGAGGTGGAATTCGGCGAGCTTTTTTTTATCATAGAACGATGACTGATTGAAATTCAGGTTAAAAATCGCAGAGCATCGGGTGCTGATTAATCCGGGATGAAACGTGAAATCCTCGAAAAACGAACGAACGTCAATAACGAGAGAATAAAAAAAGGTAAACAAAACTCCTGCAGGTACTCACAACTAAACAAAAAAAAAAATAACATCGACAAATGGATATTAACGAATCTGTATAATCTCCCTTCTGTCTGAACGGTTCAACGAACTTCCAATTTTATTACTTTATTTTCCATTTTGTATTTTTTTTTTCATCAGTTTGTTCTCATCACCGCGTCCACCGACGTCAATTCAAATCCTCGTGTACGTGGGTTGGCTTTGGATTTGGATTTGCGTGCGGGAAGGAATCGGCTTACATGGCCGAAGCAACTCCTTCGGCAAGCAATCTTATTCAAATTGAGGATTTCAGACCTGCACTACGGTTTCACAATATCCCCCCCTAAACCATTCGAATAGCGATAAGGCAATAATGCCGAGTCAATATTTGTCTAATTCGAAAAATAACGACCCCCCAACGACCGAATGCCATCCAAAATACGTGGAAGTAAGCTGAACCTGACCCCGAATCTGAATGCAACCTGACTTAAGAATTTCTTATATTGGTCCTGGGTCCTGCATGTGGCCTCGTTGTCTCCCCGAATAGAATCTCCGTCTCTCCTTTTTTTTTACTTTTTTTTTATATTCAGAAGCATAAAAAAGATTCTCTCTCAACGAGGGGATTAAACTTTCATCGCCCCAATTAAGCTGCGATTTTTGACGTTCCATCTATTCCGTTTCGTCTGAGACCTGAGGGAATTAAGTCACTTGTAGAACTGTCAGGATTTCATATACAGCATGGGCTAAAAATTGAGCGAGAAAAAATATGGAAATCTGAAGGGGTCGCTGTAATCCATTCCCATTTCCGTCGATCGAAGAATGGAGGAACGCTTCTCGAGACGATATGCAACTATTTACCCACATCGATGACGATGCAGGATTTTCAGAGTCTCTGAGAGTATGGAGAAGCCGGCGGCATCGAAAAGGGAAAAAAACTTCCAGGAATACTCATATCGTTATCTAACTGGAAAATGTTAGGTGCTTATAAATCATGTGAAGTAATACGAACTCAAATACAACATTCAGAATCGTCTTCTGTTATGACCTTCAAATGTAAAAAAAGTCAAAACTGCCAAAAGTCATTATTCATATTTTAGAATTTTTGTCACACGATTTTGAGAATACATTTTTTTGTCTACGATGCGCGAAATAAAGTCTATCGGTAGATCGATTTGAGTTTTTTTGGTCTCATCCTATTCAGTAAAGAGGCCTTCTCAAAACGAACGGAGAACTTGTTGATCCGATCAAAATTGTACCAGATATTCGTCATTTTTCAGAATAAAATAGTCTTTTTCTCTGTTCATACGTTACTTTTCATGATAACTCGAGTAGAAATAAAGGTATGAAAAAGTTATCTGTTCATATTGAAAAGGCCTCTTTACCAAACGGTTTGAGACCAGAAAAACTAAACTAACTATTGACACATTATTTGATCGATGATTGAAATATTGACAATTTTCTTTGATCACTTGATGCTTTCACATCAAATTAATTCTTCTGCTCAATTGACTGAAGAATAAAAATTTGCACTGAGTCGTTTTTTTTTTCATGAAAAGAAGATATCGACGGCAGTATGGAAGAACGTGACATCTCAAATTGTGCCACAAGAACGCGACATTTCAAATTATTGACGAAAAGGGTCGTATGTCCTATGTTTCAGCGTAGAAGATACGACCTTCTTCATTCAAAATCTGAGATGTCATGTTTTTCTAGCACAATTTGAGATGTCACGTTTTTCCATACTGTCAACGATATGATCTCGGTAGATTTGAACAGCTTCAAACTCAATCACCAATTCTTGATCAAATGATTCAAGTTTGACTAAAAAATATAGACTTTATCTCCAGGTTCCGGTTTTCCAGATACATTTCACCCCCTTAACGATCACCAGACCCTGAGCACGTCGCAGTATCTGTTTTTCACGAGACTCAGTCCGGGTAATTTTTTGGTGTAGTCTGTGGGGATTTTCCATTTCATCCGTGACAGAGACAAGAACCGATGACGTGGGGCGAAGAGGTACCTTTTTAGATAGAAAAAAGCTTATCCTAGGGGTTGTCTTTGGCGATTATCGTTATAATTTATGATCCCGTCCGACGCGGTCGATTGGAACCGTGGTATGTGCTGGCTGGTGAGTTAAATCCCGGTTTTAAATCGCTGGTTTTCATTATTGCATTATCATGATAGGTGCACAACGTTATTTCGAGAAATTTCTTACCTCTACTCCACGTTTAAAGTGATATTAATGAACGCTGGATAAAATACGTATTTCGTTATCCATTCTTCATTGTCTCTCTCTGTTTATTGAATGAAATTGAGTTTTATGTGTTCCGCGGTGAAACCGGGAGAAAACACCGCAGGCTTCTCCATTTCCGCGAATTAAGTCGTTTCCACGTTATCACAGCCGACCCCAAACACTCGATTCTCGATGCCGAATTCTCTTGATTCTATGTCACCGATGAAATGATTCCGAATTCCACCCCGCTAAATGGGCGAAATATTCAAATCCTACATCAGACATTTTTATCTCGCCCCGCATGGGGACTGAAGATAAACAAAAGCGAGTGGCTGATAAAAAAATTTGACAAACGTTTCTTTCTACTCGTCTCTCGGTTTTTACGATTTCCCGTTGCCTTATCTCGTCGCAAGGATTTTCCTTAAGTCCTCTTTACACAGTTTTTTGCCACTTGGTAAAGGTCACCGAATACCTCAGCCACTGAGTGACGGTCCTTTCCGTAGTGGAATTCTGTTTCCCAGGAAACAAACATCGCAAAACGATTTTCAAATTCGTTACATGATCGACAGTTTTCTTCTGTCAGATTAAAATTTGAACATTTTTTCGTCAAATTTTTCATCAATAAAATGGGTGATGCAATTTTTCGAGGTTTAATTCCGGTGTCTTGATTAAAAATTGGTACCCATGGTGTAATGAGGCTTGGAAATTCTTCAGGAGGTGAACTTCCGGGTATACCCACTTAACAAATACCATTTAATTAACGAAGTTGAGTTTAACTTTTAGCTCAGTAGGTCTTAACCATGAGTTTTGAGTTTAGTCGAGGATGGTGTCCCGGCATAACCATGTTTGCCAATCAACACACAGTTTCTAGTTCCTTCCAGGATACTCGGGCACGTAGACATAGCCTAACATAACCATAATCTTGGCTTACTTCGAATCGGGGATAAGTGCGACTTGAACGCGGGATTAATTCCACTCTGAAATTAGCGAGGACGAGAAGTGAGACGGGAAAGAACTTTTCTCAATCGAATTTGGGAGAGGAATCTTTTCCAGATTTCATTCCAGCTGCATACCGTGGGACCGAATCGATATAATCCAATTTGAAGACACTAAAGTCAAAGTGTTGGCCGAGGGCAACCATTAGGTCAGAAAATAGAGAAGTATTCGAATAGTATAGGGGAGTCAGGAAAATCCACTCGCTGAGGAAAATCGAAGGGTGAAAAATTCAGTGGACACTCTCAAAGCCAGCTTTATACGGACTGCTGCAGGTGCACCGAATACGATTTACTTCACCATTTGAAACATTACGAAAAGCTCCTGGACAGGAAAACGGTTCCAGAAAATACAATGGAAAAGTTTTCCGACGGTGGAAAAATTGCGAAATCGCTTTATGCCTACGTTATTCAAAACTTTTAAACCACAAACGAGTCTCGAAAAGCTCAAGTTTCGAACTTTCATTCACATTTTGTCAATCTCGAAGTCAGACATCGGAGAGTTTTCCACGTGCGTTATAAAAACGGTTCAAGATCTATCTTTGTCCACTTAAATACCAAATGTTTCGTCGATTTTTCAGAACCGTACTTTCAAGCAGCCATTTTACTTCTCAGGAAGAGAAAGATCGAGGTTCAACCAAATAGCTTTGCTTTCTGCTCGGGGCCGTGACCTGGGATAAATATTCTAACGTTCAAGACTTTGAGGACGTCGGAGAAGGACCGAAGCATATTCTTCAAGCTCTGAAATATTGTCATATTGAAATGACTCGTCGGCGATATTTTTTACTTCCATAATTCAGAAATAGTATCCGGTCAATCGCGAAGATGTACCTCCACAGTATGAATAGCTTTTTCGGCCGTCATCCGGACGAGAACAGTATTTGATCCCAATTCCAGTCAGATTAGTTCGGCGATTAGTTTCGAATCCTGCCTACGATCACTGGAACTGAAAAGTTCCTCAAAACGTACAGTAGACTCGATCTTCATATTTGAGAGTCTGTATATAATCGCAGAAACAAGAATTCCGGAAAGCTCGTTGAATTATATCTAAAAACAAACGGGTTTGGGCTGACTATGAGCCAGCCTTCGAACTTCCCGTTATTTATTTGGTCCTCAGCTATTTTTAAATTTGTAAATCTGAACTCAGATTCTTGATCAGCGGTTCAAAAAACCTTCGAGTACAAATTTCCGTAAGATTTCGAATGTTTTTAGTATTTCACCCAGCAAATCGGACTTGCCATTTTGAATTTCGCTAATCTGACTTCAGATTCGTGATCAGTGACCCAAAAAACCTACGAGTACCAAGTTTCATCCAAATCCAAATGTTTTTAGTTTTTTTGCAGCATATCGAATACGCCAAATGAAAATTTTGCAAAACTGACTTCAGATTCGTGATCAGCGATCAAAAAAAACCATATGGTACCAAATTTCATTGAAATCTGTTGATTCGTTCTCAAGATATCGTCATTTTTTATGTGTTTTTTTAAAAAGTACTAGTAGTTCAAAAAGTACTAATCCGATCGAAGCCAAAATCTAATCAGTTCTAAGTTAAGAAAAGCCCCGTCGATTGAGCCCAAGTTGATCGAAATCCGACCAAGCGTTCTCGAGATATCGCGCGGACAAAAATGTGGTCACGCACATACACACATACACACACCCAGACGTCAAACTGAAAATAGTCGGAGGTGATTCTTTGGACCTCGAATCGTGAAGATTTAGTGAAAACTCAAATTTTCATTTTCGGGGTGACCACAATAACTTCCTTTTTTCTCTGAAAACAGAGAAACGGGAAGTTAAAAATGTCAAATGTATGGTTTATCGCTGAAAGTTTGGAACGTCGACGATACAGAAAACTGGCGTGACTACGGACCCTGCTGAAAAAGTTCATCTGATAAATCGCGTAATTTTATTACTAAATCTGCATATTATTCATCATACAATTTAGCTCGTGAATGAACCAGATGTAATACTGTTACAACTGTAACAAATTGAGGCAATGACTCTTCAAAATGACTCAGAAGACAGGCTCTCGTTACAATAAGTATCGTTTGCTCCATTTATTCGTATAACTTATTTTTTATCAGGTATTTCTCTTCTCCATGATACTTCGACTGACAAAGTCATCGTGACGACTAACTGATACGTAACGGGTACCTTTGTAACAATATAAATAGACTAGTTTAAAAATAAAAAGTGTTGATTTGTATTTGTATATTATTTGACGACATAGGCTACGATGTGATTCTTCTCAAACATGACATGAGGTCAAATGATTGTTGCTACATGATTCATTCTTCGATTTGTTGTATAAAGGGTGAATTCCCAACGAATCGTTGATCTGAATTTGGCTAGAATAGAGAAACAAGCTTTCATACATTTCTGAACCAATTAAAGTGTCCGAATACTCATTTTTCGATTCTAGCAAACTTCAGATCAACGAGTCATTAGGAATTTACCCTGTACATGTATTACATGGTATTTGAAATGTGAACTGAATGATAAATCGCGTGCAGATCGTGTTCATACCATTAGTGATTTATAATATGACCCCTAATTGGAAGACCCAGGTCAATCTGCAAGTGAAAATCTTTGATCAACCATAAGTCTGATAATAGTCGACTTCGCGTTGTTGCCTATCATTTTACTGTTTAGAGAACGTTCTTGAACTTCTTTTCAGCGTAAAGTCAACTATTGGCTCAACATGGAACAGTCAAGACGTTTTTCAGCCTACATTGAGTCCATCAAGGGACTGAAGTGCGCTACCTGAGAAAGCAGTATCACTTGTTGCAATTGCTGACCATTTTTAATGTAAACACTTCGAAGTAGCTTGACATCGTTATTACCGTTAAAAAAGGTGTTTCGGGATCGATCTCAAACCTCTTGAAATCATTTGCGATAGCTTCAATCGTATGTCACCTGATCTGTCGATGACTATCCCGAGGCGCTTTCGCTGGTAAAAAACATGATTACTTACTCTTTTTGCATTGCCTTCGCATTCCGGCTGTTTTTGCCGCCAAACTATGTCGAGCGTACGCTATCATGATGTCTGTGTGTCATTTTGAACTCGCTCACTTCATAACAGAGCTTTTTTTTAGCGTCTGGAGAAGCCGGGAACGTTTATGCAATATACCCAGAGTGCGTCGCGTCTGAGAATGCGATGAGGGACCAATTTTTCACGTTTTATATGAAAGTCAGTCCAACATATATGAACACTAATGGCAGAGTTGATTTTTTCACAAGTCCGTTGCGCTGGTATTACTTGCGATTCTATTGAATGATACACCGTGACGTGAAATCATGTATGAAATACCCCTTGATCTAGTTCTATCAGCTTATTACTGATAATAAAAGTCTTTTCCATTTACTACTGCCAGGTTATGAGTAGCGCCATCTCTCGGGATCCCGTTGAAACGG
Organism: Euura lappo; assembly: GCA_018257835.1. Lineage (NCBI taxonomy): Eukaryota > Metazoa > Arthropoda > Insecta > Hymenoptera > Tenthredinidae > Euura > Euura lappo. The sequence goes on from JAEUYN010002295.1 coordinate 125,181, forward strand.
TGAGCGTGAGATTCCGGGATATGGAGAGTGGAGAGAAGTAGTATTCACTCGGCCTTAGCACGTGATGCTAAAAACTCGAAAAATAGTAGCTGAATGAGCCTCCGCTTGGCGGGGTCTCGGTCGCTGATTCTGGGGCAGATATATAGAAATGGAGGCGAAAATAATGTCGAATAATCACAGTGCCATGTAAATCCCGACCACTGATCTCCTACATGAACTGCCCCACTTCGATTCAAAAATACTGAAATTGGCTGAACCGAACACCACGAGTAAAAAGAATTGGAACTGTGATTTTTGGGGTTTCCGGCCGCAGCCATCCCTCTGTATTCAGCGGGGAGTGAATACTCTTTCTCTCTACCCTCCATATTCCGGGAACTGAACACCTGTGCAGAACTGTAGTATACGTTCCCGTGGAACAACTTTGTTCCCCGAATATTGTTTATTACTCATATATCAGTACACACAACCAATAATATTGATTTTTCTCATCTCGTATATACCGACCCAAGTTTCAGGAGTGGGAGTCAGAGAAAGCGCCACGCAACGTTTGACACTACCTTATGTCTATAAGCGATACGCCACCGATATGCACTGCCGGGATCCACTTGTTCCGTTTGTTTATTTCTTTTGAAAGCCTGGAAATCTACGAAAGAGCAGCTATTGGGATTCTTTCGGCAGTTGCTTGAGCATCAAACTATATACGCGTACGATTTGACCCAAATGTATTCGTTAATTTGGAAAAATAACAAGAGGTACTCATGATCGCTATTTATTTCATCAATTTCCATAAGCTCACAGGCGCTGTTGGAGCTGGTTGGGTAGCGTATAAACACTATAAACACTGTTTCAGTTCCAACCACTCACTATCCTACCTTAGCCCTACAACTTTACAGGCGGTCGATGGAGGAAACTTTTCTGCTTTAACGAGGGACGCACCCGATGCCTATCGTCCGTCCTTTTTATCTTCCACGTGGGTCTCTTCAGTTGTAGGTTAGGTGGCGCGGCTAACAACGAGTGACGTCACTACGGTGTCCCTCTAGGCGTCCTCAAGGGACGGACGAGCGGGACGAGTGATATTGTATGCGTTGCATTACTTTAGAGGTTATAATTCCTCGCGATACCAACATAACCAACTTGTCGAAAAGGCAGCCTTCTGCCTTTACGAGCGGCATTTTTTTTTTGCGACCAACTTGAGGCCATGAAATAATAGTTAAAAATGTATGTGTATCATTGGAGTCAGCCTGGCGTGACCCACAAATTTTTATGTACATATCTTGAGTGCTCTTCCGGAGGACTTTGAACGGCCCTTTGTCGTCGTTCTGAGCTGAACACTCGATTCAAAAGGAAGGAACTGCTGTTCTTCGATCCAATCTGAATCTTTTATTTCACATTTGACAAACAAAGAGAAAGCACGGAAATGCGAACGATAAAACCTCAAAGCTTATTTCTCGTACCGTTTCACATTCTACGTTCATTTTGAATCACTTTTCCGTTCTCTCATTTTTGGCGACGATTGATGAATACCTCGAAGCTAGTCGATGGAACGGATAACCACACGGTTGTTTGCTGAAAACCGTCCAGGTCCATCTAATCGATGATCGTTTCCATTTAGTTTCAGGTTCCAGTAGGCAAATATATGGGGGTATCTGATGGTCTTAAAATTGAACTGCCGGAGGCAGCCTGGACCACAAAACGGACAATTAAACCGGAGACCGCAGGCGGAATACAAATGCGTGCGGTGGGTGCTTTACCAGCTCTAGTGGGTGTAAGCGCTAGATTATACGAGCACAAGCGCTCGATATAATTCATACAACTTTTAATTTTCATGAGAACATTTTTCTCGGCTGATACTGCAGCTACGGTCGTTCTGGATATTCAAATTTCTGTCTTATCTAGCCACGGAGCTGTCTGCAATATTAAATTTTTTTCTCCACTCTCCTAGTTTCTCCATCGGGAATTCTACACCCCCGCAAGTTCGTCTTAATTTTGTAGCCTCCACGAATTGGCCGGGTTGAAAAAAAAAAAAATAATAATAACAATCTTAAGATAAAAGAAAGTAACTCCGAAATACTTTTCCTAATTATTGCCTTTGATGTGCAAAATTGCTTCATCTGATCTTCACGACCTACTCCAAGCGTAGAATTATGTATAAAAACTTTATTTTTTGTTATCTCATAAGAAGCGCTGAAAGAGCGATGAAACGATATGAATAGTCGTTTTTAATTATTTTGATTCCTGGTACTCGGATTTAAGAACCCTGTGGTAAAAAACTTTTTGATGACATCCTTTTCAGAGAGAAAAAAAAAAACGATTCTTCGAAATCCCTCTGCCAACTAGTTCGGTATTGGTATTCGGAGTGGAGAAACTGAAAAGAGAGAATATCAACCGGTAGAGAATCATTTCACAAAGTAAAAATTTTTCAACCTTCTGGGGCGATGAAATCGATACTGACGACGACAACTTCACGCGACGTGTGAAAACTTGATCTTATTGAAAAGTGTCTTGACCCGATACTAGATAAAAGGAGTTTGATACTTCTCACTGTCTTTATTCGTGGAAAGAGGGAGAAATTCGATCTATGACGTGACGGTTGGACTCGATGTACGGAAAAAAAATGTTTGAACATTTAGAACTTCTATAAAAGTACAGCATATTTGCGTGTCACACAATTTGTTGTACAGTCTCATAAAATTGTATATTAATTTGGGGAATTACATGAACTATCCAATTTTTAAAAAAATATCTTACTCATCGATTGATTAGGTCCAGGATATTTAAGTTCTTTTGTGATACTGAGAGATTTAGTATTTTCTTGTTTTTTTTAGGTTCTTCGTGAAATCTATCGTAAATTTCATTCACACCGTCTAAGCAAAAATTTATTGAATGTCTGGAACGTGAGCACGCGTGTCCCAAATATCTTGACCGATACTAAAACACGTATAACTTCTGACTATTGAACCCTTTCGAGTAGGAAAGAAGAGAAAATCCGTGCCAACCCCCATTGCCGACCCCCATTGAATCCGGAGGGCTGAGGCCACAGTTTCTAAAATGACAATTCGAAGACTGAAAAGAAGGTCGAAATCTTGAACGTCCTTTTAGAGGGATTTTATGCTCAATATAATCAGAGTGTTAAAACGAGGTTAATTGATCATTTCGATTGTGAAGAATCTGTTTGCGGGTCGGCAACGAATGTCAAATGAGAGTTAAGCGGTCTGCGGTGGTTAATTTCCCGCACCCCAAACACTGCTTCGCCGTTTAAATATCTGCAGAAGAAAGCTCAGACACAGACCCAAGGAGGAAATTTCTAATGGGCAATCGCCGCTGAAGTTGGTGGCCATTGTTCTTGAGGTGGACAAAGGGAAATTAGCAGCCCCAGAAAAGTATATTTTCATTGATAGCTTTACTTTACTTCTGATCTTCACAAGTGAACGAGGCAACGAAATGTTGCGAAATTCTCTGCTGCAGCATTCGTCGATAATACTAATTCCCAAAACCCGTGTCTTCCTCTTTGCTCTTTTATCTGGGAGAGTGAGCAAAGCTCTGGTGGCTCAAAGATAGCGATAGGTAAGCCCTCGGTTGACGTGGGTCACGAAGAAAATCTCGTAGTTAATGAAATTGAAAAGTTCCCGGGGTCATCTGTGATGGAAAAAGACGTAACAGTCGTGGAAACGTGCAGCGGTGTAAGAATCGAATAAAGAATAATAAAAGAGAAGAGGAATCGCCAAGCTCGACAGTGGAAGAAGAGCCGGAAGCGAATCTGATGGGAGTAAGGAGAAGCACTTGATTTAAAAGCACTAAACACTGATTCAAGCTAAACTCTGAGATACAATGAAAACCGAATGTCTTGTGGTCAGGTGATCTACGGGGTCTTTTACCAACACGACAAACCCCAAACAAGGAAAAACTTCTCTCACAGACTTCTGACATCTTGGCTCATCCTATCGGAACTCGAAGAGCTCCTCGAGCTCCTCCCTTCGTAGAAATTTGTCCAATTTTACTATAATAAAATGTATAACCGACCAGTATAAACTAAATTTCCTTCAGACTATCTCCACCGAAAATACTTTCGGGATGAACCATTTGCGAGAGACCGATATCGTCACAGAGTTTATCACATAATTTGCTAGATGATCAGATTCCGTGAAAGAAGGCGAGAAAAAAAGATCTGAACCATACCCATCGCATGAGGAATAAGACTTATGAAGCTCAACCACTCTGAGAAGTTTGAGACGAATCATACCCACATTATTTCAAGCCGTAAGTGGCAGAGTGGGGGGAGATTCGCCAAAACCAGGCCAAATTCGAAACAAGCTTCAATGCGACCAAAAATGGTACTTTGGGGTTATCGAGGTCGCTGATTACGAATCTGAAATCGCAACGAGTGCACACAAAATGGCCGATCTAATATGGTCAACTGAAGCGCCAGAAAGATACCAGCTCATTTCGTAGGAAGAAACTATTCTAGTTTAGATTTGAATCGACAATTGCTTGATTATGTAACACCTTCCAAGCTTATACGTTTATTCCTGAAGATCAGGTTATGCCCACTGTGCATGGTTTCGGAATCCGTTGAAATCTTTTTCTCCTTCTTTTTTTGTAATTCCTGATCACATAATTTGCTAGATTATCAGATTCCGTGAAAGAAGGCGAGAAAAAAAAGATCTGAACCATATCCATCGCATGAGGAATAAGACTTATGAAGCTCAACCACTCTGAGAAATTTGAGACGAATCACACCGACATTATTTCAAGCCGTAAGTGGCAGAGTGGGGGGAGATTCGTCAAAACCAGGCCAAATTTGAAACAAGCTTCAATGCGACCAAAAATGGTACTTTGGGGTTATCGAGGTCGCTGATTACGAATCTGAAATCGCAACGAGTGCACAGAAAATGGCCGATCTAATATGGTCAACTGAAGCGCCAGAAAGATACCAGCTCATTTCGTAGGAAGAAACTATTCTAGTTTAGATTTGAATCGACAATTGCTTGATTATCTAACAACCTCCAAGCTTATACGTTTATTCCTGAAGATCAGGTTATGCCTCACTGTGCATGGTTTCGGAATCCGTTGAAATCTTTTTCTCCTTCTTTTTTTGTAATTCCTGATCACATAATTTGCTAGATGATCAGATTCCGTGAAAGAAGGCGAGAAAAAAAAGATCTGAACCATATCCATCGCATGAGGAATAAGACTTATGAAGCTCAACCACTCTGAGAAATTTGAGACGAATCATACCGACATTATTTCAAGCCATAAGTGGCAGAGTGGGGGGAGATTCGCCAAAACCAGGCCAAAATTCGAAACAAGCTTCAACGCGACTAAAAATGGTACTTTAGGGTTATCGAGGTCGCTGATTACGAATCTGAAATCGCAACGAGTGCACACAAAATGGCCGATCTAATATGGTCAACTGAAGCGCCAGAAAGATACTAGCTCATTTCTTAGGAAGAAACTATTCTAGTTTAGATTTGAATCGACAATTGCTTGATTATCTAACAACCTCCAAGCTTATACGTTTATTCCTGAAGATCAGGTTATGCTTCACTGTGCATGGTTTCGGAATCCGTTGAAATGTTTGTCTCCTTCTTTTTTGTAATATCTGATCACATTAAAAATCATAGAACAAACTTGTCACAAATTGGATAATAAATTACACAATGATTTTCTTGACAAACCGTACATCAATCTCGGTCATGGAACGTACAACATATTTTCTGGCATGGTTGATTCATGAAATTATGAAATCAGTTTTAGTCTTGAATATAGACTGTCTTGATTCGGAATATGCTCTCGGTAGCAAATACTTCGAAACTGGATCTACAACTCGACCAGAATATTGCCTTAAGTTTTAGCCAGTTCTGTACCGGGGCTCTGTATACATATATAATATTGCTAGGCGGTCGGAAGACCATAGTGAAATTTTTTTCCAGGATTAGAGCAGACAACCTTGAGACCCGACCGAGGCCAGACGGTCGGGAGCTTAAATTCTGGCCGAACCTCAACCTAATCTGATATTAATTGAGGATACGGTTTAGTACGTTGAAATAATTAAGTAGATATTTGTTAATTAAGATTCGAAATTCCCGAGTTGAGTTAGCCCGGTCTAGCTCCTTGGTAGCTTACGGCTGATGGATATTCTCTGTAGAGTTGATAAATTGAAAAAAATTTTACTCCATAACCGGAAAGCGTAGAATAATGGTAACTTAACGAATCGTTCGAAGGGTAAGAAACGCGATTCTGAACAGGTTTAAATATGATGGACCCCGTATCCGCGTTGATCGGTAAAGTTTGTACATAAAATATGAGATATTACCGAGAGTCTGGCACATGCATAAAGTTTCGCAATTTTTATTACCGTAAAGTATAGAAAAAAGAAGAGAAAAAAAATCGGTCAAACTTTGTTCGTCGTTTTTCAACGTAAGGTACAGTCAATCATAAATTTTTTTCATCTCCTATTTACACTTCGATATATCACTTTTTTTTCGACGCAGAGATCCTGTCATCAGACAACTGGTGAAGGCTTTCCGAACGGTGGAAATAGGTTTAACGGAGTCATTCGTTAGTCAAACGAACTAATTAGAAAGTAACGATGCTGAACTAATTACTACTGCACCACTTATAAGTTGAAAACTATATTTTTAACCCTATTTTTTTATTTTTTATTTCGCTCAACTGTGCAGAAATTCTACGAGTAAAAACTTTGCAGATTTTCCTGTTAGTTTACTCGTCAAATTTTCGAATAAATTAATTTGGAATCTCATGAATATTAAAAACGGACTAAGATATGTGATTGTATGTTAGTCGAATGTTCAATCTGAAAGAGACAAAAAAACATCGAATTGAAAAGTTGTGAATTACCTTTGAACTAGCCAATAAAACTATTGTATTGCTACTGAAATTTACTAGCAACTACCGAGTTCTCAGTAGTTTTTTCTTATCTTTCTCGAGTAATTAACACAACCAATAGCAGAGAAAGCGTGAAAAATTAGACATGGATTGGAAATTGATACCTACGAAAATTGATCCGACAGCGAGTGAATACGACTTTATGACACGTGTATCGCGTCGATATGCATAATGGATGACTACTGTGATAAGGCATTCTCTTTGCTCTGACTGATAGAACAAAACATCCGGAGCCAAGGACGAGTCCGGGATGGCAAGGGCCTCTTAGTTATACGGGATAGGCAGTGACCCGTGAGTCCATGAGCACTTTTGTCGCAGCATCCCTCGTCGGGATAATGCATAAAGTTTCTGGTGAAGCAAAGCTCTATCCAGCCAGTGTATGTAGTACTTATCATGGACCATACGCACAGAAACTCTCTCCCTCTCTCTTTATCTACCCTCGTAACTATACCGGCTCTTTTGGTATAAATACACGACGCTACTCCATACACACAGCCCCTTTACGCGTCGCGTACTCCCTCACATATGGCTGATAACGCTTAACTACCCACTGCAAGAGAAGAGGTAAAGGGGATTGGTGCCCTTAGGCGTGCGCCTAAGTGTCGAGGATGATTCACTGGGTAAGTTTACCTCCTGCAGGATTATCACCCTACGTTTGATATTGTCGTAGAAACAGGTAGAAAAAAAGAAGGGGAGAAATCGTCACAGTCACAGTTTCTGTGGAGGCGTAATGTTTCGAACCTGCATATGTACGTTGTATTGTGGCAGCTTAAGGTAGATGGAGTTTTGAGAAAGTTTCCGCAAGCAGACGCGTTCAAGGTGAAACTACAATTAGAACAGTTCAAACATAGATACTATTGCGGCGGTGTTAGGACCCCAGTTTCTAATGATAATTTCGCTGGGATTCACATAGCCACGGAAACATCCATCCCCTCACCCCTCTCGGAAACATTCATCAAAGATTCACATACTACTGTAATTTCAACCTCCGGCAAAGAAGCTCGTCAAGGTCTTGGGCAATCTGATGAACAGAAACCATATGACATCGAATGATTCTTCTCACGGTCTTTGGACAGTTTTTCTTCTCCAACGGTTTCCAGTGTGCTATTGGAGGCATCGTCGATGAATTTCAAGATAAGATGTAGGTATTTTTAAATACGTGCAACATAAGACGCTACTGATAACACTGCTTTGAAATACGTCAATCACTGTAAGGCTCAGGATTTGTGGAATTCAGGTAGCAGAATAGTGTTTTCATTCAAATTGTTTCATCTTTTTTTCTTGCAAGTTCTGAATGCATTAAGCGCGACTTCATATGCACCGTAAATGACGTAGGGAGAGAAGCGAAAAAAAGGGTTAATGACAGTACGTCGAGTGCATAAAATGGTGTTCATAAACTTGGAAACGATGTGATAAAGATTTCAAGGAAGCTCGTTTGTGCTGTTCAGTACTAGGGGATGAAGAGCAAAGGACGGTGTGCGGTGCAGGGTGCAGTGGAAAAAGGTAGTGCAGTTTCCAGCTACCAGCTTCGAGCTTGCACGAGCAAGTAGCGGAGGTAAAAAAACGGAGCTATACGTTCCGGAAAACGCGTCGCATTTTAACTTCCGTAAGTAGCTAAGCTTAGCATTAGAGTTGGAGTTGGAGTTTGAGTTTGAGTTTGGGTCGGCTGCAACTGTGCTGTGACGAAGGAGTTAAGCCGGAGGAAGAAAAAGAAATACTAGTTGTAGAAGATGTATTAAAAAAAAAATTGAAAACAAGGAGAAAGAGAGATAACCATTCTCAATGAAAGCATGGCACACTGTGCACGACAGTGAGTGACGCCGAGGGCAAGAGAAACGGAATGACGGAAGGTAACGTTCGTCAAGTAGACAGGAAAAAAGTAGAAGACAAATGTCGCGGTGTAATGGGAAAGACAAAACAACTCCTAGGACTACCTCACTTCCTCCATTCCACGAAGCACCAAGGAATCGATGTCCAATAAGATTCGCAATTCCGAGACTATTTCCCGGAGCTCGGTTGACTTACGGTTCGCTATTGTTCACTCTGTTGTCATGCAATCCTGAACTATACCGAGTAGGAATATTCAGGAGCTTGGTTCGAAGCGTATTTCGAACTCAAACGGTTACGCTTGCTGTGTTTCATCCTCGATTGTTGGATAGCTACTATAAAAGTAGACACAACCATGCAACTGCAACCACTATTCCATCTCGTGATAGTATCAAATATACCTACTTCTACGTCTTTTTCATAGAATTTCGAACCCCTAGCAGTTTTTTTCCCAGAAAATATGAAATATATTGATTGCTCAGTTCTGGAAACTGTACGTTTGTTGTCTGGGTAAACTTCCTTTTTGGTAAGCTTAGATGAGGTTCTGAAAGAAGATTTCAAATTGTATTCTGATGAAGAAATGTCCAAAAAATCAAAACGTATGGGTGTTGTTTTGGGGCAAAAATGCATTGAGTTCCAAGCCGCGTTCCGTGGGACATTTAAGAGTGTAATTCTGCAGGTGGATGGGATAAACTGTTCGAAGTTAGTACGAGTTAATGGTGAATTAAGTGCTCCGGGTTTTCCGAGGTCTAAAGATGTCCGGGAAAACGGTAACGGGTGAAATATACGAAGTAGAGTAATACAGAGTCGAGGAAGAGGAAGAAGAAACTCAGAGAGTTCACAAACCCAATGGTAAGAATTCACCCTCATTCTAAGGGACGTCAGAGTCGAGGAGATGCCCCATTCTTTCATTAGCTTTGTCTAACTTGTCCCCGGTTCTTACTTTTCCGTTTATTAATTGGCTCTCTCCCAACGTTACTTGAACCAGTTATTCATACCCTGGATCCGGTTAACTGCAGTGTGCAGAATTCTGATACGTGACAAAGACTAAAATTCCGCAAATGTCACCATTTTCCACCGAAACTTAGACGCTGAAACTCGGTGTAAAACAATCCTGGTAATTGAGTCTATCCCGTTTATGTTTCAGTCTAGCTCGAGTTTCTCCCGGCTGGAAAGCTAGCGAAACTGGCAGCAAAATTGCAAGAGTAGAGTCAAACAGCCAGCCCGGAACTAACCGACTAATTATTACTTAATTCTAAAACACACCGTGGCACCACCGGTGCGACGGCTTCCGTAACACGGATTGTTACACCGACGAAATATCCTGCGAGGAGCTTTTTCGGCACGCTCCCAAAGAACGATTCAATAGCGTCAAGCGTAGAAAAGGAAGACGCAAAATAGTTTCGCCACGCGTCGAGAGAGTGAGAGTGACTGAAGAGGCAGAGAAAAGGAGGCATCATGTTTCCCTGGAATCTCCGGCTTTCATCATTTGCGTGGGTCCTGATTAATAATATATCAAAGTGATGGGTCCTAGGCGCGGAAGGATGGACGGGCACTGGTGTCCTCCTTTCATTTTCCCGTGGTAAGCGAGGTGTCGCGCTAATTCTGTTCCTCTATTTCAATCAAACCGTGCCAAGCTTGAGCTCTCAGTTTCACCGTCGGCGAGGATTTTCTTTGTCCCCCCAAGATCTTCTTTCTTCGTGATTATGACTTTTCCGTGACACGTGCAGATGTTGCAGCGACCAGAGCTGGAAGAATACGAGATAGAAAAGAATCCCGAAGAATATGGGAAGAGGCTGAAGCATCGAAATCCAGAGAGGATAAAAGCTCTTAGAGCTTACATAGTCCGAGCGTGGAAAACGTATCTCATGCTTTTCTTAATCTCGTGGGATTTTTCTATTTTCGGATTAAGCTTTTATCCCCCTCCGCTTTTCTATATACGTGCCCAGCTTTTTTTCACCTTTATATCCGACCGGCTTACGCCTGGCGTCCCCCACAGATAGCGCGGCCAATAAAGCACCGGGAACTCCACACACCCAGTGTGTCTGTCCAGTGTCCCTAATAGGAATGTATCTGTGTTTACTTTTTTCATCCAAACAACAGCTGCAACGAGGATCGACGATCAGGGCGAAGTCACTTCTCATAGCGAAGAAATTCGACGATGTATCTTGATGTAGTAGAAGGGCATCAAAGATGAGAACAAAAAAAATTACTTCATCTTCGGATTTCCTCCAACCGTCATGAAGTTATTGTATTCCGAAAATGAAATACGCGTTTTTCAGACCATTCTTTGCACCCCCTCGTTCTTCGTTTATGTTGCTCTTTTCGTTATCAGGGACCATTTCAGAGACACAAAATTATATCGTATAGGGTAATGTTTCGACGGCCTCAAGGTTTTCCAGGTCCGCTGGGTCTTCTGGATCCTCCATGTCCTCCCAATCCTGCACGTCATAGTCTTTGATGTCTGGGGTCTCCTGTCTTGTTCATCCTCTTCGTAGCTCTAGGTGTATGGGACCACCGTATCGTAGTTGTGCTCGTCAAAATTATTGCTGAACCACTCGTTTCATGGTTTTCGGTGTACGCATCCTGGCCTGGATGCTGAAAGTCTCTGTGCTGAATTTGGAGGCCAAACACTACTGAGCAGGTAACCTAGACAACAGATACTAGAACGTCGGGGTAACCAACGATCTAGACGTCTGAAACCCCGAGACCAACAAGAAAATCCCACGACCAACCTTTACACAATTGCACGTGTGCGTCACAACATTCCACGCTGGAGGCATAATCACGTCGGGATATGAGAATCATGAGGTTACTGCGAAATACTATTATCTTATCTTAGCTATGGTTGACGATGTTGAAATCCTTGGATCGTATAATTATTGAAAAAAGTACTGATTTTGGTGCGTGAACCTCGTTTATATCATCTGACCCGTAAAACCTTGAATTCCTGTCGGTTTATGGAACTGCATACCACGTCGACCTTTCAGGGCTGCTTCCCGGATTTATTTCAGTTGAAAAATCGTAAATCGGTGGTCGGTATTCCTTTGAGATGCAAATTTTCGATGCGCAACAAAAGTGGGGTCCCTTTTTTCGCAGAATGATGTAGCGTTCGAGCTTTTATTTTACACCCTTCGTCTTCACCCTTTTTACTCTCAACCCCGTAACTTCTTACTTGCTACTTTATACATGTGCGTGTATATACCCGGCCTCTACACCTTTTATTCCCACTTAAGAGCCATTCATATTTAAAGTTGTATCCGCCCCCAGGTAAGGATTTACCGAGATACGCTTAAAGTGGGAAGTGGAAGGAATGGAAAGGAAAGTATAAGGCCGGATAGAGTGTAAAGCACTAACCATGCTAGACTACGTGCAGCATCACTGGGACTTCCGCCCTCCAACTGTCTTTTCTTAACACCATCCATGAAGTTTAATTCGCGAAAAAATGCCTGAAGGTAGTTTCCAAAGTGTTGAAAAGTATAGATAGTACAATAGACTCGGATCGTTGTTCGATTTTATTGCTGAATTATAATCACTTCGTTCAGGATATATCATATCGTCGGCTAATTGTCAATTAGTTATCATAAATGAAGCACCAATTTGCGATCAAACGGTTAAGATGAAACATCTCACGGCCAATTAGTCCTTTTCAAACCTGTCTGAACATATTCAAGATGAGATGGTGAAATTCCAAACTGAATCCATCGACTCTAGAGGATCGGCGGTAATTCGAGGACTCTGTACAACCGCATGTATAATGATTTTTCAACAATTCCACTCGAAAATTATTGAGGGTTGCCAGGGTAAGAACATCTTTAATTCAAGCCAAACGAAGTATTGAAGAAAGCAGGACAAGATAAACGTTACAATTTGTCATGTTTTATTTGTGCTTTTCGCGAGATCTACTTCCGTAGAATCTGGGGGTCGTGATTTCCAAGATGAATTCAATTTTTTTTCTTCCAAATTATGCAATTTTGAATCCCGTTTACTGGTTTCAATTCCTCCTATTCATCATTGAGTTATTTATTCTGAAGGCGAAGTGCGCACTTTTTTGGTTTCACTTTTGACGCCCCCCCCCCCCTTAATCAACTTTAATCGCGAAAGCTTTTATCCCAACTTCCAACCGTGCTTAAAGTTCTGTTCTCATTTCTAGCCGGGAGTATCGCATTGAATAATTTCAGGCCTCATTTTTTTTCTTCCGTGGGTCGAGTTGCTTTTTGTAAGAGGGGTAGGAATATATTAGCCTGAGAAGATTAAACTGAACGAAGTCGCGGTATGGCAGAGAGCTGGCCGGTTCTGTGGCTGGCTCCGGTGGGCTCCTCCTCGAAGCGCCTTAACAATTTAGGCCGTTGAACGAGTCCCCTGCGGGCTATCTGCCATTGTTTATTTACCCCGTGAAATTATTGTTCTTACCAGATTTACTATTTTCTCCATTCCCTTCCGCCCCCTGAGTTTTTACGATTTTTTTACCAAAGGGTCTCTCGGGGCTGGGGCTAAGCGAAGGACATCTCTGGAATCGACTCCTACTTCGACCGTCCTCTACCACCCTCGAAGGGTCCCGGACCCCGGATTTTTCTGATTTTCGATTAAACTCACGGATTCCATTTTGATTGACTTTTTTTCAAATTTTTTCAAAAATTTGGAACGATGCTACGAAAAAAGCTCGAACGAGGCGCTCAAGTGAGCAGATGGTTCAATAAGGGTTTTACGAAGAAGAAGAAGAAGGAACCCCACATAGTTCTGGTGTTTGAGATCAGCCGGAAAATTCCACAAATACTACTCGATATGCCTTCAAGAACGCATTTTTCAAAACAGCGTTTTTTCGATTGGTTGGCACGATGTCTAAAAAATATGAGACTGTTCAGCATCAGATGCCATTTCGTCAATTTTCTCTCCTTTCGTTTGTCGTACTGTAGCTACATGTATATGAATTGAAACACTGTTCGATGTGATTGTTTTAGATCACCTGAAGGAAAGTAAACATGGCAACCAACGATGGAGGGACAACGCGCGTCGTCCTTGTTTATTGAACAAAAATTACGAACGCAGCTGAAAATACAAATAAATACATGTGCAAAGCTCGGATCCAGTCGACCGGATAGTTTCGTCGATGAAAAATCGCGAATAAAGCAAAATTCTCAGCTCATAAAATGGCTTGCACATTCTATAATCCCTAAATTATAAACAATAGCTTGGATATCAGTTTTTTGATTCGAAGTTTTTCATACTTGATGAAAATCTATCAGTTTTTCTTGAATTTCAGAGGTGTATAATCTTATAATTTTTCCCCCGAAAAATGTCAGCTCACGAGTAAGTCGGCTGAATTGACATTCAACGTATCTCGTACGACTTCATTTGGTATTCATTCGATTGTATGAACTTCTTTCGGAAATAATTAAAATTCAGAAATTCACTTGAGCCAAAATTATCGGGGTGTAAGAGCGTCTTCTTGAAAAGTGATTTTGTGTACCGTACGACGACGTTGGAGGAATAGGTTGAGAGTAAGGTGCCTGGGCGGTACGTGTACATTTCACCAATCTCCATTTGCACAACACCCTGCCTCACCTCACTTCACGCTCTACATAAATTACATCATTCGTCACTCAGCCTTCTTTGTTCTTTTGTATCCTTGACAGGGCTCCGGAAATTTCGAAGTTTTTCAGGCGTATACCGTAGCTGGTACGAGCTGATTTTCACGGGTATCTTGACATTGAGGGAGGCGTACATTGTCTGTTTCTCTTTTTCGAGAAACTAAAGAAAAAGATGTAGGAAACTAAACGATCCTTCCGGATCCGGTGTAGCTCGGTATTGATCTTGTTTAGAGAATTGGTGGCCAATTTTGTATGCCACTACGACTCCCGCTTCTTTTATTTCCCTCTGTCCTCCAGGGATTCGGGGATTCAGCTTGTGATGGATTGGCACCCTAAAAACTTGGGATTCCGTTATTACCGTCCCAGATATCAGTTGAATCCTATTCCAAGAATTTTTGTGCGAGGAAATTCCAGGTTGGAAAAATAATGGAAAAACAACGAGCACCAGACACCCTCAGGCCCAGCGCCTCCTATCGCGAATTGTAAAAAACTTTCTTTTTTCCTGTCGTGTTTATATTCTTATCAATTTTTTTCCCTCTCCCTGAGTCTGCAATCGATCAAGCTCACGATAGCCCCTTCCATCTGGGTTAGGAGGCTCTGCGAGGGTTTAGTCGCGATTGTATTTCGGGTTGAAGTAATGAATAGGAAACGGTTTTCACCCCGGGCGAACCATTTCGTAGCCAGAAAGCTCCTATGGCAACGTTTCACAATTTCCTGAATTCATAAAACCCCAAAGACTCGCAATATAGCTTGATAAAATCGTATTCCATGAAAGCTACATGTGCATTAACGTGAGGCAAGTGGGGTCAGATCAAAGTTGACTAGAAAATGACATGCTTGTCACTATACGTCACGAACCTTAAGAGGACTGTGAAGGTTCGATATTTTCATTGGAAAATGGTTCCGACATCCTAGTTCAATTTATCTGCCCAAAATGGTTCCCATCATCTCGAGGAACCACCACGAGCACTTTGACAGACGAAGGAATATAAATTCACGGTTCGATGGAAAGCCACTTTGCGGTGTCCAGCTCAGCGCAGGACTGGGCGGTATTAACCTTCGGAGTTTTGCCTATCCAGCTTTTATGCAGGACCCTTCACCTCGTAACTCAAATTTAAATCCGTTTCGTGTTACTTTGTTATAAAGGGTGACTTTAGGGATAACAGAAAGCACTCGTGGTATCCACCAACAGCAAATTTAGGCCGGAATTGAGGGGGTTGCCGTATAAAAATTTGAATCAAATCACCAGAACCCAGCCGCAAGAGGAGGGTCGATACACAGGCAAGTGGATACAAACAAACTTGACAAACGGACATGTGAGGGAGTGCCTGCCTCTAATCTGAGCTTGTCACGCTCGTATCAGGATACATATTGGGCCACATTGAAGAGTAAGGATCAACCTATATTTTCACATTATTTCATGATTTTTATAATTGAATAACGAAACATACAAAAAGAAAATGACGACCGCAGATTGTATCAACTAGCCCCGGTCACCCTCAATTCTTTCGTGTGTTTTATACGCTACCGGTTATCTCTGTACCTACTACTTTAGCTTCCATTTTTCCTATGCATAGAGTTTACGTAGCGGAGTCTGGTTGTACAGCCGATATGAGGTCGGACACGAATGCGTTACGTATATTAGAGAAAGTACGTGAGTGGATGTGTGAGATACGTACGCCGAGTATAAAATGCCCGTAGGATACGAAGAGCAGAGTGTTATCCTAACATGGATATACACCGTAAAATGTCCTGTGAAAAGAAACACGGGGCTGATATCTAGCCAGAGATAGGCTAGAGTATTCTTTCGATTTTCCCCTGCCATCTTACTCTATATTTCCATTATACTGTGTGCCCCTCTTCTCAGCGCGGTTTGTACCAAGTAACCATGAAAGTTGGTGATCACGAACGGTAGGCACACATCGTGTTACTTTAACGTGACTGAAACCTCTGACAATATCATATCAAACGGGAATTTCAACGCTGCATGCTGAAATTCCTGACGTCAGGCTTTTGAGAAGAAGGGGTTGACCCAATATTTGGCTTCCTGTGATCATAGCAACAATCTCAAGCCTTGGCCATCATTGTAAGATATCCGTATACTGAAAATGATGTCATACAAATCAAATGATGAAGCAGATGATAATTAACGTAGTAAACGAAACATATAATTCATCATGTGAATGAAGGCATATAATTTTTAGAACTATCTGAAACGAAACAACTTTCAGTTGGGATGTATACAATGAGGTATACAATTCGTGATCAAAGTTGGGTTCCAATTCTGTTCGAGTACCTCTGATTGTTTATCCCCCAAACTTTTCTCTCCGTTGTTTATTATGGCGCAGGATCAATCCCATCCAGCGAACCCTTATCAGGATTTTGATTCGAGCTGACTAATGATTTTGTTCGTTACATAAATTGGAAAGAAGAGTTCATGAAATGCAAAAGTTATCAAGGTTTGAATTATTCTCGTGCTTTCATTGATCGTGAAAGCTCTCATTCGCCCTTCTGAAAGCTGTTCCACAGATACCACGATTTGTACGTCGGGTAAATCGCACATGCTTGACTAATTAGAGCGGGATGATCAGTGCACACGAGTATTATCATTTCACCTGGGTATAAATTGAAGAGAATTAGAGAGATCCGTCTCGCCCCTTGCTCTCTGCTTTCCGGTGGATTTCAGATTTCACGTGAGCTCCCAACTTACGAGAGAATTAATGGTGACGAGTCGCACGAGCCTGCACCCTTATCACCAGTCCAGGTGTATTTGCCCTGTTATCGCGAAGCGTCAAGGCGGATTCACTGATGCGTTACTTCATTTGGGCACATTAACTCTCGAGCCAAGACGGAATCCTGGAGGGTTCTGTATTTCCGCAGATAGAATAAGGGAATCTGGGGGTGGCCGGTGAGATAGAGAGATAAAAAAAAAGGGTGAGAGTAATGTTCGGGTAGCGCAGAAAAATCACAGGGTCGAAAAACAGTTGGGAGGATTTTGGACTTTAACGTTGCTCGTAAATTACGTACACCGTCGATGGTCCGCGGTTTTCCACTACTTTCAGCAAGTTCAAACCACGCGTGTCGCCCTCAGAAAACTTGCCAAATCTATTGGTTCAGAAAAGCTTTTGCCAAGGCGAGTATGGTATCGTATAGTGGTGAAAAATCTACAGATAAATAAACAAAAAGGAGGAACCTTCCCGGATCTTCGGGAACAACCCCCCCCCAAGAGAACAATCCTAAGTCCGACCCTTCCTGGCGTTTCGCCCACGATCTACTCCAGTACATAATATAGGACTGGCGGTACAAGGAGTTTTCAACTTTGCTTCAATTTTATTCGAGGAATCTCTCGTAGGTTGAGTGAGTAAAAACAAAGCAAGAAGGACCTCGATCCTGAGTGCGGTCCGAGTAAGTGCCAAGTGTTATCCATTGACAATATGTCAGTCATAAAGGCATAGCAAGTGGCGATACAGGCCAGAGTTACTAGGCATTGTC
>JAEUYN010002296.1:0-40721 GCA_018257835.1 Euura lappo
CACATGGGTCGCGATTCACCATTTTTTCGTACCGAAATTTTGAAACATCCACCCCTCGACGATACTGCGCGGCATCAGAGGGTCCTACAAGTAAGATGTAGGATCGTGGGGCAGATATTCACTCACATGGGTCGCGTTTCACCATTTTTTCGTACCGAAAGTATGAAATATCCACCCCTCGACGATACTGCGCGGCATCAGAGGGTCTACAAGTACGATGTAGAATCGTGGGGCAGATATTCACTCACATGGGTCGCGATTCACCATTTTTTCGTACCGAAAGTTTGAAACATCCACCCCTCGACGATACTGCGCGGCATCAGAGGCTCCTACAAGTAGGATGTAGGATCGTGGGGCAGATATTCACTCACATGGGTCGCGATTCACCATTTTTTCGTACCGAAATTTTGAAACATCCACCCCTCGACGATACTGCGCGGCATCAGCGGGTCCTACAAGTACGATGTAGGATCGTGGGGCAGATATTCACTCACATGGGTCGCGATTCACCATTTTTCCGTACCGAAATTTTGAAACATCCACCCCTCGACGATACTGCGCGGCATCAGAGGGTCCTACAAGTAGGATGTAGGATCGTGGGGCAGATATTCACTCACATGGGTCGCGATTCACCATTTTTTCGTACCGAAATTTTGAAACATCCACCCCTCGACGATACTGCGCGGCATCAGAGGGTCCTACAAGTAGGATGTAGGATCGTGGGGCAGATATTCACTCACATGGGTCGCGATTCACCATTTTTTCGTACCGAAAGTTTGAAACATCCACCCCTCGACGATACTGCGCGGCATCAGAGGGTCCTACAAGTAGGATGTAGGATCGTGGGGCAGATATTCACTCACATGGGTAGCGATTCACCATTTTTTCGTACCGAAATTTTGAAACATCCACCCCTCGACGATACTGCGCGGCATCAGAGGCTCCTACAAGTACGATGTAGGATCGTGGGGCAGATATTCACTCACATGGGTCGCGATTCACCATTTTTCCGTACCGAAATTTTGAAACATCCACCCCTCGACGATACTGCGCGGCATCAGAGGGTCCTACAAGTACGATGTAGGATCGTGGGGCAGATATTCACTCACACGGGTCGCGAGTAACTATTTTTCGTACCGAAATTTTGAAACATCCACACCTCGACGATATTTCGCGACAGCAGAGGGTCCTACAAGTACGATGTAGGATCGTGGGGCAGATATTCACTCACATGGGTCGCGATTCACCATTTTTTCGTACCGAAAGTTTGAAACATCCACCCCTCGACGATACTGCGCGGCATCAGAGGGTCCTAGAAGTACGATGTAGGATCGTGGGGCAGATATTCACTCACATGGGTTGCGATTCACCATTTTTTCGTACCGAAATTTTGAAACATCCACCCCTCGACGATACTGCGCGGCATCAGAGGCTCCTACAAGTACGATGTAGGATCGTGGGGCAGATATTCACTCATATGGGTCGCGAGCCACTATTTTTTCGTACCGAAATTTTGAAATATCCACCCCTCGACGATACTGCGCGGCATCAGAGGGTCCTACAAGCACGATGTAGGATCGTGGGGCAGATATTCACTCACATGGGTCGCGAGTAACTATTTTTTCGTACCGAAATTGTGAAATATCCACCCCTCGACGATATTACGCGACAGCAGCGGGTCCTACAAGTACGATGTAGGATCGTGGGGCAGATATTCACTCACATGGGTCGCGATTCACCATTTTTTCGTACCGAAATTTTGAAACATCCACCCCTCGACGATACTGCGCGGCATCAGAGGGTCCTACAAGTAGGATGTAGGATCGTGGGGCAGATATTCACTCACATGGGTAGCGATTCACCATTTTTTCGTGCCGAAAGTTTGAAACATCTACCCCTCGACGATACTGCGCGGCATCAGAGGGTCCTACAAGTACGATGTAGGATCGTGGGGCAGATATTCACTCACATGGGTCGCGATTCACCATTTTTTCGTACCGAAATTTTGAAACATCCACCCCTCGACGATACTGCGCGGCATCAGAGGGTCCTACAAGTACGATGTAGGATCGTGGGGCAGTATCAATTTAATAAAATGCAACGTAGTATTATGAGTTTCAATAATTCAAATTGAAACTGATAAGAACAATAGTATAGAAGGTAGACTAAAAAAAATCAAAGTCCTCAAAAACCAACAGAAGAGTGTAGGAAAGTAGAAAAAGGCCGTCCGAGTACGACAGGCCGTTTCTGGACACGAATTCGCGTATTTTTGACGCGTGATTAAATTTTTTTCGAACCAAAGTCAGCGAACTCGTGACCAGAAGAGTGTAGGAAAGTAGAAAAAGGCCGTCCCAGTACGACAGGCCGTTTCTGGACACGAATTCGCGTATTTTTGACGCGTGATTAAATTTTTTTCGAACCAAAGTCAGTGAACTTGTGACCAGAAGAGTGTAGCGTACGCAGATGACCTTTTTCTACTTTTCTACACTCTTCTGGTCACAAGTTCGCTGTCTTTGGAGCCGAAAAATTCAATCACGCGTCCAAAAGGCGCGATTTCGTGTCCAGACACTGTGTAGCGTACGCAGATGACCTCTTTGAGATGCACATGAACGTGCAGGTAGGAACTGCTGTAAATCGTAGCTGTAAACTGCGGTTTAATCACTTTCAGTGTCTTGCGCGTGATTCTTTGAAATACATAACTGATAACAAACAGGATATGGAACAAAGTTGCGGAATAATGTGTCGTCGTGGCGATTGGTTGCCACGTCCACTTGTACATTTTTTTTTATGGAAAGTCAGCAAAGATTCTGAGCTATGGATTTCCATACCTTCTTAATTCTAAGGTATGGAGTACTCCACCAAAACCATAGGGGGATCGCCGGCCCTGTATGTATATATTCTCATATTGAAACAAGAAGCTTGTCTGTCCCACCGCTGAATGAATACACGATGCAATGTTCCCCGATTATTATTGACGAATGAAAAATATACTATTGGCCATCAAATATGCGGCTGGAAAAATCGTGTGCCTTTGGGATATTTTCGCTCTATCTATCTAAAGTTATCGATTCACTCAAAGTTCTACCTGCGAACTTATTTCGCTTTTGTATTTGTTTTATACCTACAACAAACCAGAGTTTATTTCGTGATCATAAACGCATCGGGTCGTGCAAATCGTGCCCAACAACCGGATGCTCACCACAGCTATTGTTATCCACTACGTGATAACGGCTGTTTGTCGTGCGATTCCAAACCTCCTCATTGGTCTACGAGCAGTTGTCATTGACCATGATAGATTCCAAACTCCCACGTGTATCCACACACTTTTTGTATAAAAGCTGCTCCATTTTGGTGCCTTCATCACTCGACTGAATCAACGCGAACTAGTTGCCTCTTAACTCTATATTTTCTTCATCAGTCTACTTGATATACGCAACAAACTTCAACGATGAAAATAGTTATTTTCCTTGCTGCGGTATCCGCTGCGAATATGTTCGTGGGTGTTGAGGGTGGCCTTAATCTTCGAATTTCACCTGAGGTCCGAAACGTGGGTTCTGGAGGACTCCGAGTAATATTCCCGAAGATTCGCAATGTTGAGATTCTCGCGTTTCATGGAAACAGAAACACGCCGATTGCAGGTAAAGACATACAAATGACTTAACTGGCCATTACGCTCGTCACTTTCCGACGAAATTTTTAACTAACGAAATATCTCTGATCCAGTTGGCATAAATGGGAGTATCGAAGGAACTGTACTCGGACTACGAGACGGTCGATCGATTTACATGAACCACTTGGCTAACGTGCAGACAGGAGACATAATTAACTACTGGTTAGGGATTCTACACCGCGGAAGTAAGTGGCAGTCAATGCCCCAAAAGTTCACTGTGCCTGCAGAGCCATTGTCAAGCCCATCGTCAAGCCTATCGTCAACCTAATAACGTGTCCCTGGTGACAGCATGCCACCACAAGAGGTGAAATGGGAAATCCTGAGGAATGAGACTCTGAAAATTCATTATTTCTTCCATTATAAGTTCAGATAAATTGTACGTAATACGAGTTTTATTATCCTCAAGTTACATCGGGCTAGGCTTTTCCCATGAACGAATAAAATATATGCTTGTAAAATTTATACACTGTGATTAGAACCTCAAAACTGTTTCAAATATCCTATTATATTTACGGTCATATAAAGTTGACGAAGAACAAGCTCCACGTACTCCTGAAACGAAACAGAGAACAGTGGGAGTCCAATTGAATTTTCATCTTGTTCTTGTGTCGAAATGGTGAGTGATGAAACGAACACACAAGGTTCCAGTAGATTTTCTTGGACACTTCTTCGATCGGATTCTTTTCGGTCGGTAAAAAAACTGGATGCTTGCGAGATATGATCCAGCCATGATCCAATTTCTAATGTATAATAGGAAATTGAGGAACTTTTCTATGGAATCCGAGAGGCCGGAACAAAATTTCGTTTTTTGATTGATTAAGTAGTCGAATTCGGGGTCAGACGGTCCATTTGTAGCTGACAACACGGGCTGATGAGTGATGAGTACGCACATGATTGATTATACCTGAGACAGGTCAAAGATCGATTAAAAAATCGCATTTTTCGGAGCATTTGCCTTAGTATTTTTCATCGCTATGATCGGTTTTGGATACTCGCTACAGTCTCAACTTGTCGCATATTCTCTGTTCTTGAGAATGGCGTTGGAATATCCAAAAACTGATCATCAGCAAAAAAGATGAAATGTGAAATTTCGGTTCGAGTTGAACTTTCAAGACCATCATTCCGACTTCGGGTGTTAACTTTATATTATGAACCTATCATCAACTGCATAACGATGAAGCTGTCATGATGGGCCACATAGCCACGAGCGCGCAAGAGGGGAACGGGATACGACAGGCCCGGCGACTTGGAAATTTCCCCGGTATGGAATCTGTATTTGGTGAGGGGTGGTGGGGGGGGACACCTTGGCCGCGACACCTCCCTCCCACACCATTTCAAAATGAGTAAATAAAAATCTGAGTGAATGTTGAACTCTCTAGCTCTGCAGTGAGATAGCGTGCCTTGTAGGGCCTTCCATTTTCTCATTTGAGTAACATAAGATTTTTACCGACTGAATTACTCTTTTTTTCCAAGGTTATCGTGGGCTGAAAAAATCTGTCGATTCGTCATTCTATATTACAATGTGTAATCATGTCAACATTTTTTCATTCATCCGAAGTGGCATTTCATACAGTAGCTACGGCTGACGGGGACTGATTTTTTTAAATTACTCTTTTATCTATCCTCAAAGACTCGAATCATCATCTTTTCGTTGGGGTTTCACACGATGTCTACCTACTATACGTAATTAGAAATCATGATTTTCAGATGATTTTTATAAACAAATTTTCACTCAAAACTAAATCAAGCTTCATACGTATGATGAATAAAATCATGTCAAAAATATGATTTTAAATTAATCGCAGTAGAAATTGTGTAAAATCCTGATCAGAAGACGATGAGAGTCTTTTAGGACGAATGAAACAATAATTTTGGAAAATCAGGATACTATGAAATGACACGGTAACAGATTTTTCCGCACGCCGTGCGTAAAGTTCGATTTTACGCACGCATATACTATTTCCAGCGCACGATATCCGCCAAATGTACGCCTCATCAATTTTTGTTGATTACTAATTACTGTTTGTTTTCCAAATTGTGGAAATGGTTTCCCAAATCTGTCCAAATAGTTTCCAAATTACTGGAAATCTTCATTTTCAGATTGGTATCGCGGGGAGAATATCGATATTTTCGATATATCGATGTTCGATGCTCACACGTCAATCTCTAAACGTCAAACGGAACATGAAACATGGCGTCGTACGAGACAAGCATCGAGTGACCCAACGGAGAGAGAATCGTTCATCGTTAGTGACATGTACATACGCTGTAGCGTTGTACTATCAGTCGAACCAATAAATTCCTTGTGTTTATAACTGTGACGAGATCAGAGAAAGGAAAATGATCACATGACGAGCGTCCGCGGCACCGGATAAATTGATGCGCTTAACCAAACACCGTAGAGATGGCAAAGTCTGCGGAAGAGGTTAGGAATTTCCTGACCACAAACAACGACGATTCTTCTGTCAAGGGTGAATACCAACGAATCCAACTGCCTGTAATCGCGGTTATCGATCTCAAACCACGTCTAAAATCGTTCCCACCGTTTTATTCTTCAAATTTCTGTTTCTTCCGTGTCTCAAAAAAATTTCTCATGCACATTTTTCGTTTCCCGAATCGCAGATGACGGCAGGCAGCCCGACGTTGTCATATCGTACGGAGATATCGCTGCAAAGTTACTAGACGAACGTCTTTTGCTCACGGCTCTGGAGCTACACGCAGAATTATGCGAGTCTGGGAGGGAACTGCCCATTTTAAGGGACTATTTTTCAAACCCGGGCAATTTTGAGACCCAGAACGTCAAGCCTGAGCCTTACGTCGCCATGCGTGAGTTTGAAACGACTTATTCTCACCGATAATACAAAATCGAATACGAAACACTAATTTATAACGTCGAAATCTCTTCCCCCAGCCAGGTCTCTCAGTCAAGCCACCCTCGACTCTCTTGACATGACCAGGTACTCGGAGGACGGAGGCGGAGTTGACGAACGTGTCGCTATCCTCGAATTCGAACTCCGAAAAGCCAGGGAGAATATATCCGCACTCAGAGCCAATCTCACTTGCGCTACAGGTCCGAAGAGAATGAATTGATCAAAACCTTGATTATTGATAGAATCTGAAACTGGGACTCGAATTTAATCAGAAAATAAATTTTTTCCACAGTTTATGAAGGACAAACTTAGCTTCCGGTCCAGAGAATCTCTAAGACTCAGAATTTCCGATTATAAGAATAAGAATACCTCTGAATAGTAACAGAAAAGTGATTTTTTGGACCAAAAAACATTCCAAGAAGCTAATTTAGGCACTAAATTCTCTCAAAACGCAATAAACGTTTTAATTTCAACTCAATTTTATTCCTTGTACAGAGTCTGAAGTTTCAACGGCACCAGTCACGGGATTAGACAACAAGAGTGTGGTAACCGAATCCCCGATCAAGCCGCACGAGGAACGCGCCCTGAATTACCTAGTGAACGAGTACTTACTGGCCCGTTCTTACAAACTTACCTCCATCACGTTCAGCGACGAGAATGAAAACCAGGATTTCGAGGACTGGGACGATGTGGGGCTGAACATATCAAAGCCTGCGGAGCTTCTACAAATGTACAGGGAATTCATGAGGGCTAACGGCCACGACAAACCGCCCTCGGTCGCCGTCGGAGTGCAGACAGACTTTGCCGACGAGTTTACGAGCCAGAAGGACAAAGAGTTGGAGGAAATGGTTCGTCGGATCGCTTTTCGTCGATATAAACAAAGACCAAGAGGAAGATAGCTCTTCGACGATAACAATTTAAGCCTTTTTGATCGTTTGTTTTCACAGACCACCGAGATAAGGCAGCTCAAAGAACAACAGGCCGGATTAGAGCGGGAGAAATCGGATCTGGAAAGGCTATTGGCCAGCGATAGCAATCTCACGCGCGGAGAGGCGAAGGTCGGCAACGAAAACCGAAATACAGATGCTAAATCTCTTTTATTATACAGTAATAATGAAAAAGCTGTTTTCAGGGAAGCACTGGGACCATTCAGACGATAAACTCTAACTCTTCGACCCCGGAGAAGTTTGAGATCCTCGAATCTATGCCTACCGACATATCAAATCCTGCTCAAGAACCCGGAGGCGATGATACCACCTCGGTTGTAACAAGCTTGAACGAAACTGACCCCGGAGACAGGGAATGGACGACCCTCCAGTTGCCTAGACCTGATGTAACCAAGCAGCCGATCGATTCCTGCGACTCCTCTTACAGGTAGAGCAGAAGCGCAGAATCTCGGAGCAAGGAAGACCTTGAATAACGTGAAATTGTTGTTTCGTTCCAGGATCTTGCCTCCTGGCTTCGAAAGAGAGGTTGTAGCTCATTGCATAGTCAACACGTCGACTCCGACGACGGCTTTCATCGAAGACCCTCTGAAGGAATGCGTGACGCAAGAGAGCTTGGTCCACATTCTGTGCTACTCATTGCCGAGAATAATTCCAAACGTGATTCTGAACAAGCGGGAAGAGGCGATACCCCTGATACTCAGCGCCGTACAGCTGGAATCGAACCCCAGAGAGAGGGAAAAGCTGCTTCAGTTATTATTCAACATGAAAAAGAGGCCGCAGGAGGAGGAAAGGCTCATGATACTCGCTGGTCGGTCGATATGAACGATTTTTCAGCAGAATTTCAAATTTTTACCCGATCTAATCGGCAATTTATCAAACTTACAGGCCTAGTAGCTATCGCGAGGTGCTCCGCGAGCTTGTTAGAGTGCGGAGAAGTTTTGGGACAGTGTTGGGAACAGAGTCAGCACAAACATTTGGAACGAAGACTGCTGGTCGCGGAGTGCTGCTCCGTCCTGGCTCCCCACATATCCTGCACGACTAGAAACTCCCTGATGCTGTCCATGCTGCAGCAGATGCTCCTAGAGGACAAGGAGTCCGTCGTCAGAGCCGCCGTAGTGAAGAGTCTCGCCTTGCTCGTCGCCCTGATGGACGATCCTGACAAATACTTTCAAGTGATTGATTATCATTGACAAAAAAATCGCGAACTCTTCAACATTTTTAACAATAACGTTGATTTTTCAGTGCGAGGAACTCACTCTGACCGCTTTGGACGATTCCTCGTCCACAGTGGTAGAGACTGCGGCGAAAATATTGGTCCCAATTATGGCGCAGTGGGCCTTAGCCCTGAAAAGGCTGCAGTCTCACCTCCTACCACGAATTCTATCAAAATTACGAAACCAGTTGAAGAAGTCTAACCACCTTAATCTCCAGAACAAAGATCACGCCGACGGCGACAGAGCCGCCGCGTCTATTGACGTACTGCAGTATCTGATACCCCACTTAGTAGTCTGCGTAGCGGATAACGAGAACGTCAAGGCTCTCGCCCAGGACCTGAAAACTGCAGACTTGCGTCAGTAGAATTCGTAGGATCAGCTTTACAGAACTTCTGATGAATATTGATTAATCGAAGCTTTTCAATTACAGCCACGGAGTTTGTCGCTCTTTGCCGATTCCCGATGATCAATCCCAGGGTATTCTACGAGGGAGACGTCGAGGTGACGATCCTTCTCTATACCTTCTTCGATAACACGTGGGAAAGCGATTGTTGGCCCGAACTTGAATGGCTGAGCAACAAGCTGTGCGTTTTGCGTTCGATTCTCGACTCACATTCAGTCACGAAATCTTCGTTAATCACTGTCTCGTCTCCACAGATTACCGGAGATAATTGACATGGTGAAATCGGTGAACGTCGCCCAAGAAGCCATCCTCAACGCCTTCATCACCTACATTAATTCCTTGTGCTGTGGCTTCGGGAGACACGTTACCGTCACGAAGGTCACCAAACTTCCGTCAAATCTGATGACTGAGTTTACAAAATGAATCCTAATCGATCCTCTCGCACTCTTTCCAGATCCAGCCCGTCTTTGCCGCAGAATTATCCGAGCTCGAACAGCAGTTGATAACGTTGTCTCCGGACCGAGGAACTCTGAGTTTGACCCTCATCCCGGCTTACCTGACGCTGCTCTCTACTCTGGACGTCAATCAAGTCACTAAATCGTTGAACCAGTTCGTCGTTGCGCTGGCCATAAGCAGCGTCAGCAGTTCTACTCTGCAAATGGGTGTGATCAGACTCTGTAGTCAGCCGCAGATGCAGGAACACGTTCTCACCGCTCTCTGGGACGGTACGAAGCCCATCTCCCTCTATTTTACAGAAGGATCATCAATCTTTCACCATTTCAGGAATCGTTCATCAAAGATCGACGGTCAGATGCGCCACCGCGGTTCTATTCAGCTCCGTCATATCCCACATCTCGGATCAGCTCGCTAATTCCAGGGTAGCGCCGGCGCTCGTTACTCTAGCCAGTGACTCGGACATGTAGGATGAATCCTTCGCATACGCAACCGATCATCTAGAACATTGAACAATTTTTTTTATGTCTTACAGAACCGTCAAAGCCGCAGCTATTCCCGCGCTCGCTCGTCTCGTTACCGAATGCGGAGCTAGAGAGGCGAGAGACAAGGCTCGTCTCACGATCGAAACCATCGCCAGAGATCCTCAAGGAATTCACTCGTCGTTGGCTGTTCCATTGGTCGCAGCTCTTTCCAGTATAGCGCCTAACTGTCCTCAGAATTACACGGAGGACGTAATCGCGACCCAACTGGCTGGCATAACGGCGTCGGCTCTTCAGCAGGGGAGGAAAATCGAGCTGGCTAATTCTCTCGTAGAGGCTTATTCGGTTCTGGTCTACTGCCCGCTTAGTAATCAGTGCGTAACCGGGGTCCTTTTGCCGGGACTGAGGTACCTCGAGGCTCTCGTCAACCAGATTTTACCCCAGCACAAGGATCTGGTAAATTCTCTGCTCAGGGAGGCTGAGTCGAGGCAGGATCCGCCGAAGCTGATGGAACGGTTCGATTATTCGTTAGATTTTACCACTCGATTCTTTTATTTGGATACGGTTTGACGATATTTCGTTTTATCCCGACGCAGGTCGCCTTCCGCCAGTTCGGGACTTTCTCTCTCAATGGCTAACGTTAACGTTAACGTGGGACAAGGAGTGGAAGACATGCGTCAAAGGATGAGTAAGATATTTCAACAGAAGACCCACGCGCCTAGTATGGCTAATATATTTCGAAAAAAGTGAATCATCGATAGACAGTATTTTTTTTTTTTTTTTATCTATTGAACATTACTCTACACATTGTATAAAAGAAAAGTTAATGACAAATATTATTATCATACGAAAAGTTTTTTTTTTTTTTTTTTATTCAGAGAGAGAGAGAGAGAGAAAATAAGGAGGAATTTATATTGTAAATAATAGTTTATTCGTGGTATATCTGAACTATTGTATAGTTAGATGTGTATGGCGGTGCCTTCCTGAAATTCTAGTAAATATTCTGATCTAAAAAAATCTCGTTCGTTGAAGAGTTTTAAAGTAATTAATATAATTGATAGATAGATAAATTTTCATGGAGATTGTAATATCAGTAATTTAAGGGAAAAAATAAAAGTGATTAAGCGTAAATTTAATAAAAGAAATGAAACAAGTACTCCGCATGAGACAAAAAAAAAAAAAATATAATAATAAATAAAAATAATAAAAAAATGATTGTGATTAATATATATTATATATATAATTATTTAAGTATTATGATGAAAAGTTGAAGTTTTGTCGAGGTCCCAGCCTCGAAAATACTTACAGGGATCTTAGTAGATTTAAAATGAGATAATGATAAAAGACAATTTATTAAAGTACTGCAATAAAAAAGATTGAATTTTCAGATCTGAATAGGTATTCCAAATCGTTACGAAAAGATAGACTGGGATTCGAATTAATTGAAACTGTATTAATTTTTAAGATAAAGAAGAGGCAGAAAAGTAAATCGTAGTAATTATTTCAGAGTAACATTTTTTTTTTTTACAAACAAGATCATTTATTATACACAATTAAAAGTCTTAATATAATTATCTTATAATAATATACAATTTTTATTGTTTGAAAACGTTTTTTTTCTTCTGTTGTTTTGTTGTTGTTCAAATTACTACTAAAATAAATAACAATCAATAATAATATATTAGTATTATCAATACGGAAAAGAAAAAAGTTTTTTCGGGGGTCTGTATATTATAAATATATATATATATATGAAAATAGAAATCTATAAAATTTTTCTCATTCGTCGACATCATGAATTTACATATTAAAGATTGAATATCATAATAATTCATAATATGCGAATTATTTACGTTTTTAGAAAATTATACAAGATTATTTATAATATTATTAATTAAGTATTAATTATGTACATGACTTTTGGTGCGTATAAAATGTGAAATATTACCATATACAATATCAAGTATCAATTATTATAATGAAAAAGAAGGGAAAAAAAAAATAATAATGAATGAATTTAACTAATTTCACATGTGTGATACATAAAACCGTTGCTCTAATACCATTTTTTGTCTGTTTTATCTGAATAATAATACCATTATTAGCATTAAAGCGTGAATATATATAATAATCCTATAAATTATTTACTACAATTATTATAATTATTATTATTATTGTACAAAACGGGATATAAATGAAGAAAAACAGTTAAATCAATTGAAACCCGCGTCTCGAACCGAACAAAGAAGAAAAAAAAAACAATTAACAGTATAACAAGTAACAAATAATTATTCTACAACTAATTTCACCCTATTTAAATCGGTCGTTATACTATACTTATTTTCACACTATTTACAGTCGTTAAAAAAAAAAAAAAAATTCTCTTTTAAGGAAAATGGGTCATAACTTCTTATTCCTTTTTTTTTTTTTTTGTCAATCATCTGTAGACTTTTTCTTGTCTTTTTTTTTGTCCGGATTCAGTTCAATTATTACAGTTATGTACCTTTTTGTTTTTACAAAGGATATTGAACTATTGCACAGGGTCTTCAGCTTCAGCTTCAATATCTGGTTCGGGGGATTCTATATCGATGAAAAGAGGCTGAGCAGATTCAGTCTGGGTGAATGTGGTTCTGTTTAAATTGTGCGAAGGTAAATTACCTTTGAGGTAATCTCAAAGTGATTTTTTTCTCCCATCTTCGGAATTGATTACGAATAAATGAGAGAATTCGGTCCTCTTGTGTAACACCTCTATCAGATCGTCTGTAATTAATTATACATCGATCAATTAGGATCTTTAATTAATTTTCACAATTTTGGAACAGAGTAAATAACTAGAGTAGATTTTTTACTTTATAGATAAGAAATAATTGAAGAAAGAAAATGACGGCATATCGAGATTGAAGATTATTGTAAGACTTATTGATATTCTCATGTTTCTTCTAATCAATTTAAACTCACCGAATTTCACCCTCGTCGTGTCTATCGTTAATGAATCTCGGAATATTCTATCAGAATCTTCTGGTTTCAGGTGTAAGCAGAGCTTTAAAATTCTTCTGAGTGTTCTAGCGTCCACGGAATCGGTTCCACTCGAATTGCAGAGCTGAAGGGTATGGGAATTATTGTTGAATTAAAAAATTCATATTTTTTTATTTAATTTTGGGTCTAATTATTCGGTTAAAAAACCACGAAAATTAATTATTTTAGTTCAAAATAATTTGATGGTAATCAAATTTGCCTGAACCAATTACAAATTCGTCAATAATTAATTGACTTTGAAAATTGTTTCACAAAAATGTTAAAATCATTGTTTTTTTTTTTTTTTTTTTGCTCACCTTGAACGCCAGCTTTATCATCTCTTCGACAGTATCTGCCTTGGCTATGACAACCACAGTGAATATGTACTCTTCGAGATCAATTTTTCCATTCCGATCCTATAATTAAAAATCGATAATTATAATTTTTAGTTTATTATTTGCTTCTATCTTCTTCCTACGAAAAAAAGGGTTGAAATAAAAAAAAATACAGGAATACAAATTCAATGTATACGAACCCAATCGTGTATGTGGAATAGTTGCTGGGTAGCTGAATTATTTTCATCGATTTTAAGTATTTGGGAGAATCTGTGGATATCTACGACTTCGTCGAGTTTTTCATTTTCATTGTTCAACAAATTCTCTTCAGTACAGGCCTGCAGCAATCTGTGAAATTAATTAATCAATTAATTAATCTCCTTATCAATAGCTTTGTATACATGAATATCTCTAAATTTTAATTTTTTTTATATTCTAAAAACAAAAAAACGGAGGATAAGTTCATTTGATTTTTGAATATTCGAGAGATTTGTAGCAGTAAAAATTAATCAACAGTGAAATAAAAATTGAAAATTGATTGAAATCCACACTATAAAAATTAACTATCATTCACAATGTTCTCACCCCAGTTTATAGCGAAGTTTGTGAGCTTCGATGATGGTAGATACGTTTTTCAAATTCAATTGATGAGCTTTGCTGATAATTCTACAATCATCGTAGGTGTAGTCGGATACTGGTATCTGTAACGCTCTGAAACATAGAAGTATACGAAATTAAATTTCTCTCCTTTTCACAATGCAGACGTAAGAAGAATGAAGAGGGAAAAAAAATGAACGAAAATCGTCTTTATAACTTTAATTATATCAATAATCACCGAGCCATTAAACGCCTGACGTTATTAGCGTAAAGCTTCGGATCAAGTTTTTCAGCTTCGCTAGGTTTATAGACCGGAAGGAATTCGATCTCGCAGCTACTATTCAACTGGGTCAAAGTCAACCATAGTAGCTTGAGTCTGAAATGATAACATAAATTCAATTATCTCAATTAAATCCTCATCGCAGAAGATTAAATTACACTAATTGTAAAAAAAAAAAAAAAACACTTACGCTCCTGGTCCTTCCCACGTCCAGGTAACGGTGTCTAATTTATTCGGGTAACGGATGCAGACGGGCTGGATCGGGACTCCAGGGTAAAAAGCTCCAGATTTGAACGTTATCAGACATGATCTGTTCGTGCAGGTACCTTCGGGGAATATCATCACCTGTAATTGCATTGAATGAAATTTTTTTGTAATTTTTGAAAGCCTGATTTATTTTTCAAAATTATGGTATTCCGATTGTATTAAAATGAAATAAAATCGCGATTTCAGTTGACTCTTTGTCAATTTCGAAATTTCAAGGCTCAATATAAAGAAGAATATTTGTAACGATTTTCTTACCTGAGGCCAGTCTTCTTTCGATGTGGCTCTTTCTATGATTTCCTTTATCGTATTTTGCCTCGAATTTGGATCTTCTCTCCAAACGTAAACGGGCTGAGTAAAATTGATGAGCTCTGTATCATGAAGCGATTAAACAAACTTTAATCGCAATTTTCATATTTCAAACAGGAATTTAGGGGGCTTTATGCACTCCAAAATCGATGAGAATCATTTGTAATTAAAATTCACAATCATTGATTATCAACTTAAAAGAAATAATGATTTATAATGATTTCCATCCAATTTAAGGGATTTTTTAATCACATCTGTCTTCAATTTCGAAAACGATTGAAAAAAAGGATATAAAAATAGTCAAAAATCAAATGCATCAAAGATTTTCATTGTTTTTTTTTTCTTTTTTGCAATTTTTTTCAAAATTTGATCGAATATCTCCCATGGTCAAAATTAATTGCTACTGCAGTTATGTCAAATGATCGTATAATCGCGACGAGCGCAGTCTTGTTATTTTCATTATCCTAATCGCTATTTTGACCTTCGAATTTCATTCCTTATCGTTCATTTAAAAATGTTGTTAATTAGAATCGTGTATATATGTATATATTTTTTTATAATACATATTTTAAATTTCAGTCATTCTTCAAAATCTATCCACAAGCTCTTGAACAAAAATAATAATAATAATAATAATAATGAAGATTTCTTTTCAAATTTAAACGAACCCCCATCGGTGTGGATATTGAATATATTCACTCGCGTGAAAGTCGAAGTGTGTCACTTCTAACAGTCTATCTTCTGTAATAA
Organism: Euura lappo; assembly: GCA_018257835.1. NCBI lineage: Eukaryota > Metazoa > Arthropoda > Insecta > Hymenoptera > Tenthredinidae > Euura > Euura lappo. The sequence goes on from JAEUYN010002296.1 coordinate 15,590, forward strand.
GATAACCGTATAACGAAACCGAGAAACTTTCGTTTATTTTTCATTCATTCTATTGTAGCATATGAAATTATAGTCCTTGTTGCTTTCTTTTATCGATTTTATACAGAAAAGAATTAAAAAAAAAAAAAATCCCAAGGAAACTTTTTTTTTTTTTCAATCCTCGTCGATTTATCCTACATCAATTTGAATAATTTTCTTTCTTATTTCTATAAAAACGTATGTATATATATATATATATATATAGTCTGTTTCTTCAACAATCGTTATTTCGACACAAAAATGTCTTTTTTTTACAATTTTTTTTTTTTTTTTTTTTTAGCGTAGCGAACGACGTACTTCCGATGTAAGGATTCAGGCCTGACTCCCTCCTGACGATTATCGACGGGAATCCAGTGACGTAGACGATCCCTCCGTCTATGAAGGTGGAATGAGGGGCGACGACTAGGATGGGTGCCTCGTTTCTTGAAGCTTGTTTCCCTCTTACGATTATCCTCATACCTCCGGCTTGGTAAGTTAATCGACCGAGGAAACACAGCCAAGGGATTATCTTGCTGCTGGTTGCAATTCAATTGATTAAAAAAAAAAAACAAAAAAAATCGATACTGTGATTTTGAATTTTTATGAAATTTCTTCTTTTTCTTGTCAAATTTAAATCAAGTGTCTTTAATTATTTCTAATGAATATTTAATCTATTATAGATATAAAAAAAAAGTTGTTAAAAAAGGTTATAAATCTTTTTATATCTATGAACAAATAAATAGAAGAAGAAATTTGCATAGAAATATTGATGAAAATTTATCAACACTTTGGACAACCACCGGAGCCAATTGATTAATTTTTTAGTATAATTAATGATAAAAGTGTTTTTTATTTTATTTTGTTTATATATTATTTACATTATTTTATTTTCCATACCCATAAATTTTATGACATCACAAGCCGTGATAATATTGCAGACATGCCCATTACCGTATAAATATTTTAATTAATGATACGGAATTGAAAAATTGATATTGTCACGTTTTTCGAGCTCTAATTTTCGCTGTACAGTATCAAAAAGTCACTATGACGAAATTCTGTTTACCAGGGGGAGAAAAATGATTGGATTAAATCTTATCAGATTTGGAAAGAAAAAAATTTAATCGAATTCGGTATCGTAATTTCATCAGAGTTTTATAAAAAAAAATGTATTTGTTTCCTAATTCTGTATGATTTTGTACAAATTTACAATAATATCATCAATTTCGATCAAATTTAATCAACTGTTTTTTTTTAAATTATAATTAACACAGTGACTGCGCTCGGCGATAATTTAATTCTGTATTCAAACAAAGTTATGTGACACGTGGTTTAATTACGCCTATGATGATGATCCAAACGAAAGTTTGTTGACTCCATTGAAACTATAATTTTGCTACTTTTGCTGACTCGATATTAATTTTACTGTCACGCCATCATTTTTTTTTTGTTTTTTGCATGATTCGCTGAATGCTAGCCAATGTATGATTTATTTATTTATTTGCGATGAACGTACTTCCGAACAATGGAATGCGGCTGACTTCCGCTTTTGCAACGACACTCGGACCACCGAGATAGGCGTTTATCTGGGTGTCGTAGAAGCTCGAATGCGGGGCTAATACCATCACCGGTGCTTCTTTTGCGGTAGCCACCTGACCCTTGACCTTAAGGCGATGAAACCCTCCGCACATGAACGCCACCCGGATAAACCAGGAATCCACAAGTCGCACCCTTCTGTTTTTAGTATATATACACAACAATTATACCCAATCATATAGATTTCGTGTTATCTGATTTTGAGAAAAGCACATCAAGAGTGAGTAAATTAAAAAAGGGCCTCATTTGAACTCCAGGTAATTTTATAATCAAGTTGAATCATCAAATAATAATAATATTGACACATCTTGTTATAGATAATATGTGAAATTGTTCCAAAAGCTGGGATAATTAAAGTATAAAAATTTTGTAGTAAAGTATACAATTTTTTCAAGTTCAATATTCAATCTAATCTATATTCTAATTATCCCAGAATGTGGAATAATTTCATAAACTATTCTCCCAAGATTCTGATTCAGGATGAAAACAAAAAACCTTCGTTAGACCAGCAGTGATTCATTTTCTATGATAAAAATCGGATTATTAGGATTTTTAATCTGTCATAAAAGAAAAAGAAATTATTCAAAATTATTTCGCTCTACTCTTCTTTTTATTTTTATTACAAATTAAAAATTTAATGAACAATTTATTCGAGAATAATTTCTAATTGCTATATTTTATTATTTTTTTCAATCACAAATTGCAGCTTCGATTTGTAATGGAAATGTAATTAATCACAGCATGTAATTTGACGTCTACTTCACAGCAGCTACGATAATTATCGCAATTACTATTTTTAATGAACCAATTCTCAACATCCTCATCTATATTATCATTCTTCCCCTTCTTTTCTATTTTTTACAATTCAGACTGGCAAATGGTTCTATCGGAGAAAGGAACAAACGCAAACTAATTAGCCTGAGTTCCTCTCTCTTGAAAGTTGTTTTCTATTCCTTTTCACACTTGACTGTTGCGAAGACTGATCAAATGATATTCTACAAACTCCGTTTTTTGTTCTCTTCGCTAATTGTACCTACTCATTATTGTCGATATATATTTTTTTCATTTACTACTACACATAGGGTAACCAGAGGATGAAAATGAAAGCTACCTGGAAATGTACAAAAAAAAAAAAAAAATTGTGTCTGGGTTAAGGTGTTCGCTATCGATCGTTATTTCAATAATTCACGACTTTCTAACTCCAGCTGTACGAACGTCGTACAGCCTGATAAATACTGCATCGTGTTCTACGTCCGTACAAACTGTCCACGTAATGTTTCTTCTTATTTATAACATAGAAGAAAAAAAATATTATGACACTCACTCGATTTTTCATGTCTAAATTCTTCTTCTTCTTTTTTTTTATCACCATTTTTATCTGGTAAAGTTAGTCACATACATGCGGTGTACTCGAGTTAGTTTTTCAAATTGTTGGATTAGTAATTTCAAGCATTAAACATCGCAGAATTATGATTAAAGCAAGCTTTTCACAGACACAGTAGAAAAATGTTGTGCTCCAAAAAAAACAAATTTTCGGGCCACAGTATCGAATGTTAGACATCCAAAGTCGGTACAAAAATTATTCACAGTCCATATTTTGCAACAGTTTAAAACTGAAATCGTTTTTTTTTTCTTTGGTCAACGGAAGAGAGAGAGAGAGAAAGGAGCCAAGATGATGAAGAAATAAAATCTGCACGTGCAATTATGTGCCAGTGAAGAATAGTGAAGCAGAAATTGGCAAGAGCAATTAAAACCAGTCTGATGTAAATTGAGACATATATTGTGTTTTTTGTTGTTGTTGTTTTGTTTCCACTGACGCGAGAATGATATGTGATTTGATTAATTATAGACAAAAATGATATAAATTCGCGGTGATCATGATCAGAAAATGCAGAAAACAGATTTTTGATATATTGCCAAAAGAATTATTGTTTATAAAAAGCTACTCAACTTTATCTTCATCTTCACTTGCCAAATTTCCCTTAGCTGAACATTAAAAAAAAAACGAAAAAAATACGTTGCAAATAGAAAATTTTATCTATGCAAATTATTTCGCAAGAAATAATTATATACCCACTTCGAGTTTCAACAGTCATTTTCTGTCTGTAGTTGTGCAAGTTTATGAGTATATAAAATTATTCTGGGTTATGAAGAATATGAAATCTGTTTTCTTTTCTTTCTCTTTTGTTTTTACTCTTCTAAGCAAGTTTCTAACGATTCTCACCGTCTCCATCCGGTCAGCGGTGCGCGTCGAAGATCATCTTCGGTCAGTCCGTGAAGCCCCAAGCAGGCGAGAAGCCATGCCATAATAACAAGTGCGGTGATGGCTGCAAGTCGAAAGGGTAAAAGAGCAACGGTGAGGAATGCTGTCTGAAAAAATAGGAAAATAAAAATAGATACATTACAATTCTTGAAACCCCTTCTCCACTCTTTTTGTATCATTAGATAATGAAAAATCTGTCTCATCAGACGAAATTATGTCCAATCTGGTTAAATTCGCTCGAGGTTCGATGAAGATAAGTAAAATCATACAATTTTTATCCAATTTTGCATACTTTGATCAAATTTTTATCCAATCTGATAAAATTCGATCCACGACCCAAAGTTATATCCTTGGAACTGCAGATAGTATCAAAAGTGTAATTTGCGTAATTTCGCTGAAGTATGTCTACTTTCGCATGAGTGGTTATGAGCAATTTTCTTCCTCTTCGCAACCACACTCGGTTGTCCTTGAAGGGTCATCGAAGGTCAAGGCACTCGAGCCCTCGAACCTCATTCTGTAAGAACTGACCGCTAAGACGTAAAAATAACGGTGCTGCAGGTGAATGCTGCTGCAACTTATAGCCTAGTGCCTATGTAACACGATCGTGATCTGTTAATGATTGGAAGCCGAGTTTCACGCATTCTCTTTCTCTCTCTCTTCTTCTTCACCTTAAGGGGAAATGCAAGGCGCGTGAGTGCAAGAGAGATAGCGACATTTTACACTTGGAATTTTCAAACCCTACTCAAGCAGCCAAAACAGATTCGATTGATGTGAAATTGATATCAGTGACGTAAAAAGAGTGAACGAAGGGCAAGACGAATTTTTTTTTCCGAAAATCTAGACGTAATTAACGTTTTTTAACAATATTGTTCTGCAATCCAAGGAAGTGCTGCCCATCTCCATGAGGGGCAGCACCTCCTGGGGTCACAGAACAATATTGTTAGACAAAATTCTCATTACGTGTTCCGATTTTCGGAAAAAAAAATTCGTCTTGCCCTTCGTTGACTCTTTTTACGTCACTGATATCAATTTCACATCAATCGAATGTGTTTTGGCAGCTTGAGTAGGGTTTGAAAATTCCAAGTGGAAATGATCAGCTAGCGTTTCACCTTAATGAGGAGATGATTTGATTTTGATTAATCTAAACTTCCGTTACTTTATTCACATCAATTACTTCTCGAATTTGTTGCAATCGCTCTGAGGTTGAGTCTTCACCGAATCTCCACGTTTTCAGGTCCAGGTTTTCCCAAACTCAGAACCGATCAGATTTTGGATTCGAAAATCGATTCGGTACTTTTTTAATCATTCAAATAAGAAAATGACGAAAATTACGGTAAAAATTACGATATCTTGAGAACGGGTCAACGAATTTGGTTTTTTGGGTCGCTGATCACGAATCCGGAGTCACATCAGCGAAATTCGAATCCAATTTGACGGGGAAAGACGCTAAATCTTAAAAAAATTGTTACTCGAACCTCTGATGAAGAATCTGATGTCAGATTTTCAAAATTCAAAATAGCTGGAAAGAAAATAATTTCCTCTTCGGGTACGAGCGATTATGGATGTAATTAGCCTGATTTTGTCGCGTCGAATTTATCCTACCTAAAAATAAGTGGCAGTGGGCCAAGGGGAACTTCGCACTGTAAAAGTTACCTAAGATCACGGTCAACGATGACCGAGTTCAAGGCCAGTGGGTTCTCAACGTGGTATATAGACATTCTCAACCATCTCAATGATCCCAATTTTTGTTTCGGTCATTTGACCCAATTTTTTTCCTTTCTCAAAACCGCAAGTAAAAAGCGGTGAATAAAATGCCTTCAGCAGGTCATCGGTCTGTGACGATCCTAGACGTTCGTCGACGGTCGAATAACAGAATCAGAACGGTCGCGAGTCCCATGGAATACCGAGATTATACGTGGGATCGTATCTTTGCGATCCGCGGGTACCGTTTAACCGGTCTGAAAGCCTTTCCAAACCGTTACAATACCTCCTGACCATCCGACTACCTCAGAATTTCATCGGGTGTAATGTAAAGAAATTCGCCTATAATTATTATAAGGCGTAATAAATTTTCTGTTAATAATATCTTGAAATTTCTTATGCAAAGAGGAATGAAATTTACAAATGCAATTGGTGATTGAAATGAAATGAACATAAAATGTCGTGAAATTTCATATTTGTGTCTTAATGATGGAAAAATATGACGAAGTGGTATTTCAGTCAATTATCAACAGTCCATCCGATTAGAAGCTTAAAATTGTCATTTTTTGGTTCATTCTGGAATACGTTATGATCCGATTCGACAATTATTGAAATTCTCACGAATTCTCATATCATATGAGTATTCAGCCGAACTTTCAAAACATTCTGTGTATAAAATTCAGTATAAATCTTGGCTATAAAGTTCCCGAATGATTTTCAATTTTCAAAACTGTTAAATGAGTGTTAAAATATTGAAAAAGTTTAATTTTAACGTACAAAATGTATATATTGATTGCTTCACATACATTTCCATGAAACAATACAGAAATTTCTAACAGTGTATATGAGTATAAAATATAAAGAATAGTGTTTTTTTTTCTTTACTTTTTTTTCGCGACAAGGATAACCTGTGGGTAATCCAAAGTAGAGTGAACCGAACCCATGTGCCAAGGCCTCCGTATTATAATATTATTATTATACCGATTATTGTAATATCTTCTAATATTCGAAACTCGATATTACCTTTGTTTTCATGCTGCTTATATAAATAGCCTTGGTAAAAAATATACAGTGATAAAGATATTATAAGACACGTGTTACCTGAATCGAATGATAAAATTTTAACTCGTTGCTATTCTTCGCATGGTGTGCATAAACCGATTAACAAACTCGCCACAGAATTATCGTGGCGATAATTATGTCAAGGAATTTGTATACCCACTCGGCCATCGATTGATATTATTTTGCCGTTGAGGCTGATAGACCACGAAATCTAATGTAAAGATGTCGTTTTTTTTTCTATAATCAGATGAAATTCTGTCTATCAATTTTCTCCAGTTATTCAATCGCTCAATATCAAATTTGACGAAATTTTTAGAAACATATGATTTTTTTTTACTATTGTTTCGTCAAACTCTGATCAAATTTAGTAGTAGGAAAAAAATTCAAATGGTATAAAAATTGTATGAAATTTTTAAATTGCAGTCCAAATTGGGTACCATAACCCCGCAGGATATTTTTACGCGATTTACATATATGTACGGTACAGTGGCTCGTGTGTCTGACAACCTGGTATAGGACTCGGCTTGTGACCCACATATTCTTATTTTCTAACGCTCTTAACGCTCTTACATACCTACGTAGTGCCATATCCGCCCGAGGGCAACCATTCGAAAAAGAAGACAGTATAATCTCACCTCCGCGTGTGATTATGTGTCGAAAAATATTCTCGCAAAGAAATTGGGACTTTCAAACAGTCGAGATAATTGAACAATTAGATTAACACATCGTTTTAAACCGTTAAATTTCTTTGACAAATGATAACTATTAAACAAATATATATCATCAGTTTGAAATTCCATCTATTTCGCGCCACGCTGTGACGTCACTATTCGGTGAAACAGTAACGCCATCTAGCGTCATGAGTGGGAACCCAGCTTTCTTTTTCAATCCTCGGATAAGTCAGTTTTCTAGATTTTTTAATAACTATTTTTTCATCTTGAGAAAGCGAATAGTTTTTTTTTTTTGTCTCATAATCGTCAACATTTGGACTCAAGGATCACGTGGCTCAATGATGAATCGTTTAAGCGCAAACTGTAAGGATTCTTGAAGAAATTCAACACAAAGCCGCACATCAGGGCTTCGCCCTGAAAAATTGACCTTCGCTTTCAATTTGTTTGTATGAAATTATTCAACGATTAAGAAAAAAAATAGAGATCGTGCAACGGAAAAGAAAGAAAAAAAAATTGTTTGAGTTCATATTGGGCCACATGGAGATCCGGTATTGATATAACAGGCGACCTCTGATTTCTGACGATCGGAGAGCGTGTTTATATTCTACCAACGATAAGAATTTAACAGAGTGAATGGATCGAACGTTCACCCGACAAATAGAAAGTGATTCCTGATGGGAGATATTTTTCTCGATTTCTCATTATCTGGCTCCTAATAGACTCGAACCTGGGTCTGATGCTGTTATCTTCCGGTTTTCATGTCAATGTCTTCGCAGCTGACACGAAGTTGAAGAAAAAAAAAAGAAATCAAATAGTTATTTCTTGGGGACAAAATCAAGATAGAATTTGATACTTTTTATCTGTTCTCGTTAAATGTATATCGTATATGATTCATCTTCCTTAAGAACGCCAGAGCCTAGATGGCGGGACTGTCGTACCGAATAGTGACGTCACGTAGTGGCGCGAAATAGACACAGATTTGAATATTGAATCGACAGTATATGATCTACTGAGTCAAATTTAATTGAAAAACGTTATGAATATTTGTTTCTTATTTACTAGTCACCTGAATTACTGTTCTCAGCAATGTGAAAAAAGTTAAAAAAAATTGTGTGTGAAGATAGTTACGAAAAAAAAGAAGATAAATAATATTATAACGATATGAAAGACAGATAATTCGCACGTGTCTATATTTTCAATGATAACCACTAGCTATTTACATACGGCAAAATTTCTTACCACTGTAATATACCTTGCGAATAATTATATACCTATTATATATAAAGTCTTGATATTTTCTAGCTTGTCGAGGAAATGATCCACTAAAATTTTTTTTGCTTGAAACATTCACGGTTCTATTCGTCGATATAACCCAGATTTTTTACCCTCAACTTTGTGGTTTATTGACCATAATTAAATACTATTCGCAAATCGCAGAATATAGGCACAGTTTTCTGAAAATCTAAATCTTTAAGTACGTTCTTGAAGAACCAGAGTTCCGTACTTCGTCGCGGTTGAGAGTGGAACGACCGAGATCTAGTTCGACACTAATCACCTCTACCTCCTTGCTGTTGTCTGTACAATCTTTGAGACCCTGTGTGTGTGTATCTCATCTACATTTCACTGCAATGCACCAAATTTTTACATTATCATTACACAACAGTGTGTAGAATATCAATGAACCCAGGGTTAGCGATCCTCCCTTTGATTTCCTGTATCGAAAAAGCGTTCGATCTGATTGAATAAACTCAGGTTTTTTTTTTCTTCTTTTGATATAAGTTTTACATAATCATTTTGCAAGTTGCGATCTTACATGTTAAACGCAGTGGTAACTTTCGATCTCATAATCACACAGTTTTGTTGATTTTGTAACGATTTTATAAATAAAGAAAAGAAAGCAAGAAAAAAGGACGAATATCTGTCCGAATGAATCCATACGATTTTCGTCCTTTTTACTCTATCATTTATGCAAATAACGATAATTATTTGAAATTCTTTATTCACTATGATAGTTATTCTTCCTCTCATCTAACGGTTCATCGGTTTCTTTAATTGGTTTCTTATACATGTAGAATATAAAATGAGGGCTGAAGATTTTATTACTGTTTGTTATTAATATTATTATTCTGTCAAATGCCTTCTTCGAATACCAGATCTCTAGGAGTTGGTCAAAAAAAGGGGGGCAACAAAACAAGGAAGAAAAAACTGGATGGACATATAAATACAGGTTTTTACCACGTTTGTATAATAAGCTAGTTGATAGAATAAATTATGTGCTACTTTGGCTCACATCTACCTTCTAGCTCCACTCTAAATCTATTCGGACAATAATTGATTTCTTAATTTTGAATAGATTCTTTTTGCATCGAGGAGGCAGAAAAAGACGAAAAAATGACAGGAAAAAATTTGAAAAATGTTTGTTTAAAAAAAAAAAAACTAGTTTCAAAATATTTCGATGTATGAATCATAAAATTTGTTCGACTATTGTTCAATCGTCGCTTTTCTTGCTCCACTCGACTTTTTTGTTTTCTTTTATCGGCCGATTTTGTGTATGCAGACGTCTAAAAATGTTCTGAACAACTGTAATCAATTTTATTCCTCGACATTGATCATCAATTATAGCATGAACTCGAAAGTTTTCTTTTTGCTTGCGGATGATAATATGAATAGAAAAATCCTGTTAATTACACTAGATGATCGTCTGATGCGGGTATATCTATGCACTGTTGAATACATCTTGAAATTTCTTATACAAACAGTAATGAAATTTACAAATCCTGGTGATTCAAATGAAATGAATAGAAAAAATCTTGAAATTTCATATTTGTGTCCTAATATTGAAAAAACACCGAGTTTCCAATCATTGTATCTCAATATTGATATGGTTCAATTAAATTTATGAAACCGTTTCGGTGAATTCGAAACATACCATGATTCTTTTTTAGTTTTCAGTGACATAGCGGTATTTCAGTCAGTTATCAACAGTCTATCCGATTAAAAGCTTCAAATTTTCATTTTTTGGTTCCTTCAGCAATATTTCATGATCCGATAATTCGTCAATTATTGTAGCATTGGGAACCAATTTTTGAATGAAATTATCACGAATTTTCATATCATATGGGTATTCAGCCGAATTTTCAAAACATTCCGTATACAAAATTTAGAATAATCCTGGCTATGAAATTTCCTTATGATTTTGAATTTTCAAAACTGTTATATGAATATTGAAATATTGAAAATGTTGAATTTTAATGTACAAAAGGTATATGCTAATTGCTTCACATGCATTCTTATGAAACTTAATACAGAAATTTCAAACGGTGTCTACATAGAATAATATCATAGTGCGTGCAGTACTGTTACAAACTAGGACTTCGTCGTACTGATCCCCATTCGAAAGAGTTTCTACTGTGAGAGAGTAGAAAGTCAAAGAAACTTAACCAGTCGATTATTCGCTCAACCATCGGATACACATTTATTAGATAAATTCATATACTCTGATATAATTCTCAATTCGAAAGTCAATCTTGACTTTTTTCAGAATACCCTGTATATAATGATCCACAATTACAATAAAATGGTTTATTCCTCGCCAGTGACAATAATTTTTCTATCTTTTTTTTTTTTTTCTAGTAGATAAAATTTTCTTTAACCTTGAGCTTGTCGTAGGTCGTGTCCAATTCCAGTCGATGTACGAAGGGATTCAAAATATCTGCTGTAACAACCGACGGAGAATCATCGAGGGTCTCGTGAACCTTTCCGTTTATATTTTCCATCCTCTGCATTTTATCAATCAATTTTTCTCAATTAATACAATCAAAGAAACCAAAACTTTGAAGAAAAAAAAAACAAAAAAACTGTCTATTATTTATTTATTTATTTATGTAATTAAACACAGTGTAATTATACATAGCAATAATTATTTATTTATTCTCGTTTTTTATATCAATCAATTATCCACCCACAGGTGATTATTTGAACGATATTTTTTTTTCTTTTATTTTTATTAGAACACCTGGGATTCATTAAATGAACTCTGCGCCTGTCCCGCACTCCCGGACGACCAGAACCGTCTGTTTCTACTACGGTGCACGCGTAGCGGTGTTATAGTAGATGCAGTCCGGTAGTGGACAGACGTAGAGACATCATTGACCGACGGTGAACGAGTCCCCACGATTTTTACTCTTCTTTTACTACTGGCATGCTCATTACTCACGCTGTGTGACACAGAGGGCGACACAGATCAGTGCGCAGCATGCGCTCGTTGATTTAGTCAGAATTTTTATCGCGTTCGCAGTTTGACGTTTGGAATTTTATAATATTCATCGATTCAGACTAATAAATCGATATCGTGTGATTTTAGGATCCAAAGTTTGGAGAAACTAAAGAAAATAACAAAATCTTTATCATCGTAGTATCGACATAACCTAAAAAAAAAGAAAAATAAAAATGGAAAAAGAGTTCGAAAAATGTGTCATTGAATATTATTTACATTTTGCAAAATTTGACAAGAAGTGGAAAGAATTGGTCAACAGTGTAGAAAGACCATTGAGCAGTTTGAAAAATCAGACTGAACAGCTTCGTCTGGTTTCTGAGTTAGTAGATTTTCTGTATTATCGACTGTCGGTATGAGCGATAAAACGATACTTTTTCTTTTGTTTTTTTTTCTGGTACAGGAACTCGCTCGATAAGGCAGATATATGCAGGGACGGTAACGGATTGCGCGGGAAACTTATTTTCAAAATAAACGTCGCTATCGAGGATGAGATTGCGGCGATTTTTTATGTTAATTCGCAATTGAACAACGCTAATCAAGTAATAATGACGGAATATTGAATAATATCGAATATTTGTTGACGATTAACTACAAAAAATATATATTTACACACTTAATGAAGGGATTGAAGAATAAATTGGAGAGATTAGAGGCTGCGAGAAGCAAGGTTGACCCCAACGGTACAGAAATGAAAGATCTGACTGTTGGAACGCCTCGGAGACCACGTTTGGACTTACTCATGGAATGGGCCATCGATTGTTCCAATTATTACAACGAATTGTATCCTTTTATTGCGATAATATATATTTCTGAATGCTTAAAAAATCTTTTAATACTCTAGTAAAAAAAAATTAAGGAAAAAACAGAACAGAAAGAATTTTTTTTTTGTGATTTTTGCTTCTTTTATTTTATGAAAAATATTAGCTTCTTGTTATAAACAAAATAAATGAATAAATCAATGAATGATTTTGTAGTTTTTGTCATGATGAAAAATTCAAAGGATTTCTTATGATGATAGAATATATATATTTTTGATTACGTAACGATTTTTCTGAAAAATTGTTGAAAAAAAAGAATCGTAATTTCTTCAAATTTCGTTTTTCTGAACATCGATTGATAGATATTCGACCATAAACACGAGCGTTAGAAATCTGGACTGCAAAAAAGAAGAATCTGTTTTGAAGTTGATGGAATCATTCAAAGAAGAAAAAACCAAACGAGCAGCCATCGATCGTAAGGATCTCAATTTAAATAAATGAATGACAAGAAAAAAGAAAGAAAGAAAGAAATTTGTTTTATCATTGTTGAATTTTTTATTTGAACTATGAGGCCATAAGGATCGGGTGAATTGAAGCGAGCGTGAATCGATATGGCGGAGACAAGTGCTTTGACCGAAGGGGAAATAAGAATCTTTTCCCATTGTTCGCCCCTTACTCAATTTCAGAGCTTGACTCCACCTCTTCCTGCGTACCTACGGAGCTGGGGGTCCCATGAGATAGAGACTTATATCCCTTTATCCAAGATTTTTCTTTCCTTTTGCAATTTTTTGTTACAGGAATTTTGGGATTCACGCAGTTCGTGGGGAATGAAATCAACCAGTGATTGTAGAATTATTTTTAACACAGTTTTATTTTATTAAAAAAAAAAATTGTAACATGAATTTTCCATCTCAGAGATAAACTTATATCGTATAAAACGAAACGACTGCTTAATAATTGGCCTTTAATTACCCATCTCGAATTCTAATTAAAGTAATTTGGGTGCAATCGATAAATCGATACTCGACTAATTCATGTATCGGTAATTAATTCTGAAAACTATTCACATGACCTGGAATTCTAATTGACGGTATAATTAAAGTTGTAAATCTGCACGAATTGAGAGTGAAAATTTAATGGAATTCGAGTATCCAAATTTAACATCGCGCAGTAATTTAATCGGAGTTTGTTGAATTAATTTATTCTATCGGAAAAAGGTTTTCTTCTAAAATAAACACAATCGTATAATTTGATTCCAACTAATTAATTCAAATTGCAGCGCCTGTTCCAAAAATAAAATAAAAAATTCATCCGTACAACAATTTTGTTTGTTTGTTTGTTTGTTTCCGTTAAAAACTCAATTAAAAAGTAGTAAAGAGGCAAAAAAAAAATTGATGATCGATTACAAAAATACAGAAAATGGGATGCGAATATTAGTTTCCTCTAATTCAATAAAGCGAATCAATCAGCATCGATCAATTTCAATTTTTTTATTCTTAGTGAAAACGATCTATATATATATATAATTTTAAAAAATCCATCTTTTGAGATTGAAAAAATTAAAATTGCAAAGATAGTTCTTTTTTTTGCGGAACCGAAATTTTCATTGAACAAGTAGAAAAAAAAACGAGGAACAAAAAAATCTGTTTTACGTTCGGCGTCGGGGCGCCGGCGCCCACTATTGATTCCTTCGTCGTCCTTGCGTCCGTTTCATCTTCTGGTTTCCAAATGTTGTATCCAGCTGGATGGCGCCAGAGTAGCAAACTGCCAACCGAACCCTACGGGACACCCACGTCCTAACGCATCGCTCAACTGGTCCTATAAGGTCAGTCAATCAAAGAAAACAATCAATCGATTAGTGGTCACACGTTTATTTCACACACTTTATTTTCTCGTCCTCTTTTCGATTAATTTTGAAGAAAAAAAAATTAATAACTGGAACTTTACACATTTTTTCTGGTCACTCAAATCGTTCAATTAATTACAAATGAATATCCAATCAATTGATTGAAGTGAAATTTGATCAGGTACTGATCCGAGAAGATGGATTCAAAGCTAACCGATGTTAGTTTAATTTTAGTGTCTTAAACTAAAAACTATTCATTTGGCTTTGATATAGTCGATAATTAGTCAAATTTGATCAACAAAATTAGTGGATCTTCATTTTATTTTATTTTTTTTAAATTCTATTTGAGTGATGAGCTGTGAGGATCGATATTATAAATGCAAATTACGAACGTAGGGAACGGAGGGAAGGGAATAAATGAATAAAAAGAGAGACAATTAGATTTTTGTTATCAACGATCTAGCCATCCGAAAGATAACAAGAAAAAGACATTGGAAAAAAAAGATTAGTTGAATGAAAAAAGTGCGCAAGTCAGCGAAGTTGAGTGATCGGAGTTGGGTGTTGCGGATATTTTTTCTTCTGTTATAAAAACGTTGAGTGCTGATTCCGGTACCCTCGTCACCCACCCGTTTCAAAATCCGAGGCGCCCTTGGCCCCGGTTCTTGAGGCTCTGTATGAACGCAAATTTCATACGAACAGATAATCTATACTCCAGTTTCCACTATATACCTAGGGGATGAACGAGAAAATCTCAGAGCAAATATATATCCCGAGAGACTCGGAAGACTCTATCCTCCCCTTTTTCATCTCTGCACTTGATGACGGTGGTAGATATTATATATTATATACTCCGAGACTTCGAAACGAGTTCGTTAACTGAGGTGCTTAATTACCAAGACCCATTAGAGTCTCAACTATCTGGAGATAATTGAATTTGTTAAACAACAAAATTGAGAAACATGTGGGAACTGACGGAATAAATTTGCGGGAAGCGCGGTGGTCCCGTGGCGCGAGTCCCCGACCAGCCAGCGGGAGGCCAGGGTTCGATTCCCGGTCGGGGTGAAGAAATTTTTATCATAAAAAATCTGTTGCAAATCTCCAGGATGGGGTCCTCGGGCACTGGCTCAATCCGCGTCGTCTGATACCGTGTGGAAAAAAAACAACGAAGCAAAGAAACTAACGGTATAAGACAGCCTCGATTAATAATGGCGAACACGGCTCATCTTGTTCGTCGGCAAAGTTCCCGTGATCTGAAGCCACAGAAGAGCGTCGACAGACTCGAGATGAAGGAAATGAGGGGCAGACTCGTCGTCGATAGCCACAAAGGCGGGTCTGGGGTCAGTTATGGAGCCACTAACGCAGGATTCGACGATTCCAGTCCCAATCTCAAGGTAAAAGAAGAAGAACAAAATAATAGGGTAGACGATGAAGCAAAATTGTGTTCACCCTCTAGAATAAGACCAACAACGAGGGCGGAGGCAACAAGCTCGGAAGCAGCGAGGGAAAAGCGATATTTAAACCGGAGGCTGGGGAGGATGAACGAGAAAATTGGGACAGCAAACTCACTTTCCTTCTAGCAACAGTTGGCTACGCAGTTGGGCTTGGGAATGTCTGGCGGTTTCCTTATTTGGCTCAGAAAAATGGTGGAGGTTCGTATATCCGGTTACTCAAAGCAACTAGCTTGAGAGAAATTTCAAAAGATTTTGGAAGACTTCGAGTGACTTAAAAGAATTCCAGTCAATTTAATTAGATTTTCAGAGTTCAAAATTCTTACAATAAAATTTCGCGGAATTAAGTACTTTTTCAGACTTCAGATTCAAAAAATTCTGGAACAATTCGAACGATGTCGAAATATTTGCGGATGGTTTTCCAACTGATTTAGAAATATCTGGAGGCTTTCAGTCCACAAAAGTGGGAAAATTGTTTTCCTTCTCGTTCCAGGTGCCTTCCTGATTCCGTATTTCGTGATGCTTGCTATCGAGGGTATTCCGATATTCTATCTCGAGCTGGCAATCGGTCAACGTCTGCGGAAAGGAGCCATCGGGGTTTGGAATCAGGTCGCTAAACCTTCCCTCGTTCTCTGTTTTCTCAATCTTCAAGAATTACTTTTCAATTCCTTTTAATTCACAAACCACGAACTGCATACACTCTTTCAGGTCTCTCCGTATCTGGCTGGGATCGGTATCAGCAGTGCCGTCGTCTCCTTCAACGTCGCTCTTTACTACAACACGATCATTGCCTGGTGCCTGTTTTACTTAGCACAGGTAATTAAATTACCTCGTCCACTTTTAGTCAAACACAGACCTTCGTTCACTCATGACTGACTTAAATTCCTCTTTCTTTCTTCTTTCATCCGTTACAGAGCTTTCAATCCGAACTTCCGTGGTCCGAATGCCCGAATGTATACTTTCAGAATGGGTCATATGCTCCGGAACCAGAATGCTTGGTGAGTGATGATAATGCAGTCCATTCAACTTTTGACCTCTAAATGTCGTCAAAGTCCAAAAGACGTCTCAAAGATGACTGGGATGACATTAAGTGAATAGTCTATTGTGCTATTGGCTCGATCATAAATCGATTCTTTGACTCTCAAGAGTCAAATTGCTTTCAATTCTACGCTTCCATCTGAATTATATCGTCCAGGTGAGTGGCCCAACGCAGTACTTCTGGTACCGTACAACCCTGATGATATCAAAGGACGTCAACACCCCTGAGGTATTCAACTGGAAGATAGGAGTGGCGCTAGTGATCGCCTGGATACTGGTCTACATGTGCATGATAAAGGGTATCGCCTCATCGGGAAAGGTGATAAAACGACCCCACCTAACTAAGAACCATAAATAAAATTCGTATGATCCGTTAAATTAAAAATTCCAGGTGGTCTACGTGACCGCGACGTTTCCCTACATCGTTCTGATCATCTTCTTCTTCCGGGGAGTCACTCTGCCCGGGATGTCGGACGGGCTCCGTCACCTCTTCACACCGAAGGTGAGTGAGACCAGAATCTACATATCGTACGGTGTTACAACGTCTTTTCCTCAGTGGTGGACACTCACGGATCCCGTCGTCTGGCTGGAAGCCGGTACCCAGATATTCTTCTCCCTTGGTCTGGCCTTCGGCGGTCTGATCGCGTTTTCGTCGTACAATCCGGTAAACAACAACTGTTACCGTGACGCGATCATGGTCAGCCTGACGAACTGCTTCACATCGATGTTCGCTGGGATCGTAGTGTTTTCGATAATAGGTAAATTCCAACAGTCTCAACTTTCATGATACTATTTTTTATTCGTTTTTTGCGAAACGGTGTTTGAATTTCCCGCTCCACACGTGACGTCAGCGCACGGATGGCGCTACGAACGACAATGACGTCATTTAGCGTTTGAAATTGAATAATCGCTCCAGTCGCTGTCCAGACAGCAGAATTTCCCACTTTTTGACGTCTAAATCTTGTTTTGACTCTCAAAGACGACTCTAGGATACCAAAAGACGTCTTTAAGAGTCAAGACAAGGTTTTAGACGTCAAAAAGTGGGACATTTGACGACCTGCGTGCGTTTATGATTGCCAGAATAATTTTTTTGGTTTCTCAAAAATTGTATTTATCACTTTTAACGTGAGAAAACCGACTGGCCTCGGGTCTCAATGACTCCTTTCCCTTATCTCGACAGGATTCAAGGCCACCATGGTGTACGAGCAGTGTTTGGCTGACCGGAACGCCACCCTGATCAGCATCTTCGGTCCCCACGTGGACGTTGACAATGTGCCATCGGCCGGTTCGTTGATTAACATAACGAACGGAAACGGGTCCCTGGACAACATGCTGATGCCTGATTTGCCGGTTTGTGACTTGGAGAAGGAGCTCGACAACGTGAGTATTCCTCGTCACACCCAGAAGAAGGATTTATTTTAATCTGAACCTTGGTACTAAAAAAATGAATTAATTGTTGCAATTACACTCTCGTTAAATATATAATTTACTTACTTCGGTATGAAAAACGTATAAAATAAATATATTTAACATGCATTCATTTTTTGCCAGGAATAAAATAAAAACTTACTTCTGACAAATACATTTTTCGTTGGTTCAGATTTAAATATATTGTTTTTTTTTTTTTTTTTTTCGGTTGCTTAATTTTCGTTTTATCGTCATCGATGAACAATGATTTTTAATCGCTTTGGGTTACAGTCAGCGTCTGGGACCGGACTAGCGTTCATTATATTCACTGAGGCGATAAACCAGTTCCCCGGGGCCCAGTTTTGGTCCGTATTGTTTTTCCTGATGTTATTCACTCTCGGAATCGACTCGCAATTCGGGACTTTGGAAGGTGTCGTGACGAGCATTGTGGATATGAAGCTTTTCCCGAATTTGAGAAAAGAGATTCTGACCGGTTAGAATTTATACCGTACATATATTATATATATACTTTTTTTTAAATAAGAGTGAAAACTGAAAAATGGGTACTTCGAGATTCGAAGTAAAAAGTAAAAAATCACTTCGTGAAGAATTGAGGAAAATCTAATCAACGAACGGGATCCAAAAGTCCACGACTTGAGCTTCGATTTGAATGAAAAAAATTCCCATTTGTCTTGGAAATTGTGGCCTTCAAACGCGAAAGTAGGAAAAATACAAAAAACGGTACCTCGATCCATTATAGCCAAACAAAGTGTCAACAATCAAAAATCAGCGGAAATATCAAACAATTTTAATTACATTGAATTGATCTTTTTTGCTACTTTTGGACACGTTTTTGATTCTTTTGCGAAAATAAAACGTCTAAAAAATTATTTTTGCACGATTTTTGCTCGACTTTTTCTCTAGGCTGTCTAATCGAATTAGAAATTGTTCTTTTGAAATGAAAAATGGAGCTCCATTTTCTTCCCTTAATTCTTCACAAATTTGTAACAATTATACATTGTTTCGTTTTCACCCTATAGATAATCAAATTTCCCTGACTTTCTCGCACCTCAATGAAAATCGTCCATCGTTAATCGCAATGAATGTTTTCCAGGAGTAATTTGCCTCGTCTGTTGCGCGATCTCGATGGCTTTTGCCCACGGTGCTGGAAACTACGTCTTCATACTATTCGACAATTTTAGCGGAAACTTTCCGCTTCTTATAATAGCGTTTTTCGAATGCATCGGGGTGTCCTACGTCTACGGTTTGAAAAGGTAATTAACACCGCTGCCAAACTGTTAAATTACACAAGACTGTCGTGTTTTATAATTCATCTCTTCATTGAACCAACAGATTTGCGGACGACATCGAACTGATGACCGGAAATCGCCCCGGTCTCTACTGGTTAATTTGTTGGAAGTATCTGAGCCCGTTGGCCATGCTCAGCATCCTGGTTGCTTCTTTCGTGAACATAGCCGTCGATGGGAGCGGATATCCAGCTTGGGTATCGAGCAAAGGAAAAACGGAGGAACAAGTCTGGCCAGTTTGGGCTCTGGTCCTCATAGCGTTCCTCATTTTAGCGTCAGTCCTGTGGATCCCAGTTGTCGCTCTGTGCAGGTGATCACGATTAACATAGTTTTCCAGTTTTCATCAATTTTCTCGCCTTTTCATACTTTTTCATATTTTTCGATTTTTCCATTCTATCCAGTTTTTGTGACTTTTAATTCTATCGATTCAATTGTTCAATTCTATCGGTGTTATCAATTTTTTTTTCCATATCGATCGTTTTTCAGATACTTTGGGATTCTGATAATCGACGATAACGAGAAGGCCTGGTTCCCCGCGGCGGATCTCAAAGAATTCCACGGTATAATGCCCCACGAAGTAACGCCATCGGAGACCCTCCTCTTCTGCATCAGGAGCGACGGTAGCGAAGGACTTTGCTGTCCCACCGGAGGACCGCACGACGACGACGATGATCTGACCTAAGGTAAGAATATAACTAAATACATCACTGACTGAAGATCGTGCCTACTACCTCCTGATAATGAGTAACGAGTTGATCGAAAACCCCGACACAAAAAAAAAAAAATAAGAAGATTCATCAATTTTACCCAAGTCTTAAGATTATTTCAGAAAGAATTGACCGTTTTTCGATCTCAAATTCGCACAAGAATTTTTTCTTTCGAAAAATGAAATGAAGTAAAATCATGAAATATCACATATCGAGGAGTTAGCTAGACAAAATATCACATTTTACGCAGGTAAAAATATGGTCTATTTACCCTATATATAATATCCAATAAATGGATAAAATTTATCGCTTGTCAGTTATCGTATATCGTTAATGAACTGTATAGAGTAGATAAGCCGTCCATTGCAGGCTTGCAGCTGTAATCAAGTTACGTTCTTTTTTATTTTTTTTAATTCTACGTTTATCAATTTTTCGATAAAATTCTATCTCGATTATTAATTTATTTATTGATGTTGATAAATTTTACAAAAATGTTCATAAAATTGAAAAATCGAGGACTTATCAAACTTTATCTGGTCAGATTTGTGTACCTACAAAAAAAGAAAAAAAAAACAATTGTTTCAGGATTTCTAGTAAATTCATAGCCAGGATAAAAAGAAAAAAATGAGTATTGAAAAATTGCCAGATTGAAATAAAAATCGCAGTGTAATTTATTTGTTTGTTTCGTATCCGTGTTAATGCAGATCACGTTGAAAGTATAAATGATAAGATAATAGGCAAGGGGCTAATGGCGGTTATGTAGTTGATTACCTAAAGAGGAAGAGTGATATTTGATATAAACAATAATATGTGCGACTACAATAATTAAATTTACGTTCTGCATTAAATTACATATATGTATCAAAATAGATATCGACAATAATACAACAGCGCGACAATAATCTCGATTGATTCTTGCACTGCACTTCTTGCACGTTCACAGTGGCCTACAAAAAAAAAAAAAAAGAATAATAATATCTGGTTAATTATTGTTAGATTATTGTTAAACTTGATAGTTTGAAGTAAATAAAAAAATAATACGTACAAGCATTGAGACGGGGTCCTGACTCACAGTATATTTATTAATTAAAATCTCTGATCTCAAAAAATCTTGATATAGACAATAATCAAATTCTATGTATTAACATTTCAAACGAAAAAAAAAAACAGAGTAAAACGAAGTATATTTGTTTTTCAAATCAAAAATGGACCTCGTAATTAATCGACTGATAATTCCTGTGTGTCAGGATTTTTCAGTATGCAATAAATAAATATATATATACATATATATATATATTACTGTATCGTCTAATTGTAATTGTAAAAGTTTCGTTCAAATTATTATTACATGAAGCAAAAAAAAGGGGGTTAATATTAGCGAAAGAGTGAAGAACGGAAAAAAGACAATAATAATAATCAATTGACGAGAAATATGTTAAATAACTGCTGCACCGCCTGTTTTAAATAATTATAAATAATATAATTATTTATAGAGGCATATAATGAATATAATTGAATTATATTATATTTAATCCAGATAAATTTATTCCCTTATCATATCACGTGTCTTTGGATTATATAGTATCATCGCAGAAATATTATACACTTTACATTCCCCCCTTTCTGAGCAGAAAAAAAAAAGAAAAAACAAAAATTGACACGAATATGACGTTATATCATGATACACATATCGTTGAATTATATAAATCATATACATTATATACAGAAAGAGAAGAGTACATACGAGTTTACAAAATGACATTCAATAAACTAGATCGTAGAGATGATATAAATAATGAATATTGAAATTGACAATAATGAGAATAATTTTGTTAGACAAAAAATTTATTTCGATTTGAAGAAACAAGAGAAAAAACAAAAACAAATGGTTGTGTAACGATTATATAAATAATTGAAAAAAAAAGGATAATAATGGAATTAAACATAAAAAAGAAAAAAGACAATAAAAAACAAAATTAATTAATTAATTAAATCTATATAAACTCTTACGGATCGAGTCAATATTTTCAGGGGCTTCTTCTATTATAGTTATAGTATATTAAAAACAGAGACGTGCAATATTATTGTTAAATTCCCTCCCCCCAAAAAAAAAAACAGCGATAATAATTAAGAAAAATCAATTTGTATATGGTATTTTAATGGACGTGTATTTGAAAAAAAAAGAAGAAAAATAATAATAATTCTACGAATATGTATAATAATATACATAAACACAAACTCTATACATATTATAAAACATATACATATACCATGAATTTTGATCATATCAAAGATCTGTCATCCGCGTGGTCATCGATCATATTATCCCTCCATTATTGGTATACAAAACGTAATAAAATTACCTAAAATCGATTGAACATATAATTGAAATATATTAACGTACGTTCACCTAATATTCGCTATAATTTTAAGCAGCGTGTGAAATTTGATAATAATATTATTGATAACGATAATCGCAGAATTATCAAAAACAAAATTAATCAATCCGCGATTGGTGCAGCCACTGTTAATGTAGCTTGTATACCTATTATTATTATTATTATTATTATTATTATACTACCCTGATAATTATTATATTAAAATGTTATAAAACAAAACAAAAAACAAAAAAATTGAAAGAAAATGAATAATTATTATTATATTATCCAATTAAAGAAAAAAAAAAAAAAATGAAAATAATTATTATACAAATATTATAATATATTATACTATATATAATATAAATTACATTTCCTAATTAAAACCTGGGATTGTAAATAAATTGTTGTCAGTTAAATGTTGAAATAAATAACGTACGTAAGTAAACCCCATGAAAAGAAAAAACAACAATTATTATTTTATTTTTATTTATTTATTACATTATTTGCTTCTGAAGGGCATAGCCCTTATAGCAAAAAACAACAATTATTGCAATCATAGATAATTAATTAATTAATTCGATACGAATAAATCTGACTCTTTGGATCAGGATAACATCTCAGATGAGAAGGTAAATTCAGAAATTTCGTACCGTGGGAAATTCTGAAATATGCTCGATGAAAATCGCTATTTTTGTATCAGGAGAACATCTAGAACGAGGAAGTATTAGGAAATTCCGAAAGGTGGTGCGGACGGTGTGACTGTGGTTGGTGGGTTAAAATCAGAGCTTTTAACGCGCACGCCAAGGGCATCTTCGAAATACAGCAAAAACGATTCCTACACAAATTTACTCTTAAAAAATGATTTCAGAAACTTTAAAAAGTGCCTTCATTCATTTGTCATCAATATTTCAATACTTCAATCATTCATCAATTTTTTCTTCCTCTTTTCGATCCATTTAGAATACATCGAAATTATATTTGATCCGGAAAAGTAGACGGAAGGGAAACAAAAAAAACCATTTATTCTTGTTTCGATATACAAAAAAATAAATATCGCTAAACTCGAAGTGAAGAATGAAAGAGAATTCAGATCTCGCGGGGTTGCGGGATTCGAACGGAATCGCCGCGTCGCATGTCGCAGCCACGGGAGCCACGGCGCCCGCATGAACCGCGAGCGACCGTGGCGCGCGTAGCCGGCGACGATCGTAACCTAAAAAAATTCCGACATGGTTATTTTCGCGCCAAATGAATATCGACGTCCTCGCGTGTCTCTTCGGTGGTAATTTTTTGTTTATAGATAACACATCTCAACATTGATGATAAGCAAACGGTCTAATAATCAGCGATGAAGGATTTGACCCACTATTTCGCAAGTCCGCCAAAGTCCCGAGAACCCGAGGGTGCCGAGAGTCTCGTCGATACCGAGATTGTTGACGTCGTCGCGACGACTGTTGAAAATATCGATGATAAAAAAGTGTCTAAAAGATCGCGTGTTAAGATCAAAATTTCGTCGAGAGACTCCGAAACCAGACGTTGCGACATCGTCGAGAGCGTCGACGACGTTGTCGATAAAACCCCGAGTCCCTTGAAACGTGCGGTGGTCGGGGATATGAGCCTCCTACCCGAAACCCCGAACGCCTTCGAGCTCCTAATGACCAGAACGAAGACGGCGCCGACGTCGAATACGAAGAGAAAACATCCGGAGGTCGAGGGCGTCGAGGCGATCGAAAAGGGCGCGGAGAAGCGGCCTAAGCTACTGGAGGTAAACGACGACGGCGAGAGCAAGAAGAAGACGAAAAAAGGTTCGTTTGGTCGATTCTGTCGCTGTGAGATTTTTCACGATGTTTGATGTTTGGTATTCGCAGATGCAACCGGGACCAAGAAGGCGAAGCACAGGTCTAAGAGCAAAGTATCTCAGTCTGAAAACGCTGCGCCGCAGACCCAGACACAGACGCCGAAGAGAAAAACCAAGTGGACGATGCGAGTTAAGCTTCAATCTCATTCGGACGATGAGGAGGCGGAAGGTGAATTGGGATTGAGACGCCGTTGGAGGGATTTTTGTTGAGATTCAGGGTTGTTACGGACCTGGGAGAGTCTGAAAAACGCGAACGTTGATCGTAGTTGATGATATCCGCTGTCTGAATGGTTATTCGTACTCAGAGAAGACGGTATATTCATTAAAAGGACTGATTTCGTTCCCATATGACGTTTTTTTTGGTGTTTAACTTCGTTTAGTTTGAAGATTCGGTCGTAAGAAGCTCGTAGATTCTCATATCAGGCAATAAAGGCATGATTCCAAAGCAAAAAGTACCAAAAGGCCATAATTCCGAATCTAAAAGTACCAAAAGGCCATAATTCCGAATCTAAAAGTACCAAAAGGCCATAATTCCGAATCAAAAAGTACCAAAAGGCCATAGTTCCGAATCTAAAAGTACCAGAAGGCCATAGTTCCGAATCAAAAAGTACCAAAAGGCCATAGTTCCGAATCTAAGAATTTACTGGAAGGTAGGTTCTAAGTCAAAGTACAAAGTATAGTTCTCAAGGTAAAACCATATTCTTGAATCAAAGAACAAGCAGTTAGCGAATCTAAAAGTACCAGAAGGCCATAGTTCCGAATCAAAAAGTACCAAAAGGCCATAGTTCCGAATCTAAA
>JAEUYN010002297.1:0-87455 GCA_018257835.1 Euura lappo
CCGGGCTTTGCTAACAGTGTAAATGCGCGTCGTGATTTCAGACGGTGTGATCCGTTAGCTCTCAGGAATTCTCTACTGAATAATCTTACCGATGTAGCGCAACTGTCTACGGAAAGCGTTGACGCTTTGGCTGAGGCACTTTGCAACGCAATTTTGTCAGCCCTGGATGATCATGCTCCTTTAACCTCTGGCTCAACTGTCAATTCCCCAGCGCGGTGGTTGTCGGCTGAAATCAAGGGGCGCATAAAGCAACGAAATCAGCTGTATACTGCTGCAAAGCGCCTAAGCTCTGCCTACCTTTTTGAAAAGTACCGTCTCCTGCGTAAGGCTATCAAAGTTGAGATAAAGTCGGCTAAAAATAAGTATATTAGGGATTCACTCATCAATCTTGCATCGCCGGCGAATATCTGGTCTGAGCTTCGGCGCCTAGGTCTTATTAGTGTTTCCACCTCATCCCCCCTCCATCACTTCTCTGCGCATGACCTGAACCTTTATTATTCTTCTATAACTAGCGCCCATTCCTCTTGTTCTCTTGACGACCTCTCCTCGATCATTTCTAATCAGCTCCCAACTGTAGACTCTCGGTTCTCCTTTTCATCTGTTCAAAGTGACACTGTTTTGAATCTCTTACTCTCCTATGTCGTGAAATCGCGAGGCCGCAGTCCCGATGGAGTACAGCTATATCACCTTAAAGATCTGCTGCCGTCTTTGGCTCCGCAACTTGCTTCCATTTTTGATCTCTCCCTTCGTTCAGGTGAATTCCCAACTGTTTGGAAACAAGCTTTCATTGTTCCTCTCAGTAAGGTAAATCCTCCCTCCACGACTGCGGATACCCGCCCTGTAGCTAACCTCTCCCATGTCTCTAAGGTGCTTGAAAGAGTAGTGGCAAATCAAGTCTCGTGCTACCTAGAGCAAAACTCGATCCTTGATCCTTTGCAGTCTGGGTTTAGGAAGCGGCACAGTACTGAGTCAGCGCTGCTCAGAGTGCTCGATGACGTAAAAAAGGCGGTAGATGATGGCTGTGTTACGGTTTTATTGCTTTTTGATTTTAGTAAAGCTTTTGATAGTATTGATCACCGGCTACTACTAACTAAGTTGAAGTCCATTGGATTTGATGATTGTTCCATTAAATGGTTCCACTCTTATCTCACTGGCAGAACCCAGGCTGTTCAGGATCTGTTCGGCGGTCATTCCAGCTTCTTGCCCAATTTGTCAGGTGTACCTCAGGGATCTGTCCTTGGACCACTCCTCTTCCTGATATTTATAAATGACATTGGCTCTATTTTACAACATTCGAGTCATATGATCTTTGCTGATGATCTCCAGATTTACCTGCATACCCGACCGCGAGACATCTGTGATGCCATCACTAAAATCAATGCTGATGCGAAATCAGTTTCTGAATGGGCTACCTCAAATGGACTCCAGCTTAATGTTGGTAAGACCAAGGCTATCGTCCTCGGTAGTCCGGCCTATTTAACCCAGTTAGCCCGGTCTGCTGTCCCTCCCATCCTCATTGGTGGCCGAGTTGTGCCATTTGTGGATAGTGTGCGGAACCTGGGTGTTCACATTTCGGCGAACTTATCTTGGAATAACCATGTTGCCCAGGTTTCCAGAAGGGTCTATGCATCTATTCATAGGCTTAAACATCATCGTGAGCTCCTTTCGACCGAGGTGAAAACTCTTTTAGTCACCGCCCTCGTTCTGCCTCATATTGATTATTGTAGTTTAGTTTATAATGATGCTACTGATTATTTAAATGTGAAGCTTCAAAGACTTGTGAACAGCGGGATTAGGTTCATCTTCAATCTTAGGAGGGACGTCCACTTGACGCCGTATCGTACTAAGCTTGGTTGGCTGACGGTTGTGGATCGACGTCTTTATTTCCTGGGTATCGCCTTATACCAGGTACTTCTTACCGGTTCACCTCGTTACCTGCGCGAGCTCTTCGTTGAACGTGATGCTAGCATCCGTCAGTCTGCCAGGTTGGCCCAGTCTGGACGTTCCTCGACTTTCCAGATACCGAACCATCGAACTTCGACCTATCGCAACTCCTTCACACTTTCCGCCATGTATTTCTGGGATAGCTTGCCCTCCTCTGTTAAGTCAGCCTCTTCTCTGGAGACCTTCAAAATAGTGCTCCGTACTCATTTACTGACCCAGAGTGTGGATCGGGTTGCTATGGGTCCATAGGATTTGTTTGACTTGGTTGCCTTAATGTTCTATTCCGTCTAAGAGCGGACTAGGTTATAGTTTATAAATGTTGAAATTGATTTGCTTATATAATTATGTGTTTGGTCCTCACTTTAAGGTTTTCTTATTTATAATTTAAATTTCTGCTGACCTACTGCGTCTCAATGTGTCGGGTGTTTCTCTATCTGATGATGTGATTTCATCTACTTATACCGACTGTATTGTTTTATATTACTCTTATTACTGTTACTTAATTATCTTTCTATATTTACCACCTACGATCTGTATTATTTCTTGATGTTTTTCTTTTCTGTATAATTTGTGTACCTCCTTGCATTTCTATTTTTACTTTCCTGTACCATGACATACTCTTTTGCCCTACGACCGCTAGGTTACGGCATAATAAACGATTTCTATTCTATTCTATTCTAAAGCGGTTTTCTACGTTATCGGTTTATACGTATCATTTCGACCGAACTCCCGTAAGAACCCGTGTATAAGGAGCTAAATTCATCAATTATTTTCTCGTAAACGGGCTGGTCAAAAATTTTGAAATTATTTCAGCGATTGTATTACGTTCACAGGAACCCATACAAAAAATTTCAACCAATCCGTGAACTAATGCATTCACTGAACCTCCTCTTAACAAAAGGAACCGTGTGGGCTGAAATCGGCTCACACTTTATCATTTTTTAGACGTCATTCAGTAGGCTAGGCAGTGTTAATTTGAGGTTATGTCACGCTCCGGGATATTCTACCTATTTTAGTCCATTCACTAGATCATTTTATCCATTGTCGTCGTTGTTCTCATTTTTACGATCTAACGGAAAAGAAGTGAAAACGCGTCTCTAGTGATAAATGAAAAATCTGTGTATCACCGGTGACAATGCGACTTTGATTAGTCGAAACGACATTTATCACCGATATCGTGCGTGATACACCGGAATGAAAAACTCAATATCAGGCCGAAAAACAATTATCACCTTTCTTCGCTTTTCTTTACCACAATAAGTACGGAATACACTTTGGCAGATCACAGCATATACCTATGTAAACATTACGATCAACGCATTCAGCTGCTGTTTGCCAGGCGCCATGATAGGTAGTCAGAGACTTTACTAAATTCATAGGAGCTGAAAAGTGGAATGAATCGGGATCGGACTTTTTCCATACAGTTTCCAATTCCTTTCAGCGTACTCAGAAAAAGTATGCAACGTGAGTACTTGCTGTTTGTTTGGATATAACAGAAGAACTGCGAGTTTTCTATACAAAACTGTATCAATTTCCCCAGTGTGATCGCCACTTTTGGCCACTGCGAGCGCGAGCGTCGAAACTCGCTGCCGTTCAAGGTTACGCACATAGCGAATAAGGTCGTATGCGCAGGGCTGGTAACTGGTCACTTTTCTCACTATTTGTCACCTTTTTTGAAAAAGTCACTTTTTGTCACTTTTTTCGACCAAATGGTCACTTTTGTCACTATTTTCGTCACAACCATAGTTGAATTTTTTTTTCCTATTTCCAACTACAGATTTTATATTTTATATAGTATTAGTAATGGTTTTCGTACAAAATGACAAAACTCGATGACCCTCAAGATTTCTGCATCTGCATTTTTGGAACTTTGGCTAGCTGCAGCTCCTAACTAGTTGATCCTAGAGAAAACTTTGAACGGAGTTTTTTGTTGCCCTTTCAATTATCTAGATACGCATTTTTTTAGTTTTTTTTTTATCGAATCATTTGAAGCCAATTTCAGATGAATTCAGGCTTTGGCGACCCGTAGCTCCGAGACGGTTAATCCTAGCGCAAACTTTGTACGACATTTTTTTGTTGCCTTTTCGATCATCTAGATACGCATTTTTTTAGTTTTTTTTTATCAAGTCATTTGAAGCTACTTTCTGCCAGATTTATCTGATTGGTCCCGGAGTAAGCTTAAATTCTCTTTGTCTATAGCCCAATCAAGAATCTAGACACTAATGATTTTATTCCAATTTTTTTAATCTATTTTGAGCCACTTTTCGCTGAATTCGGGCTTTGGCGACCCGTATCTACACGACGGTCCATCCTAGAGAAAAATGTGTACGACGTTGTTTGTTGCCCTTCCGATTATCTAGATCCGTGGTTGCGCTACAGACAAAGAGATTTTGAGCTTACTTCGGGACCAATCCAAAACCAAAAAAATCCAAAACCAAAAAAAAAAAAAAAATCTAGAAAATGCGTATCTGTACAATCAAGAGGGCAACAAAAAACGTCATACAAAGTTTTCGCTAGGATCGACCCTCGCGGAGCTACGGGTTGCCAAAGCCTGATTCCATCGAAAAGTACCTTCTAATGATTCGATAAAAAAATCTAGAAAAATGCGTATCTAGATAATCGAAAGGGCAACAAAAAACTCGATACAAAGTTTCCTCTAAGATAAACTGGTTAGGAGCTACGGCCAGCCAAATTTCCAAAAATGCAGATGCAGAAATCTTGAGGGTCATCAAAACTCGTGTTTTAATTTGGCGAAAAAAATTTCTTACAAAAAAGGAAACCTCTTGTTGCGATTGGTCAAATTAGACAAGTCAAATTGCAGCTGACGACGTGGCCACGGTTAGTTCTAAATAGTGAATACTCATATATTCATAATTTATTTAATAATGCCCTCAAAAACGATAAATTTGTTCTAAATTGGACATAGAACGGTATTACTTATGAATCACCCGAAATCCCCTGTCGATTGACATCGTAACACTACATAAACCATTGTAAATTGATGAAAAATTTGACTTTTAACGTTTCTCAATACAGCGCACACTATACTTTTATTATAATAAATGTATTGGAAGTACTTCTAATTAGTCACTTTTTAGTCACTTTTTCCGAGTAAAAAGTCACTTTTCTCACTTTTTTTGAAGGCCTCTACCGCTACCAGCCCTGCATTATGCGCCAATATACGACTTTTTACCACGCGTAAAGGTAAAAAGGCATGTCAAATTTTTTTTCTCCGTATTTACGCGAAATATGTTAAAATACCGTCAGAAAAGTAGAAATTGCAAAATTGATCAACTAACAGTGAAAGGTCGTAAGTACTGGCGGTTATGCCCTTTCATCTCTAACCCAAAAATAAAAAACTGTGTTCACTAAAGGTAAAAGGTCGCATACGCCATTATTTTAGTTTTTTACTCTTTTTTTCGAAATACTCCAAAATGACGTGAAACGTGGAGAAAGTGAAACATCCGAAGTTTTTTCAAAATTTTAAAATTCATAAAAATTATTGAAACGCTAAAGGTAAAAGGTCATATCGCCATTTTTACTCTTTTTTTCGAAATACTCCAAAATGACGTGAAACGTGGAGAAAAGTGAAAATTCCGAAGTTTTTTTCAAGATTTTAAAAATTCAAAAAAAATTATTAAAACGCTAAAGGTAAAAGGTCATATCGCCATTTTTTTTTACTCATTTTTTCGAAATACTCTAAAATCATGCGAAACGCGAAGAAAAATGAAAATTCTGAGATTTTTTCAAAATTTTCCAGATTCAACAAAAATTATTGACACGGTAAAGGTACAAGGTCGCAGGTTTCTGTTATAAGACATTTTATCGAATCAATTATTATTAATAATCTTGATGTCATTATTGAATAAAATGTCTTATAACAGAAAGGTAGTAATTATTATTATATTATATTATTATTATTAGAAACCTTCGCCTCATTTATTTTTATAACCCGTTTTTACTCAAAATACGAGTAATTCGTACTCTACAACTTTTCGGAGCCGATAGGACCATAATTATCAAATAAGTTTTTTTTTAAATATGCAAAAAAAAAATATAAGAAAAATTGGTTCCACTTTTTAATATGTCCCAAAATGATGGTGTGGGAACAAAGTATTTTTGAGAATTTTTTCAAAATTTTCAAAAATGTCTATCTGTTTGGAGTTTTGAAAATACGTAAAACATTAACGGCTATTTAAAAAAATCTGAAAAAATTTCAAAGTGTTTTTGAAAGTGAGGGCAATCATAGAAAAAATTATGAAACAAATCAAAAATGGTGAGGGAAAATCATTGGTCGAGTTGGCATGGAATGCCTCATACTTTTCGCCGAATTTTGCCTTGAGCATGAAAATAAACAAAAAAAATCCGTAGGTATGTATAATTAATAATTAGATGAGGAACAAAAAATGTTATTTCAAGTTTACTATAGGATCCACCGTTCGGAGGCTCTTTCCGATGAATTTTAAAAGTTGATCATTTTTTCATTTCAATTGCGATAATTGCGGGGCTAGAATGGACCCGAGCCTGGAATTGACGGCGGGACTCATCCGATGCCTGCTGCTCGGGGTGATCGGCGGCAGGCTGATAAACGAGCTGGAGGAACTGTATGCGGAAACAATCGGTGGGGAGATACCCTACCGAGAATTCGGTTACAACAGCGTCCTGGAGTTTTTGAACACCATACCTGGCCACGTCGCGGTGCTCCGCGACGTGGCCAACGACTGTTGGCGGGCGTACGCGGTCGCCAGTCCGCTGACTGGCCACCTCGCGTCCGCCAGAACGCTGGCGGAGGTGAGTTTTTTTTTCTTGCAATTTACCCCTGATTCGTTTTTAGGATTGAATTGCAAAGTAATTGGATACTTTTTGATAACAGGAGCAGGCCTACTTGGACGGCCGAGCGACGGCTGAAAGTCTGTTCCTCAACCGAGGCCGACTTACCCAGTTGACCCTGCCGGCCGTAGGGTCGTGGCAGCTGCGGGTAAAGACGGTCGACACCCCCGACCATTTTTGGGCGGTGTGTGAAGACACCGCAGCCCAGCGGATGCTCCGATCCATGCAGTGAGTATTCAAATATCCGTCAGTGTTTTTAAGCCAATTTCGTCTATTTCTTCAGAAACACTGAGCCACGGTTTTTTTTATTCATCTCTGCGGTTTCCATCAGTTTCCAAGTCGCAACAGAAATGTATACTAATCGAAACAAATTTTATTTCCAGCCAATTCTACGAACAGAAAGGGGACAAATACAAGATCCCAATCGTGCAGGTATTAGAGGAAGGTGTAAACTGCGTGTGCGCCTTCCAAGGCACATGGCACAGAGCTATAATCACGAACGTGCGACCGCGTGGAGACGTCACGGTAAGAGAGATGAAAGTTTTGTCTCTGAACGTGGAATAATTTTACCGTTTCTTGTTACAGTTGTTCATGTACGATTCTGGGGCGACGCACCCCGTACCGCCAGACTCGGTACGTTACCTGACATGCAAGTTTGCGGAAATGCGGCAACAGGCGATAGCCTGTCGGCTCTACGGCGTACGTCCCATCGATGCCGACTTGTGGCCGAGACGCGCCGGCAGAGAATTTTCTGAGAGGGTGGTGAACCTTCCCCTAATCGGTCTCGTGATCGGAGTCGACAGAGAGGTGAGACAACATTTTCATAAGACAATATGACAAAAAACGGTATGGTTCATAAATAAATCGATGTTTGTTGTTGCAGAATAACTCCATACGGATTTCCGAATTGGCGGAGCCCCGGCTGGTGGGAGACGAAACGATATATTTTGATATCGTCGATTGGATGGTGGAGCGAGGACTGGCGCAGACCTTTGGTCGGGTGCGTATTAGGCCTTGAAATTTTGTATTGAGACATTATACTGCATGCTTGTGTTTGTTTCGTACATTACATATCGCGTGTCTAATGGTATAAGGTCGTATGCGCCAGTATACGACTTTTTACCACGCGTAAAGGTAAAAAGGCATGTCAAATTTTTTTCTCCGTATTTACGCGAAATATGTTAAAATACCGTCAGAAAAGTAGAAATTGCAAAATTGATCAACTAACAGTGAAAGGTCGTAAGTACTGGCGGTTATGCCCTTTCATCTCTAACCCAAAAATAAAAAACTGTTCACTAAAGGTAAAAGGTCGCATACGCCATTATTTTATTTTTTTACTCTTTTTTTCGAAATACTCCAAAATGACGTGAAACGTGGAGAAAAGTGAAAATTCCGAAGTTTTTTCAAAATTTTCAAAATTCAAAAAAAATTATTGAAACGCTAAAGGTAAAAGGTCATATCGCCATTTTTTTTACTCATTTTTTCGAAATACTCTAAAATCACGCGAAACGCGAAGACAAATGAAAATTCTGGGATTTTTTCAAAATTTTCGAGATTCAACAAAAATTATTGACACGGTAAAGGTACAAGGTCGCATTCGCCATTATTAGTATTATTCTTTCTCATCTTGAGAATCGGAATTTTCATTTTTCTATGCATTTCACATGATTTCAGAGTATTTTGAAAAAATGAGTAAAAAAAAATAATGGCGTATGCGCCCTTTTACCGTTAGCTTGTGCATTTTTTTTTTTTTTAAATAAAAATTTTGGAATTTCATCCGAAATTCGATTTATTTATGCGTTTCAGAGGTTTTTAAAGGATTTGTAAAAAAATTATACAATATAAATGAAAATGGTGGATACGACCATACATCATTAGTGAACACGATTTTTTTTTCCAATCTAGAAATGAAAGGATGTAACCGCCAGTACTTACGACCTTTCACCTTTATTTTTTCTTTCGGCTAATTTTCATAGATGTATGCGTTTTGGACACTATAAGAGCGAATGGCAAAGCACAAATAGTCTAGTCAATCTAGCCTTTGACCCTAAAATAATTTCGGAGTGGATGAATTATATATCAATCGACGCGGAAAAATCCCCCGAACAACATATCAAAAACGAGATGAGATCCGTGGTGGGCAAATTGTTGAAATTAATAAAAAACTATCAATATTTTCGGCAGCACCGCCAAAATCACGCACTGTTCCGATTCTACTTGTCGGATTGGAAAAATAAAAATACCACGCTGTATGGGAGAAAATTATCTACAAATTCGAAGCGAGGACCGATATTGTAGGACCTGTAGTTTTCACGTTATTAATTTTGCAAAACTTTTCTGACAGAACTACGCCAAACGATCAGCTGCTCCGCTTAGTCCGCTTCGGCCGTTCCATGCTGCGCGCGCACCGCCGCCTCGGACGCGCCAATGCGCACTGAATTCAAACCGTCCGAGCGTGCACTTCTCATCTTCCTTTCATTTTTGATCCGCATTATCACAATTTTTTTCATCAATTCATGACTTTATCCATCCCATAGTTGGATTCATGGAAGGTAGGTATCTGTTCTACATACGTTTCACCTCAATGAATTATTTCTCCAAAGTTGATTGCGTCTATTGTGTTAAACCGGGCACAATTGTAGAAATTTAGAAATTGTCGTCTTTGTTTCAATTTCCTCGTAAAACGTGATTCACCCCGGACTCGTCCTATGTATCGGAATTAGTGTTACCTTCCGGCTCACTTTCATCGCCAGGTATAATTGAACAACGCGTTCGCAATGTTTACCTTTTATTTATTTATTGAATAAAAATGACAAAATTATCGAATTTCTCAGATTGTGAATTTGTTACACTATAGCTATGAATTATGAAAACTTCGTTTATGCAGGTGGTTCCTTCATAGAATTGAAACGAAATACGATTCAGTTATCAAATTTACAGAAACAGAGCAAGGAAATTCTCGGCGATGCTGTGAATCGATTACAATTGATTCAAAAGAATTGATACAATCCGCCCACAAAATATTTCTTCGTACTTCATTTCCATTTATAGACTTAATTTTTGCGAACCCGAAACGCTCAGGGCATTTTCAACATTTATACTTCGTGGCCGCTTCTCCGTAGAACTCAATTAGCCACGGACTCTGTCTTCTACCCAGAATATTTTGACCGACCCACTCAGGTTAATTGTCTCATTACCTAGAAATCTGTCGCCCTTGATGCGCCGCCTTTTGTCAACCACCTAGACCCCCTGCTGTGATCTGAAACCTTACGTCTCCCGCTTCCACTGTGCGGCCCCTGCTTAACCGCCACAACTGGTATTTTGCACGTATATATTTTATTTTTAATTTTTTCATGAATATTAGTACTTTGCAATACAAAAATTAGGTCAGATTTTCCCCTTTATTCATTTAAACGAAATTGAAGAAAACACAATGGATCAAAGATTAATTTGTCGCCCATTTATATTGTAATGACAAATCGTTATCATTAATTTATATTCTTCAATAAGAAGGTATATTAATATAAGTAAAATAACTTTATATAGAAATGTTGTAAAGTTTACCCTTTAAACTTAAAGTGCCTTTTTTTTACTTTATACTTTTTAATTTTTGGTCCTTTTATACACCATATACAATATAAGTTATTCACATGCTGCTTCGTATGAGTCAACAAACACATGGATTTTGGCATGATGACATTTATTTCGGAATAAAAAGTTGAAAAATCATTTTAAAAAGCTGTGAAATTCGAGAAAAGTACTACGACTATCCGCTCCGACGGTTTGAATTCAGTGCGCATTGGCGCGTCCGAGGCGGCGGTGCGCGCGCAGCATGGAACGGCCGAAGCGGACTAAGCGGAGCAGCTGATCGTTTGGCGTAGTTCTGTCAGAAAAGTTTTGCAAAATTAATAACGTGAAAACTACAGGTCCTACAATATCGGTCCTCGCTTCGAATTTGTAGATAATTTTCTCCCCTACAACGTGGTATTTTTATTTTTCCAATCCGACAAGTAGAATCGGAACAGTGCGTGATTTTGGCGGTGCTGCCAAAAATATTGATAGTTTTTTATTAATTTCAACAATTTGCCCACCACGGATCTCATCTCGTTTTTGATATGTTGTTCGGGGGATTTTTCTGCGTCGATTGATATATAATTCATCCACTCCGAAATTATTTTAGGGTCACCCATATGATTGAAGTCTAGACTGACTAGACTAAACGGACAAAAAAAATATACGACCTTTTACCACCAAAATCAACTTTTTGGCGCATACGACCTTATACCATTAGACACGCGATATAATATATTCAAACGCGGACACGTGGCTTGAAATAGATATTTGGTAGTCGAAATTCATGGTAGAGGGAAGAAGAGAAATGAGAACCACGTGGAAACAAGTAACAAACTGATTGGTTGAAAAAGTTCTGAAGTGCGTAAATTTTTACATCGAAATTTTTATTTCAAATTATTTTTCTTATTCCGAATTTACTTTTCATTTCAAATTATATATTTTTTTCCTCTCACTTCACATAATTCCATTTAATTTTTTATTCGACATTACTTTATTGCATGTATGTTTTTTGTTTTATTTATGTATTGCGTTGTTTTTTTTTTTTTCTTTAATCTTGTCTTTGTGCTTGCAGACTTTCGGCGAAATGGGGCCGAAGAAGATTCGAGTGGTCGACACGACGAAAAAGTGCCCGCACTGCGACAAGTTTGGACACGTGCGCATCAACCATAAAGAATGCCTCAAGAATCCCCGGAACGCCGCAGCTGCGACGTCGAGTCCCGGACCGTCCGCGTCGCGGGCCAGACCTCC
This sequence comes from Euura lappo, assembly GCA_018257835.1. NCBI lineage: Eukaryota > Metazoa > Arthropoda > Insecta > Hymenoptera > Tenthredinidae > Euura > Euura lappo. The sequence goes on from JAEUYN010002297.1 coordinate 11,596, forward strand.
CACACCGCGGGCTGGACCCAGCAGCGCTGCCGACGACGTGCCCGAGACCCCGGAGGATATAGAGTACCCGGACGACGACGAGGACGACGTGCGAAGAAGATCGCAGATATGCATATCGTGTGGTGCGTCGGGACACCACAACGCGCAGAGCCGGAAATGCACGAAATACCGGCCAAGTGCAAGAGTTGGGCACTTGGGCGAGGAGAAGACCGAGACGTATACGGTCAAGTGCGGATTCTGGGGCATCTGCGGGGAGAACGAGGAGGTCTTTGACGCCGTTCAACGGGACGTCCGCGACATGTCCCGCTTCATCGTCGAAGTTTCATTCTTCTTCGAGTATTGCCTGCGCCACAAGAACAGATGGCTACTCGAACAATGGATGAGAAGCGACACGGCGCCTGACCTTCGACCTATGGCGAGACATCTCCTCGTCGAAGGTCGGCGGAAGAGGGACCCGATTCACGAGAAATTCCAGGAAATGTTGCACGAGTACAAGGCAATGCGTAAGCTCGACGCGCCTTTGTACGACGGCTACCGGCGTGCGTCCTTGTACCACTCTGCCACCCAGGAGTTGGCCAAGAACTTTGCAACCAACGTCAAGACTCACGCCCAAGCTCGAGTACGCACCTACCTGCAAAGAATTGTGGGCAAGGACTACAAAGAAGCAAAGGCTGACGTGGAGGCGTTGTTCAAGTCCGACATACGTCCCGTCATCGCCAACGACAGGCTGTTTGACGACTTCCAGACACTCGACTTCACGACAATGAACAAGCGATGGTGGAAGTTTCTGGATTTCTTCGGTAAACTCGGCAATTTTATCGTTTTTCATCAGGCCACAGAATATGATTGCGCAGTCGCAGTCCGGCACGGGTAAAACCGCAGCCTTCGTTTTGGCTATGCTGAGCAGAGTGGATCAGGACAAAAACTATCCTCAAGTTCTTTGTCTATCGCCGACGTACGAGTTGGCTGTCCAAACCCGAGAAGTAGCGGCGAAAATGTCGAAGTTCTGCCCCAAAATCAAAATCGCATACGCCGTCGCAGGCCAAGAACAGAGTAATTTTGACGATATTCAACCTCTGAAAGCGATAGGATAATCGATGAATCGTTAAAAATTGTTGGATTTTTATTAGTCCGAACTTACGGATCGGCGAGTAGAACCGCCAGCGCCTTCTTCTGTATCTCGGACGCTGCATCGTAGTACATGGCGTGCAGCCCCTTCAGGAGGGCCGGTTTTCTGGGAAACGGGAGAATCAGGGTTAAGACGAGTTCTTAACGATTCGGTTTGACTATCAACGAGGATAATCTGAATGGATCTACTCACAGATTTAGTTCCTCGAAATACGTCACCCCGTATAAGGGGGAAGTGGGGTCGTTGTGGGTATTTACAGAAAGCATAGCGACCTAGATAACGTGGAACAATTAGAGCAATAATGTAAAGAAGGAGGAATGTTTATAAATAATTACAGATTTACAGATCGATGAAAAAAAACATCGATGTTGATTAATAGGGGGCGTCCACAAATTACGTGAGGCGTTTAGGGGGGAGGGGGTCGAGCCGAATCTCACCCAATCTCACGTGGGGGAGAGGGGGGGGTTTCGGCCAATATTACGTAATTTTTTTTTAATTCATAAATTATGTTTTTTTTTATTAGGAATCCAACGCAATCGAGCAAAATACGCATTTGGAAAAATCTCACGTGAGGTTATGGGGGGGTCGAGCTAAATCTCGCGAAATCTCACCGAGGGGGAGGGGGGTCGAAAAATCGCAAAAATCGCCTCACGTAATTTATGGACGCCTCCAAATTCGACAAAAAAAAAAACCACGTTCAATTGCGCAGTAATGTATTTTGATTGTTGGATTTTGTTTATTGTATTAATTTAACCAACAATTATTGCCCCGAGGGCCATGTACCGGTTAAACGATTGAAAATTACCTGATCGGCGAGTGCCTCGAATTTCTCCGCCATGTTGCTGCTGTACTACTGACCAACGGATAAGGGCGCTGTCCACTTGTTATATTGTCTTTTTGCGGGAGGGTTGGGTTCCTAAAGATATTTCTGCCGCGTTGGCAACCCCCGCCTAGACTCTCATATAGCAAACAATTTATGTATGGTACTTAAAGAAAAGAAAAAACGATCTCGCATTACATCTACAGTGGCCGTCTGCACAACGGACACAGGGGCTCGTCGTGCATCTTCCAGAGGTCCTCGATGCAGCTAACATGCAGGAGATGCCCGCATCCCAAGTGGCGACATGGGGCCCTGCCCCCATGCAACTCGTCCATGCAAATCGGGCATTCCTCGCCCGCGACGTCTCCTATGCACTGTAATAATCAAGATTAGAAACATGAACGTCGTAAACGAAGATACGCATCGATAGGATCATAAGACAGTCCCTCCCACCTGGTGGTTGTTTCGCAGTTCCACGTCCATACAGATGTTGCATCTGTTGCAAGGACCCCTCACGGTCCCCCATTCTGCATATCCCGCAGGCGTCGCAGTGGAAGCGACTGCGCTGCGCTTCACCGTCGTCGAATACATAACAGCGGAGGCACGTGTATGCGCCAAAAGTCGACCCACATGCTTGGCACGCGGCCTGTGCGGGCTGACGAATCCGAATCCGACCCCACGCCCCTCTAAATTCCAACGTTTCCAAATCCACTCCTCAACCTATTCCCACAGTCCAATGCCCCGACATACGCAGTGACGACGAGGTTCATATCCTCAAACGGACCAAGTCGAAGCTCAGTCTTTCCCTTTCCAGACCCCACGCCCCTCCCAAGTCCAACGTTTCCAAATCCACTCCTCAACCTACTCCCACAGCCACATCCACTCCTCAACCTACTAAATCCAAATCCACTCCGAAACCCACTCCCACACCCAAGTCGGACGTTCATCCTCGGCAAAAAGCTCCGGATCTGATGGAAACGAACCAGCCCAGAACACCGAAGGGCAGCGTTCGCCAGACCGGCAGAACTTTGGTGGCGATTGGAGAGATCCAGATCTCCAAGTGGATGAAAGGGCACGCGAGAGGACCGCTCCGCTTGATAAAACAGCGACTGCTCCACCGAGCCTACCGCCACCAGCGTGACGTCGACGTCATCATCGTGGACGAGTACCTGACGACGAAGAACTGCAGCAAGTGCAACAACAGATGCAGCGTCGTCTCGAAAAGTCCACACCGGTTCCTCTACTGTAACGTTTGCCACGTTACGATGAACCGCGACGTGAACGCTGGAATCAACATCCTGAACCTGGCCCTGGTGCGTCCAAACTTGGTTCCCGCAGGCTACATGCCAGCCTCCGAGAACTTCAATATTCAACAGGGGATCTAGAACGACAGGATCTTGAACGACACCACCACCACCACCGACAATAACTCAAACAACAACGATACCTACTTAAGGTATGTAGAGAAGAAACTGATTGTATTCCAGTGCTCACAATTGGCAATCGCGGTAACAACCATAACAAGTGTTATTATTCGTTTCAGACAACCCGGACATAATTAACGGACTCGTGGCAAGGAGGATGTCCAGACGTATCTCCCACCCGAGTCGACCGTGCGACCCAGCCGTTGCTGAAACCGAGGAGGAAGACGACGCTCTCCGATTCCTCCAATCACTGGCTTGGACCACGGAACACGAACATGACGAACACGGATTATCACACAGCATCAATGTTTTTCATAGTTTTCTCATTTTTATTACGTATACATCACTCAATTTAACGGATGGTTAATTGAGATGACTTACATACTTTCTTAGTTTTTTCTTTTTGATTAGAGATGTAACGATTATCGCAGCATCAGCTGTTTATTGCATCACTCACATTCGACGGATTGTCAATTGAGATGATTTTCTTAGTTTTTTCATTTTCATTAGATATCATGATTATCACAGCATCAGCTGCAGTTTATCACATCACTCATATTCAACGGATTGTGAATTGAGAGATGTTTTTCATACTTGATAATTTTCTCGTTTCTATTACGTACAAGGACTCATTCAACGGATTGTTGCTTGAGATGTTGTTGTCAGCATCAGCTGTTTAAAATATCACTCATTTAATTGAGATGATTTTCATAATTTCTCGTTTTTATTAGATGTAAGGATTCTCAGCATCAGCTGTTTATTGTATTTTCATAGTTTGTTAGTTTCTCTTTCTTATTAGGTATAAGGATTATCAGCATCAGCTGTTTAGGATATTACTCATTTAAGTTCAGATAATTTCATAGTTTGTAGTTTTATAGTTTCCATTATTTATACTCTTTATCATATTACATATTTATATTCCAACCGTGCGATCCAGCCGACGTTGAAATGCGAGGAGGAGGAGGCTGTCTGCACAGACTATCTCCGAATCCTCAATCACCGGCTTGGACCACGGAAAAACCACAATTAGTCTATTTAGACTATACGACGCGAACGTCTCCCCATGAGGGATTCGTGTCGAGAACCGATGATCCGGCGACGGGGAGGTTTGCAATTTTTTGGCATCCGCAGGATATGGTTCATTGTTGAAAGTATCGTTGTTCCCATTTTCAGTATGTCTGGTATAGTGAGCTTGTTGAAACAGCACAATTTCCACCATCATAAAATGATGGCTAAGCATGATTGAACAGATACTAAGAAATTTTATACCGTGAAGCGCTGACATCATGTTCGGAGCTACGTTTCTATGTATAAGTATAAAGAACCCCGAAAATGAAATTTGAAAAATCCAACACTTTCAGAAATGGAAGGTTAAAACAAGTCGACATAAAATTTTACGTTGATTTCGACATTTTTTACTGTATTTTCGATGAAAAAAATGTCTGGTTAACTCTGCAAAATGAATGTTAAAATGACATAAATTTGTGTTATATCGACTATTTTTTGTAGTACAATTTTTCCACAGTCTATTTCGAAAATCAAGATTCTATATATTGAATATCATATATCCCTACAGCTGGGAAATTTTTCATAAAGTAATTAGACAATTAGTAGGTTTTCGTAGCAATGGTACGCCTGAAGCCAGTCCCTGGGGGTCTGGATCTAAAATCTCAAATAATTCGAATCAAATTCAAAGCGTTCCACAGAGACAAGGGAGGATCGCCTCCCCCGCCACTGGAGAGACGAGATAGCCGGTATTATCGGAGAACTAATTAAACTAAGAAATAAAAAAAGAGGCTATCTTTCTTGCGATAGACTGTTGTACAAGTCGGTGTGGCCCACTAGCGGGAAGTAATTAGGCTGGAGGCGAGGATGTAGCGGATATTGTACGACGTCGCGACGAGATCGTGGTGGCTTCTGGCTAGAATGGGTGTGTGTCTCTATACTTGTTGTTATCTAACTTAAATGAACCGAGTAATAATACAGTTACCGTTTTGACTGCCCCGAGCGAAACGATCATAAACGAACCAAGAAACGAGGGAAAATTCAACGCCGTGATTTCTTCCGTCTGGACGTCGACGAGGGCAAAGATTTTTTTTTAGTTCTTTCACGCCCCCGCGGGGATAATCGCTGTGCGAAGTCAACTTCCTGTTCGTTAATATCTTGATTTGATTATTATCGGGGGTTCGAGGAGACGGCAGTCTCATAATGATAATGATACCCATCGATAGTTAGGCGCGAGCGATAAAGAAGATGAATAAAACCGTTTGGTAATATCATTAGCGAGGATTTTCCAACTACGACTATGAGAGAATATATATTTCCCTATTCTTTCCATCTCCGGGGGGGTTTTCTCGTTTGGACGACTACCTATAACGCTTGAAGCCCCAACCTTCACCTCGGCTACCCCACCTGCCGGTTTTTCTCCGTTCCTTCTTCCCCCTCGTTTCCTTCCTTCTCAAGCCCGTTAAAGAAACTTTTAATGTAATTGCCGCGGGACGTGAAAATGCTGATACCAAAGAGCGGATGAATCAGAGGAGCCCGCCGACTATCAACCGACGAAATTTTCGCGTTTAGTAGTTTAGTGGGATTTTAGCATGATTTTTACATGGCAACCGATGCGATTAACCCGAGACCACGATTACATCATCGCGTTGATTATTTCTATAATCTGACTACAGGCTTTACGATTTTATTCAAGGTCATAAATTTTGGTTCGATACGCAGATTTTGTCTGATTTTACTTTTTTTTAATGGAATATGGAGACTTTCATTTTTATTTCTCCAAAAATTTGAGAATGCCAAGAACTGAAAGTAGACTCTGGAAGACGCGTCGCAGGTTTCCAAATACTGAATTCAGAACTTTCAGGGTCAACAGCTGTTTACAGCCCGATTACGATTTGTCATATGTCACAAAATTTGAACAAGGATCGTTTTTGAGCCGATACAGTAAGTAGGGGTTACAGTTTCGAGACTGTCGTTCAGTTCGAGGCTCCTTTGTCGAAAGTGAGTATCAAGGAAATAGGAAAAATGAAATGATACGAAGAGGCGTTGGGGGTGGAGAGTGGATGAGTGGGAAACACCTCATTCCGCCTGATAATAATATTTAATCCGATCCATTTCATGAAACAGCAGTTTGCTCTTATCCCAAACCCCAGGACCCGTCTGCAGATGTCCTTTCAGGTTTTTCCCGGATGAAAATCTGCGACGACCAATCAGAATATACCTCCGCTGTATACGACGTCTTGCCGGAGACAATGATGAGCACAATTTACCGAACACGAATTCTGTCATAGAATTCTTCGTTGATCTTCGAATTTGGGGTTTGATTCTTTTTCAGTTTGTTCTATTCTTGATAAGGGTTGATGTGAAATTCGCTCGACCTGGTCATTCTGTTACCGTATTTTAATTATCATGATGTTTCTTTGAAGTAAATGATTATTTGAAGTATTATTCAGAAGTAGACACAAACGTATGAAGCGTGGCGTGACATTGGCCTCATCCTCGACCTTTAATCTCACGCTAATAAATTAATACAAATACAGGTTGTGTAACCACAAAAACCACAAACCGCAGGCAATTACCCCAGCGACTGGTAGTCGAAGCTTAATGAGAAATTCATACCCGGAAGATTATGTGAAACCTGAGACAGTACCCATTGTTAATTAATTCAACTTCGCTGTAATCAAAGTATGAGTACTGCGAAAACACTCCGAATACTTAAAAATCTACTCAACTGAACTCCTAAATTTTGTTTCTATTGTTCTATTTACTGAAGCGATTAGTACAATTCCGTCTCTCTATTTCACGTTCTAGACTAGTGTCTACCACCAAAAGAAATTGATCTCAAGATCTGAACGAGTTGAATAGCCTAGATTCTGACCCTCTATGTTTTTTTTTTTCTATATTCTGTAATATTTCGTCCAGCCGATAACCGAGAACTATCGAGGAAAAAAGCAACAATCTGTGCAATTTGTAGATCAAATTCAAGGAAATTATAAGTTTCGACCGATACTTATTGGAATTAGGCTACTTCGGTACATAAAATCAGCTGTGCCAAGCCTCTACCTAACTAGAAACTTGGATAAGATTGAAAACATGAAACCCTTCATGTTTGATTCCATGTCACTTTTCCTAATTTTGGAAAACATACCCCTGGCTGATTTCCTTGAAAGGTCAAAAACTGGGCCGTTCACCTTGATCGAACTGAACTGATCTGTACGATGAACATGCATCCTTATATGACTTCCGATTGACAATCCTCATCTCGTCACCTTTTTTAGACCTAATCTTGCTCCCCTTCAATTCATAGATATTATTTCTTCCACTGAAACGTGTAATCATTAATTATGTGTAAAATGGCAATGAATGTGCAACTGTTACATATGAATGTATGAATATACTCGGGATCCTTTTGTCGATGAACACGATAACGACTCCCGAGCTTCGCCTGGGCGTATGCAACCGTAATGACACTGACGCTGACCAGAGCGATGGGCAGATTGTCGTTGGAGTTGCCGCATACCAGGCGCAGAGAATGTCTTTTTCGATAGGAATATAATCATGCTGTATCAACACTCAACAGCATCGATGCGTCAATGTGAGGGTTGTTGAGTCTGCAGCTGAGCTGCACTGTAGGAAGTAAAATCAACAGGTATATAAAAAAGATCAATACAATAATGTTAGAATTGAACACAAAAGTTTTAGTCGACACTAGAATCTTCTTTTTTCCAGATTGTAGATTGTATAAAAAGAAAACTGTACCGGTGTATGAGGCTTGTAAGACGCCGTGATTATTTTGAACAAGTTTAGCCTAATTGCGAATGTTCTAACCGTTCAAAAGTCGTTAGATCCAAAACTTTGAGTCATCCGGTTCAACGGGAGCGACCGCGAAATTTGATTGTCGTCAATTACCAAGTTTCCGGGCAATGCGACGTCTGATGAAGTTTCCCTTAAGTCAAATCCAAGCCGCTGTTGTCTCACCGCCGATAGCCTAATCACGCCCTGTCCTTTCTGGATAATGGAAATTTCTCGCCAAACTTCTCAAGCCCTGAGAAAATCAGCGGCCTTTCGACCCCTCAGGAGAAACTCTACAATCTAACATATTTTCGTCCAGAGTCTGATCTATGGTATCAATTTTATGGCCGGTATGGGATTCCTCCACGACGTTCTGCGTTATTTATGTGCCCTCGAGGCGAAAACCAAATAAAACGGATAACGCTATGCCCTCGAAAAATTACATCCGTACAGGAGTGTTTCCCTCGTGGAAACTATCGTCAAACCTGAAAGCAAAAAAAAAAAAAAAAGATGACAATGTTCGAAGGTGAAACAAGAATGAAGTTATCGCCTCTCGAAAGTTTTGCGGGATGTATTTCGGCTGTTTCCACTCCTCGCGAGGAATTATTTTCAATTCCTGAGTGCAATATTCCCGCGGTAATGTTCAATCTGAAAAATATATTGAACCCATTTTGCCTCGATATAGCGTCGCGTCGTGTCTCTCCGAACACAATTTGTCAAGCTCTCCATCTCCACCGGGTCGAACGACGGACGAGGAGGAGGGTAATAATGCGCTCTAAGGGCAGCCCCGAGAATCTTTCCCATCATCGGATATATTACGATGAGCTCCACGGGAGGCTGATGGACCGGTGAACGTACTTTTCACCAAAGCATACCGAGCCGATTCCTTCCTTCTTGGGAATCCAGAAGAATCTTAAGGATGTAGTTCGGGTTAAAAACTATTGTCTACAATTGATATTGTACTGATGCCAAATTCTTCTCACAAGTTTTTTACATTCAAAACTAAGAAAAAAAAAAACACAATATATATTCATCTCCGTCCAATGAACGTGAAAAAGTATCACCGCACAAAATTTGGGTGTTCGAAGGATAGAATTGTTCTAGGATTCGTCGTAGAGTCAATTGGACCGAGAGAAAACGGGATACTGGCTTTGTTTGATATTGCGGTGGCTTTGTAACTGCGGACGTAGGTAGGCAGGCAGCCAGGCATCCTGTTTACCATATAGATGACTCGTTAGCCAATGTTTAATTACCGCATTTGCCTAGTCCAGATTTATCATTCATACCGGAGGCCAATCCAGGCAACGCGATAATAAGCCAACCAAATCTCTATTGCTTTCGTCCTCACACCATTCGCTCCGTGTGCGTCGCGCCGTCATCCGATCCCCTCTCGACTTTCAGCCAAAAGCTGCATCGGAATTGATTCATTCAATCACGTGGGGGCGAATTTCGGTGTTCATTTCGCGAAACTTTCAATCGAAACATGTAATCATTTGGAGTATGAATACGTTTTCCTGGACCCGTCCCATCGATGGGATCGAAATCAAAGCATTTTCCGTGTGTGATATCGATGTGAAATTACCTATTCGGAGCGACAATGTCGATTCGAACAGGAACGAGACGAATGTACTGAAAAACTGATGCCAAAAAAGGGAAATCAAAATTAATGCAAACATGAAACAGCAAAAATGTCGACTGACGATGGATAGAAGCGCGACTGACTGCCTCGAACGCAGGAATTTAATTTTCCGGTCGTATTGTGAGGAACTTATATCGCCCAAAGCCCTGCTTCCCCGCGGCGTCGTCATTACGGTGTCATTATAATCCTGTACACTATAGACAGACATTTTTTGAGAATCCCCCTCGACTCCTGGAGAAAACTAGAACATGTGTATGTCTTTACAACAATTCAACAACAACAACGACAAAAAGGAAAAAAACGGTAATTCCTCGGCCAAAGCGGATTTGGAGGTTCTTTGATTAACTTTATCGTGTAGCCATGCTTCGGTTGGAGCTGCTCCCACGAATCAGATGACAATCTTGTGGGCCAGTTGAATTTTCACTGCAGTCATACCCTCACCGCAGCTTCACAATCTACTATAATTAAAATTCACTTTCACAGATGATGAGGAGAGAGAAATAATACTGACTGCCGACCGCATTCATTGGCAAAAGGACGCTGAATGAGGCTCGCCTCAAAAATCGGAAATCATGCGACGCCGGTTGGCGGGACGCGTATGTGTCGAATAAAAATGTGCCTTCTTCGCAAGTATCTGTGCGATGCTGAATATACTTGATACTCATACTCAGGCCTGTAAAGCTATAACCGGAAGTTCACGAGTCGTACAAAGCTCGCGTCTCGCGCTGTATCGCACAGGATGTAATTAGGCACGCAGGTATACGTATATTGCGGAGCTCCCATCCCCCCTTTTCCTTCGAGGATATTTCAAGATGATAAATAATTGACTCATACCCCCGGTAGCGCACTAGATTCTTTCCGAATGCCCGATGAATGGATAGTTAGGTACTTGAAACTGGATTCTAGGATGCTCCTGAAGAGAGCTTATAGCCTTCGAGGAGTTATTCATACCACAGGGTGGAGTGCTTCAAGATATGCAGAAAGCGTTTCGAGAAAGAAGAGGGTCCATAGGCCCGTTATGATCTAGCTAGACTTTTTATTCCATGAAATGGCAAATGTTCGTGTTTTGATAACTGAACTACAGTTGGCAATGAATGTTCGATGTCAATTCCTGCGATCAGAAGACGAGCGATCACTCGAGATCCGCCAAATTATGCCGGGGCTCAAGCGAGAAGCTGGCGAGAAGGGAGACACCGGAAGAGGATCTCTTCAGAGTCCTGGAGCATCACTCTGCCGCACGGTAAACAAAGCTCTAACGAAACTTCTAATGAGTCAAATCTTATTATCATTCGAAGCGAGGGTATGAGGGCTGTTCAACTTGGTATGTGTACGTTCGGTTTGAGGAGTAAGTAAGTAAGTTTAGTTACTTCGCGTGCATAAACACACGCCATTACTTGAAATAACAGAATACCCACCCCCAGCAGACCCAGGAGTCTATAGAGTGGATGAAAGGCACTTCGACTCCTCAATGATTTATAATTACCCTCCCGCCTATCGACGTCACTCATCGTCGTTCATCAACCAAAAGGTCGTTTCAAACCTCAACCCCCAAGGGTATGAAAATGAAGACTATCCCACATCCGGGTTTCCTGAGAACGACAAAGAAATGGATTGCATTTTCCGATGAATTGACCCGGAGCGAAACAGCCAGCTAGTCGCTGTCACATCTTACCAGTAGATTTAGGTTCTTGTAAAGCTCTCGACTTCAAGTATCTACAGACCCCACTATGATGGCTAACTTACTCCACGTGAAAAATATTGATGGGACATATTCCCTGCAGACTTCTAAGAGTTAAAGTCCCTAGTAAAATTTCTGAGGCACCCTCAGTTTTCGGGTATAAGATTATTTAAGTGGACCAATGAGAGAACTGACATACGCGAGCTTTTAAAAGTTCCGGATTTCATCGAATTTTTTAACACAGGATTTTTGGAACTGGGTTACGATAAATGAGGGTTCTCTCGAAATGATGTACGCGAAACGTGAAAAGTGCATCAAAATACTAACGATTATGTGTTTGTTCAAAGTAAATATACCTGTTTACAGTTTAATAGTTTATCATCTCTTTTTATGCCAACTACTTGAAAAACTCTCGTATGACGGAAATTACGCAAAGTTCGAAGCGTGTGTCTTTCATCTTTTGGATGCCCATCTTCCACATGTGTGTATTCCTTCTAACAATCATCCGATAGTTGCTATCCATCGTCTTTGTCCTCCATAAGGATTATCTCATGAAAATGGGTTGAGGTTTACTTGTAGCTGCTTTTGATAGCAGGTTTTTTATTTAGAGGGTTGTAAAACACGCGGGATCCCAGCCCGTGCCAACTTCAGGCTACCCAACTTGGGATTTTTGATTCGTCGTGTTCCTACGTAGCTACACCGGTTTCTGCCGAGGTGCAAATGATGAGAGTCTATTGTTCCGGTTCTATATTATACCTGAAAATTCCAGCACAGGCTAGTGGCTTCACATTTTTATATTGCATGTGGGACAATGATACCCGAGCGAATCCATTGTTTGTTTTCATAATCGTCCCAGTGCTGACTAATCCCTCATCGCTGATGTATATCCCGGATGTTGTCGAAGCGGTTTTGCCAGATAATGCGAAGAAAATTCAAAATTTTTGCTCGAAAGTCGGCGAGTCTTCGATCCAAATTCACGGTTCATCGAGTACACGACGATTTGTCCGCCTTTCGACAATTATTCAAAGTTCGTTGATCTAGCTTCGGTCTGAGCTTTACAAAACATTGAAAGTCTGGACCTGGCTTTACGGTACCGGGTACCGTATCCCGTATCTAACTCGTCTCGTAACTTTTACCGGTTGCTTTACATTCCCGATGGCATTGGCTCGGCTGGGGCAGCGGCGCACAGCTTCACAATGAATCAAAGCTCCGAAGGGGACCGACCGGGTCGTTCGTCTCGACAGCGTCACTATTGGAAATTTACCTTACAAATTAGAGTAAATGAAATTAAAAAAAAGTTTCCCCGATACGCTGAGTCTGGATTTTCAAGCAAGTTCGGCTTTTGTGTTCGAACGCTCGAAGGTATAATGAGAGGAAGGCTGCTGGCCATACCCGCTCGATTCGCTCCCCTTTCGTACGCGGAACTTCAATCGGTTGAATCCGACTGCTGCGAGGCTGGACAGATATAGGTATAGTCCAATCAGTCCAATCAACGAACTTCTGAATCCGACGCAGTATCAGCACGGAGAATGTCAAGTCGACTTTTACCCAAATTACACCCAATTTCAGTGCGAAATTCGTTCGATTATGATTTATAAGAGTATAATTGAGATCCAGATATTTTCCAGCACGAGGTTATCGAACGTTTATTTCTGCTCAATTAGGTATCCTAATCAGGGATCATTCCGAAGGCTTCGCTAAACTCTTTAATTGACGAGGTATAAAGTTCGCTTAGAAGCCCGAAAGTACTGAATTAAGAGACCCCAAAAAACTTGAAAAAGTTTGAATTGGTAGATGGTAAAAAAAAGCGGTTGAATATATATCCCGCATATTACGAACAGTGTATAAATTTAAAAAACGCTGAAGCACTCTTCGGCGTTTGCTCTACAATATTTTGTCCGCAAACAACGAGGGTGGACGGGATTTTAGCCGAGCTGCCTCCACAATAATTTTTACACGATACTCAGGTCTGATACTGCGATAAGGTCGAACTCAAGTAACAATAAAAGGTGAAAGGATGAGGAAAAAGTATAAGCGATACGAAAAAGTATTGCTTTTCATCCTGTACCAGTGTTGTATAAAGCCAAAGAGAACTTTCGATCCGCGTATATATGCGGGTGGATATATTTTATGGATCAGGTAAAGGTAAAGTAGCGTGCATCGTGAGTTTAAAGGGGAATCTAATTTAAATTTAACCGGATATTCCTGTGCTTGCAGCAGGGTTAACTGTTCCGAGTTATCGAGAATTCGCCAGCGGCGCATATATAGAAGAACGAGTAGCTGATTGCCGGCGCCTGACTTTTTAATTACGTGTCATAAATTGGCTGATACGGTTCACCTGCTCCACGACACTCGATTTTCTGGGTGGCCGAGACTTCGATCTGCCAAAGTATATATATACACGCATCTATACATAGATATCTACACGAGCCCACCAGCTGAATTCATCCATAGCTTAGGTATACCGTTTGTACACGATATACTCATTTGTTTTTTCGTTTCACCAAAATCACAGTCCATTACATGTATAATACAATTATTTCACATTTCAATCACTTCGTTTCAATGACGTCAAAGAGACTGAAAGACGTATCTGAAATGCGTAGAATGAAACCTGTGCAATTTAATGTCGTGATGTCAATGTTAACCTAAATGCAGTTACAAATACAGATACCGTGCACATAATATGAGATTCTGGGATGGCGTTATCACTCACGCAGTCGATCCTTGTCGAGAAAACTGGTGGATCAATTTACTCTATCTTCAGAACATCGTTGCTCCAGACCGTATGGTGAGAGCTACTCTATCAAATTCTGTCCATACCACGAGTGGACAGAGTTTCCGAACCAAACTCCCGAATTCCAGTACGTGTTTATCGCATACTTGGTACTCGATACTTGATATGCAACTTTTCTGGTTGTCTCCTCTGGTTTTATACTCACTGTATGGCTCCCCAAAATTTGGACTGAGAGTGGTGGGCTTATTGCTCGTCGCCTTTGTGGTTTTGCCAACGATTGTCCTCGCGGTTGATGGCCGCGGGATGCTTGGCCTGCGCTTTGACATGGAGTAAGCATCTAATCATTGCGAAAATTCCCGTGGCTTTCGTAACTGGATATATTGTTTCAGTGTTCCGAGACTGTTGAACAACTTCAGCCACTATTATGTGACTATACTTACAATCGGGCCTTTCCCTACCAGCTGGTGGGAATCATACTTGGTTACGATGTGGCTACTAAGAGGAGACATCTTACCAAGGTAATGGCCTCAAATCAAAGGTCTGTTCGATCGATATTTGTCTACCGGATAAATTGTTTTCTACATATTCAACTTCATTAGGCAAATGTGGCGATAAACTGGATAGTCACAGTCGTACTGATGGTATTCTGTACATGGCTGAACAATCGTGCCTACAACTCCGGTTTCACGGGTGACTGGGATATGGAAATTGCAGCAGCCGTCTTACTACGTCCTCTCTGGTCAATTACTATCGCTTGGATAGTCTAAGCGTGCACTCAGGGCTACGGAGGCAAGTATTGGCCATATGAGGCTCTCGGTCTCGTAAGAAATAGACTTTTCTTGACCCTGGCGATTGAAAAAAATGTTGTAATTGGACATTTTTTCAGGATTGGTTACGAAGTTTTTATCGTTACGATAAACACGTAAGTTTTCGTGAATCTGCAGCTTGCAGTATGGGAATTCGTGACTGTTCGATCAGCTTCGACGACCCACAGGAATGCTAACCAAAAAAGGTTTGGTTTTAAGAGATGTGCAGTGGTCAGTTTTTCACCCTTGGCGAGTCGAATGGTTGGACGTGGTATTTGTACGAGTGATTTAGCTTCTTTTCACTATTTCTCACCTTCCCCGGCTCGCGCGGTCTTCCGTTTGTGGAGAGTGGACGCGTTTTTCCGCACTTCTCGCGGTCGCGTTACCTACAGGCGAGTTATCGAAGAAACCTTCGGCTACGCGTCTGATTTATGAGGTTTATTCGAAGAAATAAGTGGCTTAGACCAGGCCCCCACAGAACACGGATCGATTGACAAATCCGAGAACTCATATGCAATAAATCGCAACGGCATTGCAGTTCTTATTTATCGTTGTCGGCTGCGATGATGCAGCGCTCAGAGTTCAGACGCTTGGAAACCCTCGAGCGCGGTAAGGGTTAGCGAGAACTTTCCCGAGGTGAGATGGCCGTTCGAAATTCGCGATATACCCGTGTGTATCTTGAAGGATGTAAAACGCTGACTTCCGAGGAGTGTAATTGTCATTCAGAGCTCATTCGGAGAGCTGATACTGAAGGCGAGGTAAGGTAAGGTAAGAGAAACCCCGGGAGCTCGAAAGCAAACACCGTCCTGCTACAATGGAACGCAATTTCCTGCCAGGGAGCCGGTCGGTTTTCCGCGCAACCCCAACCCGTCTTGGCTAAAAGCTTACCTTCTCTCGTTCACGCTGGCTGCGTTAAACAATCAAACCTGCGTAGCATTCCTTCAAGGGCTTCTACATTAGGATCTTAGAATCTTTGGTATTGCCGCAGCACTTCGCTATCGCACGAGACGTTACTCAGAAATGGAAATTACTCCCGAATGCGAAATCAACGTGAGTTTTTTTTTCTTATTTTTTTCACCATTTTCTTTCATTCAGGAACGGCCGGTACTTTGGAGGAATGAAAAGTTAGGAAGAAAAATAATTCTGTCCATTTTATTTTAATTGTTTCGCAGAATTCGCATCGTGTGTCGAATTATTGCTTCCATAAATTGGCAGCAATTGAATATTCTGAATTATCTTTGATTTTAGCAGTGTAAAAATCATGAAGACTCCAATGCGGCAGAGAGTATTATTACTTTAATCGATCAGTCCGATAATTGAATTACCATTTTTACTTAATTTTCCAGGACGTTACCTTTATTTTCCAATTTGCATTTCCATTCCTTCGGAATTGTCTCAAACTCGAATAGTAAGGTGTTTCGTTTATTCTCCTTCTTGTTTTTTTTTCCAACCTTTTTTCAGTCATCTGGAAAGCTGCAGTGGTCGTTCGTATCTACATATCGTTAAACGCAATCTTTATTCTGAATGTAAATTAGATATTTCTGTTTCTTCGAGATAACTATTGCAAATTTAGCTACATGCAAGTATAATCAAGGTACGTTTTTCCATAAAATCGAGTCGGTTAAAGTCTTAGCCAAACCGTTTTCTTTCAGACGTATATCTCTGAAAATGTTCTATAAAAATTCTTCACGAAAAAGAACGCCAATCACATTTCATTGATGAAAAAAAAACCACAACGTACCTATTATCGAGCTTTATGATATTCTGGATGCTGCAAAAGTTCCGGTTTCTGTTCAGAGATGGCTCGACTCTGTCGTTTCTAAAAAACGCCCCAATTGGCGATGAAGTTGTCATTGATAACCGATGACGTTGGTTGCATCCAATTATACAGATTAATGTGGGACCGAATAGTAGCCTCTATATTCGATCTGAAAAGTTCGAGGAGTTCAATGTCTACAATCTTGAAAGCAATTATGATATTAGTTCAAGATTTGCTCAAAGTCGGTAGACATAGTGAATAGATATCACTCAGATTGTAGTAGACTTTGATATTTATTGTCAGAAGGGAATGAGAAATTTTGTGATCATCGTGATGTACTTTACTACATTGAATCTGGACTGAAAGCTGAACCTAAACTTGCGGTGGTCTGGCGAGTGAAAAACTTTATTTCACCGACCGTCTCGTATCTCTCGTCTGTCGCGTCTCCTACAAACTTCTGGTTACATATACCTGAAATAAAAAATAGACAAACTTTTCTGATAAAAAAAAAAACAAAACAAAGAACGTCGAAGAAAGTATCTTCTTCTTCTTCTTCCTTTTGGCTTCGTCCCCTTTGGCATAAGCCGGGGCAAGTGCCAAAAGAAAGTATCTGACATTTAAAACGAACAGAAAAGACGAAGGTGTGTTTCGGTTGATTAACCGTTTATATGGTGTAACAATTTAATTTTGTCGGATTAACAGCCGAAACTGTAGTCTAATACAATCCTTCGGAGACAGTAATGAAATATTTTCAGAGCGAGTTGGGTTATGACGGATTAACGTCAGCCAGACCCTACGAGTTAGCCCTCGTTTTATATACCTCGTTGAGAATTCCGGGGACAAGGGATTAACCACCTCGATGGTGGAGGAAAGTTATCGCGAAGATGTATCATCTCATGGCCTCAACCGTTTTAGAAAGCTTATAGGATTTCGCGGAGCTCATCGTCAGACACAATTTAATTATTACGTCACTTGATTACCTGTCAAATGTTAAATAGCTTATTTTCTCAGCAACAGACAGAGTCTGCGGTGTGAGTTTTTTCCCTACTATTGATGTGTCAGTAAAAAACTTCACCTATATTACCGGATTGAAAAGGAAACCTGAATATGTACTCTACTATATGAAAAGCAATCCAATTAGTTCGTCGCTGCAGCGGGGTTCGATATTGAAAAGTTTTTGATCAACAATTTAATTAGCCGTAAGAAGAAGGGAAAGAAGAAGTTGAAGCGAGAAGTTGCCCTAAGACAAGATTCTGTAATCACGTCTTATCCGGGCTGACGAAAGGAAGGTTGAAGGGAAGAAGACTGCAAAACGCGTTATTCGACCACCAAATACCCTACAATAAAATGGACCCTGCCAAACTGCCTTTCGCAAGTTCGCACAGCCAACCCCCAAGAAAGCCTCGGGTCGAAGCTCGTAAACGAGGCGTAATGCGAGGTGCGATGTTGGATGGTTAGCCGGAATCAAGGCGCCACCAGGCACTCCGAAGTATAAAGTATAAAGGTACCCCTCGCACCTATCCAAGTACATAAAACGGTGAAATAATTACACCATGTAGCTGCACTCGCGTCATGATTCAGGAGGAAATAACATATAATTTCTCGCCCGGGTATAGAGCCCCGGTAGCATAGGTATGGGGGTGCGGTACGCCCTGGGTATACGCCAGAGGTATGCCCTTAGGCTGTTAGTGTTAAGTGTAGGCGATTTCGCTAAAGTATCTTGCCTATAAAATGAAATTAAACTTCTAGAAAATTTATCGAAGACGCGGTCCCCGGCTCAGTAGCTGTTCCCCACCTCCGTTTAGCCTATCTGCACAAGTTTTCAAAAAATGTCCTTCATTCGGGCATTTTTTTTTGCATTGTATCGCGGAGGACCGGATGAGTCACTGTTAGCTGCGAGTGAGTTAGGCCGGATTTTACTGGGGTCGAAGCGCGTCTTATGGCCAGTTAGACTCTGGTTCCGATCCAGATAGGAACCGAATGTCATGGAATGCAACCGATTTATCTGTAAACGTTTTTCCACCCACTCATGTCAAGTTTTGAACGGCTCTCCAAGGACAGAAGGGGACTGTCGAGTCTTGACCATTTGGTAGTGACCCCTTGGCCCCTCAACCCTCGAGCCCTCGACCCTCCGGCGTAAGGTCGTGGACTGTATATTTACTATTCTGAAATCACAAAGTAGCTTCGAAATCGACTTGAATGTAAATACCTTATAAAGTTTACCGATTGTTTTACGGAAAAGTTGAAACGATATTATTTTAATCGATATCTTTTTCGAGTAATGGTCAGTGAGCAGAAGTCGAGGGATTTTAATTTGATCTAGAATTCTATCTTGGGAATTAAATGAAGCGGGCAGCGGGCCGTCGTAATCAAATATAAAATGTAGGGTGCACCTGATGGCACCTGGTTACCACTGCGGTAACTTTGCCCGACGGTAATTCAATTTCTACGAATTATCACTCATTTTCCAAAAAGGATAAGTGGCGGACGTGAGTGGAATGAATCGTTCCCGACCACCAGCCTCGGTCTACTCGACACACATATACAGTATTAGTCTCATCCCGCAAGATTCTGTATTATTACAACCATGTCAAGCTAGAGATGCAAAAAGTTACGTCTTGCATTGCGAATACCATAGTCACTCGAAAAAAGAGTTGTGACAAATTGTTGGAATGGTCGGAAATGGCGAATTTCGACTGATATTGCGCCACGGCGCGGTGTGGCGACGCTGCCCACGTAGGCGCATCTTCCATAGGTCGATCGTAGCATGTACGGGATATGAGACTGCGAATTTCATATTAAGCGTTATAAAGAAGCAACGTAGTGATTTATGTGCACAAATTGTCCTGTCACCGGTATAAGCTATAAGGTGCAGCGGCCCCGTATCCTGCTCTCCAGCCTGGCTTAGCTGAGTTCCTCCATCGGTCGTGAACGTACGTATTTTGAGAGGCTGTCCAAATTTTATTTTATTTATACTACAGAATTTTACCGCTGGCAATATCAAGCGCATTAAATCCCGTTACTTTACCATATATTTCCAACTGTAAGGATAAATATTCAAAAATTTTGAAAATATACACTAAATTTTTCCCGCTGCTCATTCCGGCAAGCTGTTTCTACGCGTGGTAGAAAATTCGTTTTAAATAATACTGGGACTCTGTAGTGAACCCGAGGTGCTGAAGTTTTACTGAATAATACCGCGTATGGTACAGCAAGATCGCTGAATATCTCATGTGCAGTTATTGGTTAACATTGGAAGAGTTTCCTGGCTCGAGAAATGCCAGATGGTGTCACTTATCGTAAAATTTCGCTCAACATAGTATAGCTAATGCAGCGCATTGATGTGTAAGTCTTAAAAAAAAAAAAAATACACGAATGCGTGAATTTAGGATGTCGGCATCAATTTTTTCCGTGGATTACAAAATTATTGAGAAAGAAAGTTTCAATATCGTGTACGTTAGTGGCACACTTGAGAAATACGGGATAATTTTTGTTCACCGTAAAGCACTCAGGATTTCTGTGGGAACCGGGAGAGGAGTTTCGTCGACAGAGGGAAAAAAAGGTGATGGATATGATTGAGGCGACAGGGGCTCGGATATCTTCGAAGATATGAGAATTCTACGACAAGGATGTGAAAAGGACCGATCGAGAGCCCAACGCCGTCCCTTTTTATCGCTTTGGGTGCTCGATTCGTCCAAGTACGTCGGACTGAAAACTGAATTTTGACATAATGTGACGAGTACATTAAACTTGTTGGGAAATTGGTTCTACCAAGATGCCCGCTTAACCTTCGGAACCAAAGGAGGCAGATGTCGAGGAACTTGAAACCGCAAAATCTTGGCCATTTTATTGTCTCATGTGATCGTAGATTTAATTACGGGTATGTCTGAGCCGCGGCGGCGCGTTCCTCGTCTCGGATCGGATAATACGATTCCATTGTCTTCCCAGGGTAGAAGCATAAGATACGAGCGATCGAATAGATGGGGTGTCGGGGCGCAGGGGCTGCGTAAAGTGAAGAAGGATGTGTCGGACGGGGTGACATCTGGGAAGACATCGGGACTGACAGGGTCGACCATTTAAAATGAAATTTAATACCGTTTCTCCCCCTCAAAGGAAATAAGACATTCCCGATATTTACCGAATGTTTTATGCATTTTATTGGTGGATATGGATTTTAGGGATTTATTTATAAAGAGGGGTTCGCCACGGGCGACTGCGCTCACGGGATTCCATAAAATTGTTTCGCCCTCCTCGTACTATGAGACATTGCGACGCTATGCGTGAACGCATCCCCATCCAAGGATTCGCGTCAATAATTCAAAGCCTCGAGCTTTCGTACACGCGAGCTTCGAAGAGGAGACGATAATTAGCTCCCCACTACTCAGGTGGTTGCGGAAGCTCAAAGTTTAATGGTAGCTCATGGGTGGGACCCTCCTCGAAGATTCGCCGAATCGGGTACAATGTGGGAGAGAGAATAGACGTAATCAGGAAATTTGTCAAAATCCTTGGGGCAGTGAGTCGTGGGTATTTAGGATTGTTAGTTTGGACGAATTGGCCGACGCACACAAGCGAACAGAGGCATAAAACACCGTCAACCCTCTACTCGGTTCTGTGAACGAGAAATGTCGC
Source organism: Euura lappo (assembly GCA_018257835.1). NCBI lineage: Eukaryota > Metazoa > Arthropoda > Insecta > Hymenoptera > Tenthredinidae > Euura > Euura lappo. The sequence goes on from JAEUYN010002297.1 coordinate 33,014, forward strand.
CGCGATATAACAAGGGCTAGTTAGCGAGTCTCCTACTGTATTACTCGCCCAGTTCTGCCAGCACAATGGCGACAAATTTCACGCGCTGTATCACCCTGCGGCGCAGGAAAGGCGGGGTGTACTGGCCTTTTCCAACGCTTTCACTACTTCCCATATAATATAACAGCTAATTCATTGCGAGGTATGGGCTTGGCACAGGAACTAGACTTTCGACTCTTTCGATTCCTTCCGCTAACTGCTGACGCACTACGGTCTACCGAAAACCAGAGGGATGAAACTCGGGGTGAGATTATCCAAAGGATTTCATTGGATTTTCATTCCATCCACTCTCGATACTGGCTCCATGCCCTGTGCGAATATCTGCACATAATGGATTTTTCCCCTTTTGAATCAACGTCACACGGTAAAGTAATCGTTAGGTTCAATCCACCTGAGAATAACCCGACGTTCCGGTTGACGGTGGAGAAAAATTCCAGGTCGAGTTTTGACTGACAAGTTTGATTTCCGGTTCTGTTAGCGGCTTTGAAGGCTCTTGCACCTGGGGGGTTGCCTCGGAATTACTTCTTCACATTTCACTGTGTTATACTCGATCCTCGAATTCTTCTCGGAATGATTTACAACCACTGGCTGAAGGAAATGCCGTTGATAATGTATTTTATATTCAATGAGGTGGAGAACGGCGCGGGATCTGGGGGGTCGGATGTCGCCCGACGCCATCGGTGAGAAGTAAGTTTGTTGTTGATTTGCATCGACAAGAAGTAATAACGTTTATTGAAGTGTAAATGCAGCCTCCTGAATTTCCAATCGGCACCTTTCGTTCCCTTCGCCGAATACCACACACGGCCCCGACGCCGTGCCAATGAGAATAGTCGCGAAATCTTCACGTTCCAGCCCCATCTACGAATTTCAAACCTTTTCCTATAATACTCCCCTTTCTATTTACCCTTCGACATTCCGAGATATTTTCTCGCCTCATACGCTTTGTCTCTGTACCACGTGCAGATGGCACCTCGTGCCGATTATAGCAACAGATGGTATATCCGAGTAGGAATATAAAATATCGAGTATATCATATCGGGCCACATGGTAGAAAAAATTAAATGTCTGAGGGCTGTGTGTAGTATTGCGAGGGGGGATGAAGGACGTCCGCGTTTGTAATCTACAACCTGGCGGCTGAGCCTCGTCTTAGGAGCCAAGGGTAGACTTTGGTATCCCGACAATTATCGTCTGGGTTGCCCCATGCCCCGTCGTCTTCTTACCCGGTTCTCATCCCCCGAGGAATCTCGTAACCCTTTAGGGAAAATACCTGCATCTCCTTATTGTACTACTCGCAGGGGGTCTCGCTATAATTAACAGAGGCTACAGCGGAAGATGAAGAAAGCTTCAGTCTTTTTGTTCCGAACATAATTTAATTACCCGGTGAATAAAAAAATTCAACCGCAAATAGGTACTCGTCGCAATCACTGGGGGTCTTGGAAATATTTTATAAACTTACCATCGTAGCGAAATAGTATCAAAAAACGATTCCACCGCACTGCAGCCTCTTGGAAATCCTCTCATACCGTGTTCTGGCCGGGCTAGAAGACCGGAGTAGAGGACGAGCGAGGGCAAGCTCTTAATTAATAGCCCCCTTTCTACTTCCCTTTACTATAACAGCCTTGGAGGCACCCGGAGGTCCTCCGGTTACGTGTAAGGAGGGTTTACACTGCAGACTTGTAATCTTGTGATGCTGTAAGTTATTCTAAATGCACTGCGCAATGGGACCCTACAGATATACCGAGTCGTTGTCTCAGACCAGTTCGCACAAGAGGTTAACAACACCTGACACTTCTGCGAACTGCAACCCTCCGCTAACAAATTGCTCGATGACTTTCCCCCCCCCCGACCCCCGTGAATAAAGCAGAATTCAGAATTCGTCTGAATTTCAACGTAATCCTGGTTTGTCTGGACTGGAAGATGAGAATTTTTACCACCCCGATCGAGATTTCGGTGATTTGTTAGATGATAATTTTATCGCTAGTTTTGATGCTCGTTCAGAGTCACGTGAAACGTGGAATGTCGTTCTCTGTATTCCGACCCCGTTTGCGAGACTCAAGAAATGGGAATAGTGGGTACAAGTATAAGGGAAGGGAGAGTCATTAAGGACAAGATATATTACGCGGAAGACCGGTAATGCGTTCCAGGGACCCTTATTGAAAAATATTGCGTTGATTCCGCATTAAAACGGCAGTTCATTGTCTCTGGTTCGTGTGCTGGCTACGCGCGGAGTCGGTTACATGCTTTTTATAGTCGACTGGCTTCAGTTTTTCCATGCTGGGCAATAAATTAGGGAGCGATACCCGCAACCTTCGTTCGCAAGACGGTTTTTCTCGCTTCTGTGCAACTATTCAAAAATCAGGTATAATCATTTCAAAATCATATACTCAACGCCGTTTCATTCTGCTCGAATTTATTTTCACATTTTCAAATTTCGCGTACAGATTGATAGTCGCGTGCAGCCGGATAGTTTCACGAAGGTGTGCCAAATTGCACCCAACGTTGTTGTACTCGCAGTTTCGCCTCCTTCAACTCATCGATCATCTCCACGATTATCCGTAGCGTCGAGTGGCCACGTCTCGAGTCACGATTGACGTATGGAAAAATGTCAAGTAACAGGCAGATTCGCAGTTAGCTGTTGATCCTGAACCTCAAGCTACAGTCCCAAAGCGGTTTAACAGACTTAGCAACGCAGGTTTGTCACTCTTTCTCTCTCTCTCTCTCTTATCGAAAGCTCGCAATCACACGCGGTTTATCCAAACTTCGAGACAAGGCTGGTTTCGGGGTGGCAGGGAGCACACACGTGTTTGTTGAGGATTTGACGTGACCTCCCTCAGTTTTCTCTAGCAATTAGGCCAAGTTATAATTACCGTGCGGTGATTATAGCATGCGGACATCAGGGGCTGTGGAGCCTCTACTCGATGTAACTTGACTGCCTTCGGATTTGTTTGTGTTTCGGATTACAACGGTCGGTCGACCCTTGTAGTCTGCATAGCCGCGGTGACGTCGCTTCAACCGTACCGACGCTCTCGTTCTCGTTCGTCCGACCGACCCCACGACTAGCTAAAGGTTTGGTCATCCACGGGGACTCCCCGAACAAGCGCCGGTTAATCTTGCGGGATAAGGGTCAATTTGGAGCTGATTGCGCTGACAAGGAGAACCTCGCTTGATGCGTCCCGCGTCTCGAATACTGTACATCATCCACTAGGTGATCCCTTCTTCTTCAATGTTTTCTTCAACCTTTCATGGAACATGTCTTCCAGAAGGAATTACCTGTATCTTATTTAGCTCTTTTTTTCCCGCCATCTTAGTCTCTGCTTTCTATTCCTATTCGATATCTTCCTCCTTCTACTACCTTTCAGCCTGGTGTTCTTTCGTTCAGACATTTCTCGACGTTAAGTAAGTTATTCGTAAATTTTTCTGCACCTTATTACCGAAACTTTTAAGAGGAAGCTAATTTTAAAAGAGCCATTAGAGCCAACTCGGTTCGGAACTAAAGTCCCGCGTTTATCTTTCTTCCTCTTTCTTATTTGTACCATCTAGTCGGTGTATTCGGTTGGTTGAGAAAACTTTTCCAAAGTCTTTCTCACCGCGGCGCCGCTCGGCTCGCTCTTATAGATCCAGTTTTAACTTCAAATTAAGAATCAAACTCCTCTATTCAACCATTTGATCATTCCCCCGATCCTCACGAGGCTGGCTGCGTTAAAGCCATCTCCGTCACTAGACTCCCCACCCTTACCGGAGATGAAAATCAAGATCCGTCAAGTTCGAACCACCTGTACCAGACCTGCATCACTTCCGTCGTTATTATTTCCTCTCCGAATTCGAGGTCGAATCAGCTCGCAGGACAAGAATCTTTCCAAACTATGAGTGATAGCAGCGAAGGAATTGGGACGATATCAGAATTGAGATAGAGAAAAGTACCTCGAAATGGTGGCTGGCATATTGGACGGCTCTTTCCCATTCAATCATGAAATAGAGCATGCGAGTATCTTCGATTAGCCTATACCCTCGGATCTCCGATCTCGATTCCTTTATACCCGTTACGATGACATCGTCGGAATCATTTCCCATCCCTGTACTTCTCGCACGGTGTCCGTTGCACGCAGTCCTTATGCCGTCTTTACGGCCTTCGATCTCTTTTGGGATCTCCAGCTTCGGGTCAAACGCGATTCCAATCAACGATTAGGTATACCTTATCGGACTTTTTTCCTATTTTGAATTCTCCCCAGTGACCGCCTTCCCGAAATACGACTCGGAACGGCGCAGACACGCAAAAAGCTATTCCCGAAAAGAGGTCTGGACGTGATATTGGGAATCATAAAGGCCTGCAGTTATCTCGTATTTTCTCTTCTGAATTCTCGACTCTTTGATTGGATTTTGGTTCGTCAATAAGGAAGCCGCAGGTTTCCCTTGGCAGTATTCTACCAATTCACGTGAAACGGATATGTACATGCCACCCACGTGTACAGTGTAGATATGTATACATACATAACTAACTGAAGTTTCATGAATTGGAAATGTAATTTTACCCGCGCTGCCCGAAACCGTAACTGTTTGCATGATGGGCGTAGGGGTAAACGAGTGCATAATTTTACGAAGGTGCGGCCCGGAGGCAGGTTAATTTCCTCCAACGTTAAGCCGGCTCGTGTTAGGTGTCAAAGCTTCTTAAATAACCACATAACTCACGAGACTTGTTTTTGGTGTTTTGTTTTAATTTCACCTTGTCTTTCGTAGGAGCTGCAGGCTCGCAGAAATTTGTTTCCCAAGAGAATGAAAAAAAAGATGGCAGATCCCCGAAGGAAGTAGCCGTATCATCATGTAACCGCTGCATGAAGTACTGCGGGTAACATCTGCTCCTTCATACAGATCAAATTTCAGAGAGCTTTCATCGCTATAACGCTAACCGTGAAAAGGGCTTTAGAATCTTAATTTTTCCGCGGTTTGTATTACCATAAGTAGACCTCGAGAATAATCTTTTATTTCCTTCTTAGCATCTCCTTTCCATCCTTCCATCCTCCATCCACCACACCACGGGAACCAATTCCGTTTCTTTACTCTATATCCATAGCCTCACGAAAATAAATCATAAATACAACCGCATTTCCCGTCTATGTACCACCGCCCTCTTCTTATTCCCATTTCTATTTTCCGTTTCCTTTTCCTCTTCACCCCATGACTACACTTCGGGCTTATGCATTCACCGTTTTAATCTAATCTGCCGGCTCATGTAAGAATATATTAAAGAAAAACTTTCCGCTTGCGGCGCGTCGCACTTTTGAAATTATACCGTCTCGGCACTTGGTCCGCGCGATGGTGCCAGGATAGAATCCCTCTCCTTCTTAGACGGGATGGCTTCCTACTTTCCAGAGACCATACTCCTCAGACACCAACTAACCTGACTCCATAGGAAGGCCCATACATTTATTTACATATTATTACCGACCCCATTGATGTCAGTCGCCCGCGTTGCTCACTTCTTATTCAGAACGATAGAACAAAATTACAAACACCGATACTGTCAAGGGATGGAGAAGTAAAATTCATTCCTTTTCAAATTGCTACTTGGTGAGTATCTTTTATCCCAAGCCACTGCTGTTTCAGCCATCACTTCTATCCGAATCTTAAATTGGTTTCTAGACTGCTTGACAGGGCCGCCCGCAATCTCCCACACTCGAGGATTAGTTGGTCTCGGGTATAAAAAGTACCTCAGGGATTCCACTGTGGTACGAAATGGTTGAAACGTTTGCGAGCACCCTCGGCGAGGGTAATTGATAATCTTATGGACTACGTAATGGGGGTAAATAATGTTTGGGGGTTTATTTTAAGATCAGAGAAAAATTACCCCTAGTGTAGACAGTCCGGGACGCGCGACCGCCTTACTAAACCCTTCAGCATTCAGCACACTTGATCGCACAACAGTTATCAAAGGAACTCATTTGAGCGGGTGAATGGATAGAAAGGAAGTCAATCTCGGTGCGCGGAGATAAGACCCCAACTCCGAACCTCTAACCACCCCATTCCGGAGTTCCCCAGGCGTTCGCTTTCTAGCTCAACGATGGTAGTCGTCGAGCTCGGTTCTCCTGGCACACCGCGTCGGGAAGAGATTTTCGCGACTTCCTCGATGCCCGTCGATGTACGTCGAAGAAACGTCGTTTCAACCCTTCGTTTTCCCGTCACATTTCATCCCCTACCCCCTCCGACCCCCGTTACTTTACTTTCACGCACACCTTTTTATTATCGCTTCGATTCCTCCACCAATACTTACGCCGCTCCTTCCCGGAAAAGCCTGGAAAACTGTGTGGGAACATGATGCAGGGTAAAGATTCTTCTTGCGAGCACAGACGCTCCTTGTTTTTCTTGTCGTTTTTCAACCTATTCATGGCATGGAGAAAATTGAACAGGAGATGCAAGCAAATGTTATACTGCCTACCGACCCTTTCTTCATGCAAAGAAAAGAACAGCAGAAATTATGAGGTGAAGATCGCGGATTCTACACCTAATTCTACACTCTGTGAGTACCACGTGCCGGTATTATCGTCGCGTGTGATTGATCACTGTTATTATATTCAAATTATATTCCTGAGCGTTATATAACCCCTCCGTTTTCTATCCGCCACCGCAGACGCAGTTCCTACAGCATCGTCCCAGTGATAATGGAAGAGTAATTAAGTTCGATGATCACCGTAGGAAAAATGAGATAGCTACAACGGAGAAGTGTCCGTATAATTATTATCACCGATAATGGGACACGGTGGTTTATCAAGAACTTGCATTACCTGACCACTCAGAAGACACGGGGTGGCGCAACCCCTATTCGCTTAGTATAACACGATACAGTTCTACGAGACATTTACCCCCTCGCAGTAATTAATTACCGGTTGTTTATTAAATACTTAGTTGAGGCGGGAGAATGGAATTCGGTTATCTTACCTAGTAGTCTTGTGCTACAGCCATTCTAACAAGCATCTTGACTTGACTTTGGGTAATATCTAAATTGTTCAACTTGTACTAAATCACTCAAGACTCTCGGAATAATGAACTACGTGGCGTTGGTGGAACTTAATTCCCCAAAATTACACCAAGTATCACGATGTAGGGATGAAATTAGTTGCAATAAGTAAAACAGTCGAATATTCAATCATAATTTACGACACATATTGGTATTGGTAGTATGTGTTACAGCGACATTGAAGCTAATTTGAATTCGATTTCACTCGATTCAAGTCGCGTCGTTTATCACAGTCATTATGACGCCACCTACTAAAACGAGGATAAGCGATAATGCAGCTTATTTATCTAAGTGGGAAAGTAAATTCTGAGACTTGGGTCACTGGATCTTCTGATGGAAAAAAAAGAGAACCCGTTGATACGTTAAGCTATCGAATCCTGCGAGCTTTGAGCTCTGCGAAGACATGTTTCTGAAACGCATCAGAAATTTGACTGATGATAACTTATGATCTCACGTGGTTGGGTACGTTGAGGAATGAGAAAGTAATCAATCGGAAGTCGACAAATCGGTGTGAAAGTTTACTGGCATCAGGACAAATTTCTGTTATCGAACAGTAATAACAACGTACAGTTCAGACGTGCAAATAATAAAACGGACGTGTAACTGATGATGTTGGTGATCATTGTCAATTGTCGTGCTTTAAATTATATTTTCAGAATACCCTTGAGTATATACACATGTGACGTGCAGTTCTCGCTTCGGCAATTGTGTAGTTCGAGATCCAATAAAAAGCTAATTGAATCTGTGACGCCACCTGACTTCACTAATGAAATTTCAAAGTACCAATTTCACGATACGCTGTTCTGGCCTACCTGTACCACTCGGGGAGACAGGAACGCGGGAGCCAGGAGACGCGAAACAGGGGGACGAGTGCAACACTGACGAGAATTCAAGTAGCAATACTGCGGGGCCATTTAAACACTCTAAATTGAAACAAAATGAGTTACAAAACTGGTCGCATTCACCGGCTAATTATCGGATTTCGTTACGATTCGATACTCGTCTCACCAATACGAAGAAAGGCTCGATGGTGGAATTGAATCACGATAGAATTTGTAATTCGTGATGCAATCCGGATAACGCGACTCGCCATATTATCTTACTTGTCATCGTAATTTGTCTGAGTCGCGTCTCTTATAGCGGTTGTATATTCAGGCTGGAAGCTTTTTAAAAAAGAGGAGCAGCAATTCGTAGCGCACACGCGTGCTGCAAGGTTAATTTGGTAAAATTAATGTTTCTTCCTAAACTGCAGCGACAAAAAGTTTTTCGGTGTAATTGCACATTTCGCATTCACAGTAACTTGTCTCTCCTACGTTAAATATTGTTACTTCATGGGCTGCAACGTGAACGCGAGGAAACTTGCTCATGATTTATACTTCTTTTCCTAAATTCACCACCAGCTCTTCCTGACTCGTCCTGTTCCCAGAAAACTTTTCGAATACTCTCAAGTACGTCAGAGACGATGTGACTAAAAAAAAAACAAAAAAGATGCTTTAATTCGTCCAGAAGACGGGGACCAGTTACGATATTTTATAACGAGAAGATGACCCGGAACAGTTTCCTAAAAGATCGACCCTGATGACATTAGACAGAATTTTCTTCTTCTTAGTGAAGTATGCGGAGCTGTGGCTGCAGCTTTGGCGTGAGGGTGGGAAAGAGGAGAAAATAGGATTGCGGATATAGCTGGAAGGGATATTCCGTTCCATTGTGAAAATCGGGTAAGATCAGGTCCGGCGGATTATTAATAATACCGAAGTCTTAATTAATTTTCTAGATACGCCATCAGCGTCATGAAAGGTGAGCGTCCTGCTGAGGCGATCTCGAAGACTCTGCACCCTCCGTGAGAAATCCTGGACGCCCTTCGTCTCCTTCTCTCGCCATTTTATCGTCTCACAAACTCAGAAGGTTGGGTACCACGCAGTCTTTTTAGGATATTAGGTTATACCGTAATTAAATGAAACCCTGGAAGTCGTGGTTCGTTCCTACCGCCACTTCGAAGTATTGGAAACCCGGAAGAATGAATCGATGCTGAAAATGTAAAAATAGACGCGTGGATCAAACTCAATCTGATTTGACGACTGACATCAATCCGTGTAATAAGATCATAGAAATTATCATTCCGAGAGGAGGTATAAGGTATAACATCGGATACACTTTTGAACTTTTGGTCTCTGAAATTTCTTCTCTTTTTTCAACTTCTATATCCGCTTCTGCGAATCTGTAAGTGACACCGATCGGTTATATCTGTATATATGTGTACCATCCTTTAATTACTCAGCACTTGACCCGTCGCCTAGACGACGCCCATTAAATCAGGTGGCTCCATATTTACCTTGAAAACTCGAAACCCCCACTTCACGTGTAGCGAGTCTATAACGCGATTGGCTACAGGGTAGCTCATGGTTCAAATCGAATAACGGTACAAACAAATGACCGTGATCATCCTGATTGCCATTATACAGCCTAGAAGGGCTTACGATTCAGCGTTACACGCTGATGTACGGTATGTACATAATTGCGTGCGCTTTCCGGTTACACGCATCGTCTGCTACATCCTCATCAGTTTTCAGAGTATCCATGACCTCCATCGGAACCGATGCTGTAATACAGCGCAAAGTAAACAGCGGTAATTGTTAGTCTTTGTTCTCGATCCACATGCAGAATGGTTGAGCTGGATAATAATAAGCTTTGGGAAAATCGAAGCGGTAGTCAAATCTGGCCGGAAGCATGAGCATTATTGGTTTTCAAGTTAATTTCATAATGTAAATCTGGTTTCACGGGCTTTATTTGCATGCTTTAAAAAACAAAGAAGAAGAAAAAAAAATACGTGAAAAAGCTCCAGCTCCAATTTTCTCGTTCGGCGATTGCCAATTTATATCACAAAACTACCCAGCTCCGTGTTTTAATCAGGAAAACACGAGCATTTCTCTAAAATCTGATAGGTCCAGCGGTGTGGTGTGCATCGCACCTGACGACTATCAACAAACCGGTGAATATCCTGGAATTGATAGTTTTGGTCATTTTTGTTACTTTCGTGACGATATATTTTCAGCCTGTTGATAAACCTCTCTTTTTAGATCGTTGTGGAGGGAACTGAATCATCGTTGAGTAATACTCGATCTTATCACTTTGGCGCTTGAAACTTTTATTCAGCATTATACGCGAACCCCTGATAACAATTTCATATTAGGATTACCGCGACACACACAACTGCACCCCTTAGTGAAAGCGAGAGGGATAATCTACTGAATAATGTGCATGTTGTTACTGCAATATTAAACAGGCTGTAAAAAAATCCTCAACTACTTACAGAACTTCGAGTTTATAGCAGGCATGGGGAATAATAGATAACATTCCGAGGGTCAGAATCAGACCAGTGGTACCTCAACGTAAATTGGTATGAAAGTTCTTAACACAGGTTTGAAAGAAAGTTGAAACAAAAAGTAAAGAGTCGACCGGAAAGATGAATTAATTTCTCGATCGTTGTTATCAAAATATCAATCAAAACTAACCGAAAAATAACCCGATATCATCGGGTTATTTTTCGGTTAGTCGGAATTATTGAAGGATACAGAGTTAACTGAATATTCTAAAAGCTCTGCATGGTTGTTTCAACATCGTTGCATGATCCTGGGGATAGAATTTGTGTGTAAGAAAGCGTGGCAGCGAAAGGTTCGCCAGTCCCCAAGGAGCAATGCGTCGGAGTCCCAATGGTAGTGGGTGCCCTTCTGATTTACACCGAAGCAGACTTCTTCTGAATATTTAACGGCGCAAGCTCTAGCCGAGCGCTTCCAAGTCCCGCGAGTCGCTGATCCGGATTAAGGGAAAGTGATAAGTTACCTTACGCCCTGTTTGCGACTTCCACTCAGCTAACGTCGAATACACTCTTGTTTTCCAACTTTCCTGTGTTTCGCGTTTGCACACTATCTTTCATTCAAACCTATTTTTCATAATCAGAACCGAAACAGAAGAACACCATTCACAAGATTTCCGGGATTCCTGGAATTGAACTTATTCAAAGCTGAACTTCTCTTTGATTTGCTCATTTTTTGTATCGCCATCAATATTAGACTAGAAGCATCGTTATGGGCCACCCCACCATTTGTGACCAGTTCTTAAAGCTTGAATACTTATTTCTCGTGCTTATATTTCATAAAAATATTCGATTACTAGCACAAATATGGCTTGAACAAAGTCTAGGATGAAGTTTTTCAAAGGTTCAAGTGTGTTGGTACCTTTTTTACCGTTTCTGGGCATCGTTTTTTCTACACGCGTTTGATGTGGCCACTAATGGATCAATTGATGGCCACAGACGGTACTAAAGTGGCCAAAAATGGCGCACTCTCATGGAGAAATGATAAACTTTCATATTATCATACCTAGTTTTTGCCCCGACGAAGAGTTTCATTTATTTCTGGAATGGTATTACGGTACCGAACGATTATGGCCCGACGTGTAGAGGGCGAAGAGGACGAACCCGAGAAGAATGGTTGGCTCGAGGTTTTTAACGCACCTAATTGAGCTCGCACGTTTAGGATATCGTCCCTCCGGGCACGCTTCGCGGAGATGATCTTGACTCCCAATTCTGTCTGCGTAAAGGTGCGAGAGTGTGCGTATCCTGTGAAGCGGGGGTCCGCCACCCTCTCGTTTAACCCGTCGACAGATTCGCCATATTATTCTACCGAGTGTTATTGCGAATAAATTCTTGGCTCGAAATGGGGCACCGAATGTGGGGTGCGCGAAGGGATCGGTAGATTAAAACATTACCTTTACGGGTTACCGGGAGAGCTACAAACTTGACGACTGGCAAAGTACCTCCGCCGCTTTTACGCTATACCCACCTCAAATGTACCAGCCCCGTTTCAAACCTAATGACGTTTTTATGTTCTTCCGCTTTTTACAATCTACCTTGTTCACTCTCGGCTCGATTTAATCGTATAGATAAGCTCGATTTCCTGCAAGATAAAATAAATAAAAGATGCTTATGTCTGACGAAACTAATTGTAAACTGCGCACGGGGTGGTTTTGGTGAATTATTAGACCGCGACCAGTTGTCGCAGTGCGTTTCCGCGAGTGGTCAAGGGTATGCCAAAGACAGAGAGAATCAGGGATCTGGGCGCCCCTCGAAATGTAAATCACACTGACTGGTCAGTGGCGCGCGCCCGCGCCGGGTCGTGGGAGTTTGCAAAGTCGCAGGGGGCCGGAGCCATCCGCTTTTGGACTCCGACTCGAAGCCTGGGTCTCGAGTGGAATGGAGGCGAGGGTAGGTGGAGCTGGAACCGAAGGGACCCAAGAGGATGGCTATTACTATCAATTTGCATGCCTCCGGTCACTCGGCCTGCCTTTATCATCCTTTCATCTTGGAGGCACGGCGGTTTATTTCCGTCCATATATTTCCCGACCCCCAATAAGAGCCCCGGGCGACTCGCCGGTCGGCTGGACCCCGAGGTAAATTACCTACGGGACGTTGTTTTCCGTTCCTATCCGATATCCACTTCATTCCGTCAACGGGTCTGACCAGTCGATATTGAGACCGTCTTCCCGAAATACTCTTTTACGAGCCACCATCAACGCCCTCGGCTCAACTCCTCCAGGAGACGGGTAAGGCAGTTCACGAGATCGGCAATTACAGTTCTCTGAAAAGTTTCATTTCTTTCGATTGTACATCGAAGCACCTCGACCGACGTGCTGAATTTCGTCTTTTCCCTCCAATTTTTAAAATTGGGCTGCAGGTTTGCGATTTTGTCATCCACACCCTCCTCAAGAAATCTACATGGATGTAAAACCTGCAGATTCCTGCTTTTGAGTTGTTTGAGAGAATGGGGGAAAATACATTTTTTAACTTCTAGTGGAGCGTGAAGACTCGAGGATTTACGGTATCGAAATAAACAAGCAGTGGACATCGAGTGGTGGTGGCATACAAATCGCCGACGACTTAAAATTCTCATTTCGCGAGTAAATAAAAAGTAAAAAAATTCTCCTCTTCTTCCAGGTTCATCGAGGTTCTTTTCGATTCAATGATCCGACGGGAGCCCTTGGCAAGAAACCAGGTTAAGAATACTAAAAATCTTTGTAGTTCTAATTTTCTGATGAAATATCGCTTGCGCGACTTTTGAAAGCACGGCGAGTAAGGTCGATAGAGGAATAGCGATTTCCCTGGAGTAAGAACTCAGACTGGTCGGTATCCCGATACTCGGGGAACCAAGTTCGAGTTGAGGAATACACGGGAACAAGGAATACCCTGGAGCAACGTAGAGCACCACTTGAAACTGAAAACTTGCGAGCGAAACTGAAATGTATTTGGCGAGCCGTTGGCGGAGGCTGGGCGAACCTAAGGTATAAGGTATAAAAGCTTTCCTCGTTCCACACTCGTGCATATACACACCCTTTCCAAAGAATTACAATTTCTAACGAACCTACCGGAGTGAAGAGAATATCCACCGGGCGAGTCATCCAGCGACGAAGCTGTTCTTCTTATTCATCGCGTTATACGCGGAAGACGATGTATTTATACAGGAACGAGAACTAAAACTAAAACTAAAACGAGAACCGAATATTCGAAAACTGGGGCACGTTACAATTTATTGTGATCAATTTTTTACATTTGTACAGTTCCCAGTTGTCGTGTCAGATCAGAAACGACGCAGTTTATTATTTTTTTGCTTCAGTGCTTCCAGAGATTCAGAAAATTTGGAGACAGTGATAAATAAATCAGTTCGTCTAGGGATGCACCACTCCAGGTCGCCCTCTTCCATTTTCGTCCTCTCCAGTTTTCGCTACAGCTCGGAAAAAAATCCAATTGGTCACTTTTTAATATCGACGTCTGTGCAATGTTGATAACAGAACGAGACTCAAACACACAAGAATGTAGAATGAGGCGCCACGCTATTTCCCCAAAATGGATATTCTTTGCCTGCCAATACGGCTCAGACCGGGTTGTTGCTGTCACAATATTCCCCGACGACTGCGCGAGAGTGTGGCATCCATCATTCAATATTCTTCGATGTCCACCAATTTATTTCACCTCAGTCACCTTTCAGCGTGATCCTTCCTTGAATACGATCTTCGTAGTTTACAACCTTTTTATTTTTCACACACCCATGTGTTTTGATGAGCCCTGAACCTGAGCAGATAATCATTTTTTCTTTCTATGATGCATCTGACCTTCAAACTGGATAACTTCTTACACAAACTGCATCAGAGACTCAACCGGGTTAAACAGGTACCTGGGGCTGATGAAACATAAAAAAACTGTTAAAGATTCGTTCTATACGTATTTTCTGTCCCCGGAGCTGATAATAGTCATATAGTCTCTTTTACCCAGAAGAAAATCTTGGGAAAGAGAAAAATTGGCAAAGTTTGACAAAGTAGGATTTTTCTCTTGAAGGGTGCGTGAAGTTCAAGGTCTGGTTACAGACAGACCTTGGAAAAAGGCGCAACAGTGTCTGGGGGTTGTTGTTGGAGCCGAGTGTAGGCGTAGCTGCTTGACACTGGCGTTTGTATTGCTGGGTGTCGTTAGGGTTTGAAAAATTGAAGCGTCGGTTCGAAGTTCACGGGGACAAACCAAGCGAGTTAATTTTCTTTCGTTTCGTTGGTTAAACCGCGGTCGATGAACCGAAATTTCGTTCAATATCCGGATAAAGTTGTAGAGAATCGTATATACTGGAGGTGACAGGGTGACGTGAGAGGGTCTGAGGGTATATTTTTGGCCGATATAACCGGCTGTCACGAATGGCGTTAGAAATATCCATTACCTATTAACATACTTTCAATTTATAACATGAAATCCCCTCTCAGCCAAGTTCTGCATAACTTTATATTAAATTTACAGTATTCAGGCATCCGGCGATTACCTCGTACCCCCCCAACCCACCAACCTAACGTGACAGTACGAAATTGTCGAGTGAAATTGTGAAAATTCAAATTGTATTTATGAATTCTAAAGTTTTTCTGCAAACTATATAGAATGTACGAAAACTTTAAATTAAATTCATTTGGGAGATTCGTGATCCGGAATTACCATAAATTTGCAAACTCTCCAGTTCGAATATTTTATACCACCGTTATACCTCAGCGTTCATCATTTTATACTCTCTGTCTATGCCCGATCGTAAAGTTTACGTAGTCTCGTTGACCACTTTTCATCCCTTACTGATTTTCGTGTACCCAACACGAACTTAACTCTCCATAGTTTATCTTCCTCATTACACCTCCTAACCTAGTTCGGTTCTACCACGTTTCAGTTCCATGGCGATGCCTGTATCTCCCTTCAGTATTCCTGAGGGTTCTTGAGCAGTGAAACTATTTCTTACAGATACAAAAGCTCAGTCTGGAGCACCGATATCCTCTTTTCCGAGTGGATGATGGCTGGACCATCCTCGACTCTGGTCTCTTTGTACCGTTGTACTTTGGAACAATGAAAAAGCGATCCTAACGTCCGAGTTAATCCTTGATGCCTTTTCGTCTAGAAACAGTTCACGCTTTTGGGAGAGAGGTATATACTGAAAACCGAATCGGGGGGGTTGTGAGATAAGGGAATTGAAGGTTCGCATCGCGTCGGAAGAGATAGCGAAGAATTGTTTCTCATTGTGGGATAAAATTTGCGATCCGAGTAAGAATAATTCCGGTGGTGCAGAATTCTCTGAGAGCTTTTGCGCCGTGCCTCGCCGACACCCGTGCTATTAAATTAGATTATTTCAATTTGTTGGCGCGAGTTAAAATCGGCCAACGTGGCATCCCTATCCTCTGGCGCATCCTCGCTTCCGTAAACCCGGGAACGTAGCCGTCTGCCAACAATCCAACCGACCATTTTAACATCCAGAACTCGTACTAACGATATATTGGCAATTGCGGCCGATTCGCCCCGGGTGCATAGCAATGCGACTCGCGCCTGCGCCTCCGGAATTACACCGACCAAACACAGATGCGGGAATCTTAGGAAAATATCTCAGAACGCATTGCGGTTGTAATAACGGAGCCTCACATCTTAATTACCCACGAAATTACAGACATGGGGTGGCTCGCTATTTTCATGCAATTCTGATGCGTTTCCTGATTGAAAACGAATCGATTAGTGGGTCTACGAAATAACTGATGTATGCTGAAAAAGTCGTACTTCTTCTGGGACTGGAAAAGGAAATTTTGCAGTACTGCCTCGAGAAGAAAGAAAGGAAACCATCGTCATTTCACAAAACATTGACGTTCTTAGTAAAAGAAGTGGGTTCGCACAACCTGATGCTTACAGGTTGATATTTAGTATCGCCGCAACAAGTATTGCAGTAATATGAACCCCATTCAAATCGAAGGTGAAAAGTAGATTTAGCGTACGTGATTTCGTTCGGTACCGCTGAAAATGCTAGACAATCGAATCCTGTATGCCTAGCCATGTGTTCGTTTATAGAACGCCTCGTTGAATTCAACGGAAGCCGTTCCAGGTAGCGATTACAGCCTCCGAAACCAACGTCATTGTTTCCAAGCCGCTTGCACACGTTTGGCGGTGCATTTTCCTCCCGGTATTAAGGTATTAGTTTGGGGTTGTTGCCTTCGGAGAAGTATAAACCCCGTTGCAGAAGGCTCTGCACCGGAGCAGGGCTCGAAAACGTAACGGGTATAACTACACGCAAAGGCTTCCAATTAACCCCTTCAACTAGCATCAGCGATGTGACGGTTCAGTGAACCGATTCGATCCCCCGAATTAATCATCCCCCTAAATTGATCTGGATGTATTAGGACTGGAATTATTGAAAGAATGGGTTTTATTTTATTCAGCCGAATCTCTGCTCCGTATTAATGGTTATCGATTGGTTTTTTTCCATTTCTTATTCCCCAGGTTTTAAGGAGGGGGGAATTTCAACTCGTACTTATCTCTGGTCTTATCGCACGCGCCCTCGACCCTCTTCTGTTCGCGGGCTTCTTTCACGAGGCAGGGTCTTCAGACTTCGATAAATGGTTTCATTTTCGGGTCTCGTCTCGATATAAAGTCCCTCGCCTCCCACTCGAGGCCTTCGCTTTCTCTCCTCTTCATCTCGCGGCTTTCCTGCGGCTCCAAGTCCGCACGGAAAATAAAGAAATATATCAAGCACGGCTAAGGGAACGAAGGAAATCAGAAAAATGCAGCTATCTCTTGGGAAATTATCGTAATGAGACGGTTCGATATCTTACGCCAGCCGACCGACCTTCAACGAATATTATCTCGCTCGTCGTCTGCTTCGTTCTCGGCTGAAGGAGGACTTAATTCGTCGTTAATTTGCGAAGAAACTTTAACCGTGGCTAGAAATCGAGCAGCTATTTTCCTGCTCTATTTTCATTTTTCCATTTTTGTCCTTTCAAATCAAATCTCCGCACCTTCGGTCCCAAGATATTTTCATTGGGCTTGTTATTATTCGATTCAATTTCGCGTCTCTCGTCCTGGTCTAATAAGTTTAAGACCTCAATAACCGTCGGTTAGCTCGTCTCGTGGCCTCACAATTCGCGCGAATCTCTCATTCCTCCTAATAATATTGAAATTATATTTCTTCTCCCGGAGGGCGTGCGGATAGTGTATATACCTAGCAATCAAATAACACTCCTGTGGGAGTTGAGTGTAGCTGCTCGAGGAAGAGGGTTGAAGAGGCAGGAGAGGGTGGATCGCGACGGATATCGGATGGCCGAGGAGTCGAGCAAGGCGAAATTAATGAAATATCGCTGATATTCAGAGCTTTACCAGCGGATATTTTCTAGATTCTCAGACAGTTTCGTATATTTTATCCGCGCCTCTCGCCCACCGGAGCGGTTCTTCGATTATGGTCGACGAGAAGTGAAAAAGATCCTATTAAAACTTGGCGACAATGAATCCTCGTCTTTTGGTATTAAGTACCCGGAGTGTAATTAATTTTCTTATCGTCAAATAATAAACGGTTTCGCCTTGACTAATTTGGAAAAATAATTTACAGCCTTCAACGCTGTAGGTGGGAGCTTTGTGCCACCAGGAATGATGTTTATGTTTTCTCAGATAATTTTCATCAAGCTTATAAGTATTTTCTAACAAAGAGAACGGGCTTCTAGTTTCCGTTATCTTTTAAGAAGTGTGAAATAAAAAGGACGGAAAACTTTGTGACGTAAACTTTCACGTTTCCATCGTCAAAGATCCGCAGTTTCAATTCTTGCCTTCTTACAGTCTTGGTTACAGTCTTGAGTAACGAGCTTTCAGACTCGAGCCTTTTGGGGGGTAAATAATTTAGGAGATCGAGGTGGCTCTGATCGCGAGCAAGCGTGCCTAATTGTTGAATACATCTAACCTCTGCAGGCTTCGAAAACAACCATAATCTCAATCAAGACGGGCGTTAATAAACAATTTGAATTGCCGAGGGTTAATGGGTGAATACGTAAGCCGTATAAACTTTTCTCCAAACGGTTTTTCGCTCCTCGTTTCATCGCTACCGTCGTTGGGACTAACTGAGAGGGTAAAAGTTAAAGTTTCATAGCAGAGGGCAACGCGCAACGCGCAACGGGGAGAACCACCCTTACAAGGAATGAAAAAAAAGGTGTTAGACGGGGCAGCCCCACCCCCGCACAGTCGGAAAGATAGGCAGCAAGCCTATCTCTTTAGCCATGAATAAAAACACAATGGAAGTCTTGGTCGAGTTCTGCGAGTGTTTCCGAATGAAATTACACAACTAATTAAAACTTCACACCATTCCTGAGGCTAATCATGCCAAGATTGTATTATTAAGGATCTCACCCCACTTCGCACATTTTTTTCAACACTGTTTCTGGGATAAATTCGCTCCCAAATTATACCGAGATACGATATAAATGTCTCGATTTCGCGGATCGTTGAGCTCGTCAATTTTCAAAATTTCTCTCCCGACTCGGAAACTTAATCTATCGCCCGATTAACCTTGAGCCCTCGGCATCAAAGGTACCCTCTATCCACCTAAATCACTGGTAAATGAAATTAATTTATCCCAGCCAATCTGTCGCGGCGTATCGGTGTCTCGGCCCGCTGTGGGGGACGCGTGTATCACACGATGCGTGCGACAGATAATACATCCGACCAACCCAATCGCGATCGTCAACCCAGAAGCTGCTTTTCCATTGAATCCTCATTTTCCTCCACGGATTGCTTCTTCTTAACGTAACGACGGGAGAATCGTCGGTCGCATAGTCCGAATGGGACCATAATCGTGGGGGAGGTTCACACGATCCGCGTCTGATGTGTGAGGCGTCGCGAGCGTCGGGACGTCGGTTTGTCGGTTATGTGACGCGTGGCTAACGCTTTGCGACGCTGACGTATAGCCCGAGGTTCTAGGGGTGGAGAGCGTGTGCTTTGAATACGGGGAAAGCATTGGCTGGCGAAGTTAAATTGAAACACCGTTCTTCGGTTCCTGGTTCTCCGGCCACGGTGTGAGGGCTGATTTTCGGGTGAATAAATTCTTTTTCCCAACATGTGCATCTACTTCACCTTGGCAACTGGTCCAACATTTTCGAGGAGGTTCAAGTTTGATCGAACAATAACAAATAGGGACGAGTTTGACGTTTTTTCTCTATCTGCGGTTCGACGTGGCTCCAGATTTGATCGTATTTAACCGACTATTGGTCCTGGATTCGGGCCGTTATCCTCGACTGCATCGGGGCGTTGGTCTAATGCCAAACATTAGCGGTCCAGACTGGGTACCCACCGCGCTCGTTGAGGTCAAAGTTCATAATGGACGTCACATACGTTCAATTGAAGTAAAATTCATTATCTCGCGGCTTAATCGTGGATTTCTCTTACATCCTTACAGAATTTCCGACGGGTAATCATCTCGCGATCTGCCAACCATAAATGGGTCAACGGATATTGTACCGCTTGACGATTGCTAGACCATAATGCCGATGAAAATGCATATAATTATATAGGCATAATTATAACGTTTGCTTTATACCGTCAGCCAGAGAGTAAACGCAGCCTCTGTTAAAAACTACTCAAATCTGTAATCGGAGAACCCAAAGAATTTATTTCGAGTATAAGAGACACGAAAAAGTTATTTGGAAGACAATTTCAATCAAAGTAAGAAAAATGATTTTTGACGGTTTCGACTTTTTATTAGTGCTAGTATTTCGATCCTTCCGTATGGCATCGCGACTCACGGGCCAATATAGAGAATTGAAAAAACTGTTCGACGTGACTCGAGACAGAATTCGATCCGCCTCCGGATGCGTCGCTCGCTATCGCCGGCTGCAGCTCGAGCGGCTGCGTCTTGTTCGAGTAAAGAAGGAGTACGTCTTTGGCATGACGTCAAACGAAGATATTAGGATTCCAGGGGTCGGTTCTGGGGGCAGGGGGCAGGGGCAAGGGCCGCAGGAAAAAGGGAGGATAGCCAAGCGCCGGCCTGATCCGAAGAAGGTGGAGGGTCGGAGGGTCGGAGGCGAGACGCAGTCGTGCATAGCATCCGTGACCGGCCTACGAGGGTCCTTTTCAGACGATTCGGTGACCTTATCATCGATGAGAACTCAACTTCTGTATCCGGATCCGGAAAAGTTTGGTCTGAAATTTAATTATTCTGTTGGCCTCGGGTTCAAGTCCTGACGCTGATTATTACGAGGCCGCAATTCTGAGTTTACGACGTCGTTCGATCGCCGGGTTAACTAAACGTTTCGTACAAGGACCTCGTCGTTAGCGAGCGAAATTGAGGAAAGGTGGTGGTCGGAAAACCGCATCATTTCGTTTCTCTAACCTCTGATAGCCGCGCCCCGTCGATTGGGAAACCGTACGGCGTGGCGTGGCGGGTCCAACTGGGAATTGGGGGTTCATCCATCACTGGATATATCGGCGAAATCGTTTCGAAGCGGCTCCGTTTGGCAGGGTGAAGGTCGTTTGGTTGTTCCCCTGCAGGACTGCCGTTCGAAACGTGGCTCTCGATTTGAATATATAACTGACCGGATATGAACGATCCTATGAATAAAATTTAAATTCCAATCAGCGACCGAACAATGCAACAATGTGGACGAAAACGGACGCGAGCGTAGCGCCAATCGCGACGCAATAACGTCACAACCGGTGTCTACGCAGTAATTGGTAATATTTCTTGAAAAAATTCGGAAGATTGTCCCTCGGCATCGTAATGAGCGTCGGAAAAGAACAAAAAGCCCCTTTCCGATGGTTCCTCGTTAGGGATTTGTCGGCTAAACAAGTCTTCCCCCTTTTGGTTTTGGTCGAGTGGTACCTGCCGGTTATAATCGAAGCTCTTCGTGCGGGTGAGGCTCGGGTCGGGATTGAAAAGAAGCACAAAGCATCTGAACCCCGGCTGAAAGGAACGCGAGGTACGGAATTCCACGAGAACAAATATTTCGCACCCTGCATCGCTTTGTAGATATGAGGGGACGATAACAGCCATTGAGCAAGTCAGCTAGGCGAAAGAGCTGAGGGGCTGGTTTTACTACCGGAATCAAATTTATTCAACGGATTTCCATACGCATTTCACCCGCGATTCATAATAAACGCATTATGCCTCAAGAGATCGACGGCTCGCGGAGATGGCTTTTTTTCGTATGACATT
This sequence comes from Euura lappo, assembly GCA_018257835.1. Lineage (NCBI taxonomy): Eukaryota > Metazoa > Arthropoda > Insecta > Hymenoptera > Tenthredinidae > Euura > Euura lappo. The sequence goes on from JAEUYN010002297.1 coordinate 54,581, forward strand.
GTTGTCTGATGGGGAAACCGGATTGAATTACGTTTCTTTGAGGATTTTGAATTTCACCAGTGTAGGGGCGAATATCCCGCGTCTCGTAAACGTCTAATCGTCTGGAGAAAAATTCCTCGGATGGAATCTATATATTATGTGATACCAAAAGGCCCTGAATTCGCGTGCAGACGTGATACGATTTGTCCGCACGATCGAAAATTATACCAGAAACAATTGAATCAACAAATTGAAACAGACTAAGCTGCTTTGAAAGGCCTATATTTGTATTCCCTTGTGAAATCCTTTGTAATCGGTTAATTTCTTGTAGTCATAATGTAAAATTCAAGATGTGTCTTCTTGAAATCTTTCAGAATCCCTGAAATCGTATAAAGTCTTTTGAAACATCTTGGAAATCCTTAGCCTATAAAAATATCTGAATTATATGGATTCTAGGAACCCCTCAAAAAAGCTCCGCAACTTTATGAAATAATTTGTCGTCTTTGAAATCTATGGTTTCCGTCTTTAAAATTTCGTGGACGTGAGTCAAGATTCGTATATACTTTTTGGAATGAATCGTCAGTATCAATTTTTTTTTTTTTGGTCTGAACGAAAATAAGCGAGTGGTGCTTGCGGCGTATACAAAGTGGCTAGGATAGGATATTCGGTAGGGATGAGAGGCAGCGAGAATCCGGGTTTCTACGGTAAAAGCGCAAATATTTGAGGGGTAAATAGAGTGATACTTGATGCGAAGCCTGCTAGCAGACTATCGGTACAGCACGTTGCTTCGGAAACCCTTCTGCGGAGTCCACCAGCCACTGCACCGTTTGCTTTCTAGCTTCGCGAAGATCCGCGTACATACAAGGTGCTTCGATAGATTGTGCACATCGGTGAACCTCCCACGCGCTGCCCTCTTAGCTTCGGTAAAAATGGAGGAAAATTTCCGAGAATACGGTATCCGGTGTACGCGAAGATCTGAATGTGTACCTGTTACCCATCCAGTGTAACAATCGGCCGGGTGCAGATTGCGAGTAAGAGTAATAAAGTGGGAGTGAGATATACCCCGGCAGACGGAGCACTCTGGGATATTGGTCCACCGATGCATTCCACGGTGAGTGAGTGATGTTCTGGTTACATTACCGGTCGATGTCTTCGCGGCGGTTGGTTGCCAGTAGCTGGTGGAGAGTGGAGACTCGGAGGTACGATTTGAGCTCGATTTGACGGGCCTATTTGTCACCAGAGCGGTGCAGGCACGTAGGATTCCCTATAGTGATCGGGGGCCACCGGCCCCGAGACGACGCGGGATGGAAGAACAGCCTCGAAGCCACCCCGACCATTAACCACAATGCCGATGCTATTAGTCTTTGCGATGTTATTGAATGGACCATTATCGTCGTATAATATCGCGATATCTCTCCACGGCTCCGGGTTCGCGAATGCGCCTCACTGCCAAATCACTCGAATAAAGTTTACGCGAAAAACCTCTTTATGAGCTTTTTTCACCCCCTTTCCTCAGCGATCCTCGAAAAATCGAGTCCTAATTGAAACCGATAATCTATCGAGTGATTACACGCGGCCATTAAAAGTCACCGCATATAACTTTTACGGTGGCATCGCGATGGGTTGGTAAAACTCAATTTGTCTCCATTGATCTGAATCTGCTGACTCGGCGAACTCACTTCCCGTGACCGTCCATCGAGGGTGGTATGGGTAGGTATTCGAAACAGTGCACCGTCTCGTTTACACCCATGCGAAAGGGGAAATGCGAGCCTCGACTGAATACCGCGTAATGTATGCGTATGTAGATATACGGACTCGTTGTTCGCTGATGACGATGGCTAAATTTCGTCGGCGGATGGAGGCGGCGGTGTTTCTACCTATGGAGGTACGTCTGAAACGGAGGGCAAACATCACCGATATAATCAGGAAAATTAAGCCCAAAGTCCTCGGGAACGTCGTTGGCTACGGAGCCTCGTACCCGGAACTAGAAGCCAAAAGCCGAGGTGGTTACGTGTGGCGACAACTGCACCGTAACGTGAAGCACCAGCGGCGTGTACCTTCATCCAGGTTATATCAAATTATAAGTTGCCACGGGAATACATCTCCGCGAGTCTAGGTACCGTGGTATTCCCGTGCTTTCACTCGCTTAGCACTTCTAGTTAGCGACACAGTGCCATCGACGGAGCCAATCAGACACCGTATTTCTCTTCCTTCCGGGATTGTCACCCTCAGCCGGAGAATCGTGAGCTTGCGTTCTCAAGCTTGAGGGAATCTCGGTACCTGACGTAACAGTTCAAATAAAAGCCTAAAAACCTCGCTGATTGACTGCCACGCCATCAGGAACCACGCACTTCGTGTCCATTCGAAAACGAACAGAAGTACTCATATCTCGTGATAATGAGAGTGCAGTCTTGATAGACGGATGAGATCTGTACGGCTTTCGAAGTAGAGGGAAACGGTAGATTCGACGAGTCAACACAAATAGCTTTTAGCTGATTAGCACAACGACTCATCGTCAGTGCTCGAATGCTTACTCGAGCTTCTCAAGCCTAGAGGAGAATTGAAATTGCTCCATAGACGGATCATATCAGCCGGCGATGGGCGATATAATTAATTCTGATAAGCACGTAGAACTTTTGTCAGTGTTGATTGACGTGAAGTGTGTCTCCGAGAACCTTGAGAGTCACCAGAGTCTAGGGTCCGAGACTTGTGTGAGAATTGTTGGGATGAATTTGTATTTGAGGAGAATAACGTCGGGCGTTGGTGTGAAAATAATGACGTTTGAGGAAAGAGAGAAGGTGCACGTATCTACCGATATAACAAGTAACCAATAAAATTCTTCCAGATCGTTCGACGTTCCGGAAACTCGTTATTATCGGTGATGCCCGGTAAACCTGAAACGACTCGAGTTGTTTCCAAATCTATATATAAAAAAGTGTTCTTGAGCTTTAATACTCTCGTGGCTCTGCGAATGGACCAATAAAAATGTTTATTCCTATTCTTCACCATTCTCGGATAAACGCTCTTCCTGTAAGCAAATTAGCGGCAACTTTTACTCCTCATAAACCCATAATAAAATATCGCATCAACGCGTGAAACTATTACCTCATGTATGCGGTTTATTCTTTTACACTGTCCGTTTCTGTGGAGCTTTCACAGACAAAACATGGGGGTTTGGGCTGACTATGAGCCAGCCTTCGAACTTCCAGCTATTTTGAAATTTGTAAATCTGACCTCAGATCCTTGATCAGCGGTTCAAAAAACCTTCGAGTACAAATTTCCGTAAGATTTCGAATGTTTTTAGTATTTTTTCCAGCAAATCGGACTCGCCATTTTGAATTTCGCTAATCTGACTTCAGATTCGTAATCAGTGACCCAAAAAACCTACGAGTACCAAGTTTCATCCAAATCCAAATGTTTTTAGTTTTTTTGCAGCATATCGAATACGCTAAATGAAAATTTTGCAAAACTGACTTCAGATTCGTGATCAGCGATCGAAAAAACCATATGGTACCAAATTTAATTGAAATCCGTTGATTCGTTCTCAAGATATCGTCATTTTTGTTGCATTTTTTAGAATTTTATTATTTGAATAGTTCCAAAAGTACTAATCCGATCGAAGCCAAAATCTAATCAGTTCTAAGTTGAGAAAAGCCCCGTCGATTGAGCCCAAGTTGATCGAAATCCGACGACGCGTTCTCGAGATATCGCGCGGACAAAAATGTGGTCACGCACATACACACACACACACACATACATACGTCAAACTGAAAATAGTCGGAGGTGATTCTTTGGACCTCGAAACGTGAAGATTTAGTGAAAACTCAAATTTTCATTTTCGGGGTGATCACAATAACTTCCTTTTTTCTCTGAAAACAGAGAAACGGGAAGTTAAAAAATGAAGACTGGTATTCCAGAAGTTGGCTTGCAGACTGTCTATTCGAATTTACGATACTGTTACGAGTTCGCAACGCGTTGGAAAATGCACGGAGCTTGCATGAGTAATATATGGATTCAATTGACACGCTGGACCCAGGGTAACGCTAATAGTTACACGCTTAGAGCGATGCGGGGTCACGCATAGGCAAACAGCAATCTACACGCGCGGCAATCGTAACGTAATGACTTGGTCTCTCCGTTATGCAACTAGTTTCTAGTGTTTGATCTACCCCATGGCTTCCGCCAATCGTGCGTACCGATCAACATTAATATTAATATCGCTCATGTTATCCAGTCATTCGAATGAATTACCCATCTCTCATGGTTGGAAGTGTCTGTCCAGATCTCCAGCGTCTCGACGTCGATAACGAGGGTGGATTCAATTAACCAGGAGGATTTCGTGAAATTCGAAAAAGGGAATTTAAAAAAAAAATGTAATCGTTATCGAGTCGATAAAGAAAATGATTGATTGTCCATTTTCACTGATCTCCCCGTTTCATTGGGTGATGAGGCTCAACGAAATCCAGAATCAAGAGCACAGAAATCCGGACATTCGTTTCATTGAACCTTCCTTCGTACTGACGGCTAATTGACTTGTCGGACGAACGGGGGGTGCGTGAGTGATTAGGAATAAAACTAAATTCGCAAGCTCCGCAAAAGCGTCACCATCAACGTAGGACGAGGCTAAGGGTCTGTTCTTCCCCATTATTTCATTAGGTTTTTGTTGACTTTTGAACAGTTCCAAAAACTGCTTGTCAAGCAACGTGTCAGGGAATCTAATTTGTGTTCTCAATTTTCTACTGTAAAGAAGCGGCGTAAAATTCCCTCAGAATTGCGATATTTCCTCCTTAGATTCAAATCAGAGTCACGTTTCTTTGATAATGCGGTTTTTATTTCCTGCTGACGAACAAAGGTTCTTCAACGCTTCAGTATTGCTCAATTTCCGTTTTTGACCAATCTGTATAATTTTCCAATTTTAACTCAAAATCGATTCACCGCTCAGGGTCAGATAAAAAAAACCAACGACTATTGGGTTATTCCGTTGGCTGGCGATTTCGTATTGAGCGGACATGCATTTTACAACTCGTTTAATGTAACCTGATTATCCGAATTCGCTGTGCCGTTACCACGGTACCAGGGTTCGGTGCCTCTCGACGCCCGACGCTGAGCGTCGGGATGTACGCAATACATACAAATATAACGAATTTAACTCCATTTCTTTTTTTTTTTCACTACTAATCCGCGCCCATCCGGATTTATGCGACACCTACTAACGAATATAAAAAGAATGTCAAGATAAGCGGATTTCGTGATTCTCATTATTCTTAAACACATACATACAAAGTCTAGTTCACAGAATTAATTATTGCAATTTTTAGGCTCACTAATCGGTGAAATAAATTTTTTTTACCGCATACTGTAGATACAGCATTCGGTCAAATTTACTATTTGTGCAGTAGATAAAATCGGTTTTTATAACCGCTCGTCGAATCGATGCGAACCAAAATTTATATCAATGCGGTCGTGCAGATTCCGGATAAAAAATAGGCATTTGTACGCGAGGGTATTAGCGCCAGGCTTAAATCCGGACCGTAGAGTCTAACGAAAGAGGCAGTAGCAAATATGCATTAGCTCGCGAGCCGCGCTGCACCCGGTCACTTGTTTTAATTTCATCGTAAAGAACGAAACCACTGTAAACGATTATCCACGTTCTGGTACTACACGAGACCAAATGCGTTGCTGGCTGGGATTTTGCACGCAACGCCCCTGCCTTTTCGTCCACAGTTACACCAGCAAGGATTATAGGAAATCCTGCATAGAGGTGAAATCAAAAAAAAATTACAAATGTTGGTAAAATCGGAACGTATTGCGGTAGAAAATAGATGTTCGCGATATTGAGTTAAAAACTTGCGAAAGCGTGGTTTAAATTCACGCATTACCACCTCAGACCCCGTGAAAGAATTAAAACATTCACATTCAAACAAGGCGTTAAATTAATATTCTCAATTAACACGTCAGATGAAAAAATGAATATACAGTTTCCGTGTCCAATTATCGAACTGCTTCAGCTGCATCGATTCATTGATCCCTTTCGATCGCATGGATCGGTGATTCACAATGACATTTGTTTGTTAGTCGGGAATAGACGCTCGTCGCATTCGACGGTGGTCATTGTCAGTTTGCCGAGCAAATCATAGTAATAATGAGGATAATTAATTCAACGCGTCATTATCAATAGTGCTTGCACAGGTTACGGTCCATCACTATTGATGGCGCGGAACCATACTGTCTGGACTACAATCCACAGTGGCCGGAACAGTGTCAACCAGTCTCATCCCCTGGCTAATTATCCTACGTCCCTAATTTCAAGGCGCTAGAACGTTCAGACGCGCTAAACTGTGATTAATGCTGATCAACAAATGTTATCAAACTCACGCGTGTTGATTTCTGCTGACAAAAAGAGAAACACTGATGTTGACAATTTCAACAACGACAAAAAAATAACTCAATAATTTTAATAATAAAAAGTCAATCAAAGTCGTAAAAACATATGTACGCATTTTTGTGGGATATACCAAATTATCATGTATTGAATTATGCTTCTGGCTATCTTCAATATCATACGACGATATGGTAATTGGTACAGTCACAGGGATCATAAATCAGAAAAAAGATACCTGATACCAAAATCTGACGATTGTGACGAAACATGGTAGCTGAAGTTTTTTTCAATCGCTGACGTCGCACAGTGGGCGGAATCGACCAAAAAGGCGCGCATAAGTGAAAAAAATAAAAATCGTCCAATCTGTCTGCAATTTGATTTACTCATTCAAAAGACCTTCACGAAGAGAAAACAAATATTATGGCATTCAAATTTTCGATCTAAGTCCTTATAAAATGTCGTTGAAATTGGTGTTTCCATAACACAACAAGCGGGTTTGGGCTGACTATGAGCCAGCCTTCGAACTTCCCGTTATTTATTTTTTTCTCAGCTATTTTGAAATTTGTAAATCTGACCTCAGATTCTTGATCAGCGGTTCAAAAAACCTTCGAGTACAAATTTTCGTAAGATTTCGAATGTTTTTAGTATTTTTCCCAGCAAGTCGGACTCGCCATTTTGAATTTCGCTAATCTGACTTCAGATTCGTGATCAGTGACCAAAAAAACCTACACTGAGAGACTTTTCATACGAATAATTGGTAAAACTATGTCAAAGTTTGATATGCTACCGACGGAAGTAGAGAAGCCCGGCGTTGCTTGTCAAAAATTCATATGGTGCATACTTATGAGTAGAATTGATATTTTCCTTTCAATGAATGAAAAAGGTACGTCAATATATGATCCAGAACAGAGTAGTATTTGAAACGCACCATGTCAATGTTGTATAAGAGCAACCTGACAAGCACGACTAATACACTGAATGTGAAAGATTGGAATAATCGTTTCACGCGACGTCACGAGAATATCAGTTTTTCGTACGGACCATACGAAAAATTATGACTCATCGCTGCAAAATAAAAGAAGTGAACGCCGGGGACTTCACACACACAGAAATTGCTACACGTAGCGGGGTAGATACACATATGCTTCACACAAGTCTACCACACAATACACACATAAATTAGAACGGGACTTAAACCTGATACATTTACACATACACATATACATACAATACAATGCGATACAATTACATGCCGGAGATTTTCGGAAACTTGTATATATACTGAGCGTAGAATAATCCACCGCCTGTGAGAAAGGTTTCCGGGTTATTCCTTGAATAAATCAATAATCATTGGGTTTTTTTTTCAAACTGCCTTAACAAAGTGGACTTTATTTTGAAATGTTGATTTGATAGCCGAAATTTTTTTTAATTCGAATTGAAAATTTCTTCATGATGCTTTTATATTGATTTTTTATTCAAACATTCGAAAATAGAAAAAAGCATTCCAATTCAAGCAATATTCAGAATAAAATATTTTCTTGTTCAAAATTAATACCGATAATTTGACAGTTTAAAGGTTCTTCTTCTTCTTCCTTTAGTGGCTTCGTCCTGTTTAAAGGTTCATCACTCGTATAGGATTAGAGTCGGTATGCTCTTTTCGGTTTCACGGCTAGTTAATATAGAGACCATGTCAATTTTTTGAATATTTGTCTCAGTTATTGACATACACCCTACCAATGACTGGCATAATTTGGTATACAAATTGGAAAGAAGAATATCAATTTTTACTACGGTTCATTTTGACATGCAGTATAATCTTATTTCATATTCACTATACTAAGTTTTCGTATTATTTTGTCAAAGACTATTACAGCGATGTCAAACTTCGATATGGCGCTATGAATAATTACTATTTTTTCCGTTCTCTTCACTACTTCCGTCGGTAGCATATCAAACTTTGACATAGTTTTACCAATTATTCGCATGAAAAGTCTCTCAGTGTACGAGTACCAAGTTTCATCCAAATCCAAATGTTTTTAGTTTTTTTTGCAGCATATCGAATACGCCAAATGAAAATTTTGCAAAACTGACTTCAGATTCGTGATCAGCGATCGAAAAAAACCATATGGTACCAAATTTCATTGAAATCCGTTGATTCGTTCTCAAGATATCGTCATTTTCGTTGTGTTTTTTCGAATTTTGTTATTTGAATAGTTCAAAAAGTACTAATCCGATCAAAGCCAAAATCTAATCAGTTCTAAGTTGAGAAAAGCCCCGTCGATTGAGCCCTATCTGATCAAAATCCGCGAACTCGTTCTCGAGATATCGCGCGGACAAAAATGTGGTCACATACACACACACATACACACACACATACACACACACATACACACACACACATACACACACACACACACACACACATACACACACACACATACACACACACACACACCCAGACGTCAAACTGAAAATAGTCGGAGGTGATTCTTTGGACCTCGAAATGTGGAGATTTAGTAAAAACTCGACTTTTCATTTTCGGGGTGATCACAATAACTTCCTTTTTTCTCTGAAAACAGAGAAACGGGAAGTTAAAAATTATCAGCAACGTTCTATTATTTTCGAGTTTACTCTGCGCTAAATAGAACTAGGCAGGAGGTATAATAGCATTATGTTTTTGCATGTCCGTTCACACTATTAAGAGAGCTTCATTTTGGTTGAAAAACCATTCAATTATCTTCGGTCAATCAAAAGATATAGCCCGTTGAAAAAAATTACGTGGTGCATTGAAAAACAAACAAAAAAAAACCAAAAAAGGCGAGCATCTTTTTTGCCTTACGGAGGCTTACGGTGAATCTTGTGGGAACTTGTAGATTGATTCTCCGTGAAAAAAGTGAATCTAGTCTTATCTGCGGGGATTTGCGGGTGTCGATGTAATCTAAGAAACAATACCTTAAAATGCGAGAAATCTCATTTTATACATATCATTTACTCGACCTCAGAGATATATTTTTCCATTCTCATGAGCGAAATGTTCGTCATGGTAAAACACCATGACAAAAATTGTGTTATAAAATTACTCGCGAATTGCGAAATTGACGGATATTTTCGATAATTCCTTATATCACGTCTGATCCATTAATAGCCAGTATACGAAACCCGCCCAAAAAGGAACTATAAGCCTCGTGAATGAGGAAGTATCATTAATTTATTTTGTCCTGTTATCCAGGAATTTACTGATTGAAATTGATAAAAAAAACTTGTTGCGCCTAATTATTGATCGCTGGTTCTCATGTAAATCAAGTTTTTTTAAAATAACGTTCGAATTCTGTGGTCACGTGTGACGGTACAAAGTACCCTTTACGCACAAATTTATCGTCTGATGGCACTACGGACAACTATGGTCAAGAGAAGAACATGGCGGCCGAGGTACTGCGTGTCGTCACGTACTGGCATTTGAAAGTTGATCATTTAAAATTGCTGTTTACAGTCGACAAAAGTTGATTCTATCAGTTTCATAGTTTTTAAAGATTGTCTTCAATTATCACGCACCCATTTCCAATGGACATTCGTTACTGCAGTATAATATGAGGTAACTTCCCTATTGCCGATTGAGGTTTTAAAATGACTGAAAGAGCTGGATAACTGCAATAGGGACAGCAGTGGGGCTGAGGACGGTGAAATTAATAAATAAAAACTTCAATTAAATTGTCCCTAAACTTTTCTACCTGCGATACAGAACAGATATCTGTATTTTTTCTCATAATCATACGTTCATCTTATTGTAAATAAACTAAAAAATGCTAAAATGAATTTATTTATTTGATTCTGATTTTGATGAATAATAAACTATTGTAAGTGAATGAATTATTCAACTATTTATCGGAAGTGATAGATTGTAGTTTAAGCTTCAATTTCTGTTCGCACAAAAATCGAATAGCACGTATGGTTTCGTAGTTATCAGCCGATTTCAATTATGCGCGCCTTTTAGGTCGATTCCGCCCACTGTGCGTCGTACTTCCAAAATGAGATTTGAATATCAAAATTTTGTTTAGCACGGAACGAATTCGGAAGCGGAAAGTCGGTGGATTGACAAGTAAAGGTGACCTGTACGTTAATCTGGGGAAAACTTAAATTCAACGTCCCTGAACAGTTTCTGGATCCTGAGCTACCGGATCTGCGTGTACTTGAGTCGGGGGTTTTGCACGTAAAGCGAGTTACTCAACTATTATAGACAAGCGATCTTGCAGAATTCAATCCCTGGAGATTAACGGATTTTGTTTATACGACAAATACGTCCTCAAGTCGCCATTACTTACCCAAGTAATCATCAGCTTTCAACGAGCTACGGTATTAGATTCTCGATATGATCATTAGTACAGTTTGCTACAGTTTGCTACCGTTGACTACATTTCGCAGTACGTAGGGAAAGGTGGCTGCATTTCGGTATTAGATTCTCATTGATGGCTTGCAAATTTCTAGTCGAATTCGACCATTCCAGACTGACACGATATAGACATAAACCCTGGTTTTGGTTTACGACTGTTTCCAGAACTTCCACCCTTATACGTATGTCTGTGGGACCCACAGTCACGGAGTTACACGCGTCGCGTCGCAGGGTCTCCCAAAATTTAATTGTTGGTACCAAACGGGTACGGTCACGTTAAAACATCCAAGAATATTATTACAGTCGCGAATATGAAACGCAATTCGAGTTTATCGCCAAAAGCTCGGTTTGATGATATATTCGAGGAGACTGTTAATAAGCAACGGGGTCGGTTGCAAACCTTAAATTTTTGCACACATTGCACGGCCTTTCCAGCTCCGTCTAGGTACCACACTTGCCGACTCTTATTATCTGGGAGGTGAAATAATTGCGTGACTTTGGTACGTTTACCTGAAAACGAGGTACTTCAAAGTTGAGAGTCATATTTTGCAACGAGGTCAGAGTGCCGTGTATTTCTTTGAGCTGTCGAGCTCCTACTGCGAGTACCCACAAGCGGATACAATATCACTGGCATAACGATCTACTTCAAGCTTGTAAACTAACCCGCTACTCGCAATTAAGGGCTCAAAATTACGATCAAAACGAGAAAAAAAAAAAGAATTTCAAATACTCAAGTTAATGTCGAGAACGTCGATGCAAGTCGCGCAACCGTCGCACCCGTGCCGTGGCCTGGATTCCAGGATTCAACTATCTTTCATTCAATTTCTATAACCCAGTTTTTCTATCCATATTCTGCGATGTTTCTATTCTTGCATGAGTCATTATTTACAATTATTGACGATAGAGATACCTCAGGATGTGCAGGATAACTCTCAATGGTTAATAACTGTGAAATAATTCCTACTGGTTGATAAGGTTCAGTTGAGATTCTTAGAGACTTGATGAAAAGACTTGATAATAATTCTGCTCCTGGCTCGGTGCAGCAAAGCGAGAAGTTGATCTTGAAAAGTCGATGCATCGCGGACCCCGAGGGACGAAACTTTCTCCTCTATCAGAAATTTAATTTGATACTGTTCGTCGATCGTGGCGGTAAATTAGAAAATGCAGAGGCATCCTCCGTACCCGATAATGCGAAGCTTTTGAAAATCTTTTGCGCATGATTGAAGGCATGGAAGAAACGAGGGCCTGTCTACCATGTAAATCCCATAAGATTGAGGACCTTGTTCCATCCATGCCTTTAATTGTCTTCAAACAGCTCCTGAATAATCTATAACCATTGATTTTTACCAGCAAAATGTCATGGTGATATCAATCGTCATCCTATTTGATCAGTGATGACAAATTCTCATATTCGACGTAGCAAGTCCGTTGTCAGTTGTCACTGGTGACTGAATTGAAATTAATTTCCTAAGGTGCAACGGTGCAGGGATTCGAATTCGAGTGCGACGTCAAAGACCATCAATAGAGAACTGTCGATGGACGGAGGATCGTTAGTATCGATAATTTGGCCAGAATCATTCCGGTCACTAGATGACAGCAAACTCGGGCCTAATATGATTATGATAAGCGAATTCAGTTACATCGAGGGAGGAATGTGGAACAGAAAATTTATCCATTTTTCGTCGAGTCAAAGTCAGAGGGCTGGCTTTGGAGTAATTTTCATACGTGGTCCAGCAGTAAAATTTTCGTTGCTAAAGCATTGACCGAAGTGTCGTGAAACCTGACCTCAAGCTGAATGAATCTTCTATCTATGAGACCAGCTGAAAGATCAACGTCCCTGGTTAGAGCTTCAAATCTGGTGGATCGAACCGTTGCTTGTTTCCATAGGACGCTGAATAAAAATCGGAAATACATAGAAATATTTGAAACACGGTCAAAATTTATCAAGCCAGAAACCCCGTGTGAGTTCAAATTTTCTACACGAACCGTTATACGCGCATTTACATGTGGCGATATTAATTTTCGTTCTACCCAACGGTCAGTCATCTCGTTCACGTTTCGTTAAATGTTTCGCTTTGTCGTTTAGCCGCGTTACAAGCACGTTTTTTAATATTCATTTCCAGAGTGCCGCATGCCTGCAATGAGCTACTGCACCCGGAATTTCATAAAGTTTAATTTCACCCTTATCATTTTACTATCCACAAAGCTTATCCTGCAGTTTTGATGTCGCAATATAGCAGCTTCATCGTCAATTCATTGGCCTCATTGCGTACTTTCATTTTGCACTAATTGGAAAATTTCAATGTAATATATAAAGTTACCGCACCGTAGCTGGCGGACTTTGGTACTTTTTTTTAGGCATACCAATCCAAATTCTTGCAATAAATCATCACCACCTTGCGAGTATCAATCGCTGCACTCGATTCAAAATTTATTCAATTTTGTCAAACTGGCCTTCATTCAATTAACAGATTGAGAAAAAGGTCGACCTGCACTCTTGTTTGCCTTGCTCTCTTGGAACGGAAGACTCATCGTTGGATACCAATATTCTGAAGCGCCAGACACAACCACGTCAAAGAATATTATTACTACATAGCGGAGAGGAAACTCCGTAGCGACTTCTATTTCTCAATGGAATTTCATTAACGGATTTTAAACGGCTCTCAATATTGTTGTCTGATGTTCTAACCAGCTGAACCTCACAAATTTACCGTTTATACACGAGGCGGTTATCGCTGTTGTTGCAGTTGGTTCAACAACACTCTCGTTATTGCCAAGGCTTCAGAAGCTTTCTGAAATCCAATGGGTCTACATATTCCAAAACCTCAGCTACCCCAACTGGTGGGTACTAATATTCACAAGGGTCCTTCACAGTTGCGAACTGTTTCATCTAATTACTCAGCCATCCAAGTCGAGCCGAGCCGAGTCGAGCCACATTTTGGGACCTCTGCAAGATCGCGGGCTCGGCATCCACTTATGGGAGTTTCTATTACTTCTCCGAAGCTACGGGTTTCGGTGGAATGCCTAATTCGACTCTGACCAGCGACCCGAGCAGCCAACAATGGCCGCCCCCAAAATTACCCGATCGATTCTTATTTTATCGCGGAAAGCAGGAAGCTCCTTTTTTCCAATTTCATTATTCGGTTTCTCGTGTGACGCGAGCATCACGAAGCTGGATCGAATCATAGTTTCGTCCTCGTACCTGCCGTGGATGACCACCGCGAACACTACCCTAACTAACCAAGAACCCGAGACTAATCCGCTCCTAATTTGCGAATAATTGGTAATTGCGTCCACACTAATGTCACTTTGACAAAGACGCGTCCCTTGTTCCGGTTCACCTGCTCTGGCCACTCTTGCCTTGTCCTTTACGTGTAACTTCTCTAACCCACTCGACTCTCGTCATGTGACACAGGCAGCGTCTGCTGCCTGTAATTTCTCCCTATTTGTGGAAAGTGAAACGAGTTCGCGAAAATTATTCCAGACAGGCCATAAATTCTGACAAAATTGATCTGATATAAATGTATTGGTACTCGAACTTTAATGGCCTCCACTCAAGTTTCTTCGAATAACAAATGACGTCAATGCCGCTAATGAGGCGATGTTGATGATGCTAATTACTCGGTACGAAAGTGAACCGTCCATTTCTCCAGTCTCTTTATCGCTTAGAGTAATAATAATGATATGACAAAGCCAAAGGTAAAAACCATCTATTCGCTCGATCCTTGACTAATGAGTGATTTTCATATCTGTCTTTCTTTCTTCGATATCCGAGTTTCTCGTTAATTCCAATCACACCTACGCGTGATGTCATGCCTACAGTGGCCCTAATTATTCCAAACTATCCCTAACGTCGTTGTATTCACGCCGGGACGTTTACCGTAATTGCAGGACAGAATGGGGTCGTTCGATTATAGAGAATCTGCGATAGTAAAATCGCAGATCGAATTTAGCCGTCGGGGGTACCGGAACGATATAATTATCTGCGTTTTACTCGGACATTGAAGCAATCTGAAAAGGAGACTACGAGATTGAACCTGCTAAGGCAAGTCAAATTTAATAATACGAAATTCGAAATGCCACGCGACGTCCGGAAGGACGATTGCACAAGGTGCCCGAGCGGAGGAAGTCGTCGAGCCGAGAACACCGGAGAGTAGTGGAATGTGAAAGTCGAGTGTCTCGAGAGCCGCCGGCTTGACGGTTGAGGTAACGACTACATTTACGTCAAGTTGACGGCACTCGCTCGCGCCCCGTCTTGCCAGAGGGTGGATAAAGAAGGAAAGACGACGGACGACGTCTGCTGCACGCTGGATTAAACAAATAAACGACGAACGGCTCGCGAGGCAAGCTTTCGCGAAAATTCTTATAACTCCGCTAATTACAAGAGCCTCGTGCAGTTTATGGACAATGCAGAGTCGACTCGCCAACGGAACGTTGTGCGAAATTTCTATGCGTCTAGGGAATCACTCGCCCGACGATACCAGAGTCGGCATTACAAGCGACTCGTGGAAACCCTTCTGAGAAAGAAAAGGTCATTGACAGAACAAAGTCAACGATATTTATCGGCGAGTTATTGGATAAATGGAGCCTGAAAAAGCTTCAACGAAACGACGCCTCGAGCGATTTTCATGTTTAATCAAATGAGAGACAAAGCAGATATCATGGGGACTATGGAGGAGTAGATTGGCGAAAGGGTGATGAATCGTTCGAAAATGAGTAACGTCGACGCGGCTCGGCTCTTGGGGGTCAGAAAAGACTGGCGTATGTCGCGAGGTACTAGAATTGGATAGAATCGGACGTTGGGATCAGTGAAACTGAGGCGATAAGTCAACGTCACAGTTTCGTCCTTCTGTGCGTCTGGTTCTAGTTTCGTGGATTTCTTCGCGAAGAGGAAAAAGAAAAAACCCCTAAGCGAGAGAAAAGAGAAATACTGGAATCGAGGAAGCTGGAATTAGGGTGAGGAAAGGGAGCTAAGTCGATTTTAATTCAACCGAAGCGCAAATTAAAAGGCATCAATCTGAGGGCTAAAGCGTCTTGGAAGATTACGCAGTTGAGGTCGGGGTTGCCGGAGTGGTAGTATCATATCCGATGGCTCCCCGATGGCTGTTCCCATTCCTTCTTAATAACTTCGCTCCGAGGTAAATGTAGAAGAAATTTATATTAACCGTTCGGCAATTGGACCGGGAATCTCAAGGGAAGAAAAGTCTCGATGCGATACAAAGAAGAGCCTCCCGGGCAGAAATCATATTGCAGTTTTCTACCACGAAAAAGTAACCACCCTCCCTCACGACGCTTTTTCCCCATTTCCAATCTGTCGATTAGTTTTCGCTGTCAAATTGCCTCTCAGCTATATGGCTGTCAAACACCTAACGGAATCAATATCGGCGAATAACCTGTAGGCTGATGCAAGCCGATCGAAGCACACTTTGTGTTCCATCGAAATTCAACCAGTATCCGAAAAGGTTGTGTCTGGTGAAAATGAACTTTCTCTTATCTTTCCTTCCCTTGTGCGTGAGTTCGTGGAACTTTTGATGCCTCAGAGCTCGATACTAATTTAAAGCCAGTCTACCGGGGTACCGGTGGTGGTTGGCTTGGCCAGATATCATTGTGAGCCGCGGGGTACGCTCCAGTCTAATATTACCGTAATTACCTGTACCAGTCTGGAGCGCGTACTTTGAGATTGAGAGTCTCGTGCACAGAATATATAGCGAAAGTCAAAAGTACCCTCCGAATCACGGTATCTTGGAACTCTGTAGCATCAGTGAAAAGTTGAGGAATAAAACATTCACTCTCTGCGAAACTGCGATAGGTACAATTTTCAAAGTGAAATTTGGAATTTCACCGAAGGACGGTCAACTCTCTTGACCGCATCTACAGTCTCTCCAAGTCCATCTACTACGACTTGCATCCACGTTTACTCGGGCAGTCTGCGGCCGGGAGGAACCGCGTTGCGGCAGGCTTGGTGATAATTACTTTGGTCCACTCAGCCTCCACTCGGCGTTGGCCGCTCTCCTGGATGAATGTATTTGTTGAGATTACGCGAAATGGTTATAAGCGACCGGACTACTCGGCGTACAGTTGCCACCGGGTCTACCCACTATCTCGCGACTGCAGTTACAACTGCACAAAGGTTAATGGATGCCATTGTTGCTGGTAGTTCAGCTGTAGTACAACGCTTTGGTGAGCAGACGCTTCCTACATTCGTTCGTTCATTCGATCGTTCGTTAGCTCGTATGCCGTATGGCTATTCATTCGCGAGAGAATCACCGTTTTGTCGCCAATTCGACAAAATATATGAAACCCATAATAGCAAAAGTCATTTTTATTTTCTCTTTCAACGGTTCAAAATTCAAATTTCATTCAACACCCGGATATCAATCTTTCCCCCATCCCTTTATTCTACATTCAATGGAATTGAGTAGGCTGCGGGCAATGACGAGATACGAAAGCGTTCGTCAAATAAAAATGTCGATTAAGCGGTACCTACGTGGGATTAAAGAGATTGAGAGAATCGCTTTCGTCTTTGCCCCATTAGTTATGGTGGTACGAGATCGGAAATCTTTGGAAAAGAAAGGGAGGGCAGGGCATACACTTTTCGAAACATGTCAAAGGTGATATCACGGGTCTCTAATGAGAGGGAAGATCAAATAATAGAGTTGGCAAATAGGGGCGGCCTTTCGCGCCACTTTGGAGCACCCCGAAATTGCGAATAGAATCGAGAATCGTTCGATTTCCCTTGATATCAATCTTCAGATCTTTGATTCGTTGAATTCGTCAGAGGCGAGGAGAGTTGGACAATTCTGTACAGCAACGTCATTCAACTCGTTTCATACATGTTTTAAACGTCTGTCTATACACCCTACCTACAAGTGTTGTAAATTTGCTTTCCCACGCTAAGGACTAGTGGCTGGGCAAACACTGGCAGCCAGGATTTGACCACCACTAGGGATGGCTTAGGACGAGTTTTCGGCTTAACCCAATTGTGGCCAGACGACAACGAAACAATACTCCGTCCTCGTAAATAACTTGAGCCAACTTTCAAGGATTTCACCATTTACAAGCTCCACCAAAATCACTGCTGAGCTTTGTATAATCTGAAACCGCGCACGTGTCACGTTTTTGACCCATCAGACCACGGATTTATCCCCAATCTAGAATTATCTGAAGGGAAAAAAAGGGAACGGATCAACATTTTGTGTAACGCCAGTCGACATTGGAATTGGATTTATACCCGGTGGTGAATGACCGAAATTATCGACACCATGGCTTTCACCCTCCAGACAACCCCTGCAGTATGCAGATCGCAGATTGCCCATGTTTATTCGAGACTTGGCGCCTCGTATGCATAGGCATCAACCATTGATATCCCGTTCAAGAGACGCAGCTCACGGGTGACGGAATAGACTCGTAACTGACTTACACCGTAAGTCGATGACCAGTCTCACAATCATTGTCCAAATTTCGATTGACTAATATCTCTATCGCTTCAACTTTGGAGATTCAATTACGTTTGGGATTGAAAGAATTCTATCCGTCAGATTGAGTCGTCACGCATGTAAAAACGTTATGAACATGATAGACAAATATTTTCGCGTGAAAAAGGTGAAGGCACTAGACTTGTATATACTATATTTACGTCTACATACAAAGTGAGTTACCAGCTCCGGGTCTAAAGAAGCCTGATATCGCGAGTAATATCGAGTTGTTTGCATTGCATGATTCCTACTATGTGAAGATAGACGAGGTCTAGCATCCAGACTTTCTTTTGCCCGTCAGACGTCTGGGTGTAATGTTTCACGATCGTGGTCGTACATTACAAGCTCAGCGCGAAGATATCCCCACTTTTTACAGCAACGTATAATGGCATTAAAAATGGTACATCGGATTCCGGTGGGGGTCGGATACGAACGAATAGCCATGCATAATTCAGAATTTTTTCTACCGAATATTTATATTCCCAGGGTCTCCGAGTACGTCGTTAAAAAAGTATATCACTTCACGGTCTTGGTGAAAAAACAAAAACCGAACCGCATACTCCGGGGTCGCCATAAAATCATTCGAAAGAATTCGCGGTTCGTGAATTGCGAATATCAAAGGGGATGAAAATCAAATGAATATCTCATCTGCTACAGGCTCGTCGGTGACCCCGAGTAACCCGTAAATCTGGAAAGTACTCGAGCCGTCACTTTGGCACTGGATGACAGTTATTCAGGGGTAGTTTCGGGTCGGCCAGGGTCTTGGGTGGCGGGAAAATTAAGTGCAACCCGGGGTGTAAGGTGGATATGGGACTTTCGAGGCTCGCAGTGGGAAGTAAAAAGAGGGAGTGAGAAGTATACGGAGGCTGGGTTGAGTTACTTTACTTTATGGTAACACTCCGTGGTCCTAGCCTCGCGCCTCGGTCCTTGCTCTGCGGACTTGTGGGAAGAATAATAGAGCGAATGCCAGGAAAAGTACATCGAGCCGTTTATCAAGATTCTGGAATAAGTTACGCGGGGTCGCGCGGCGACGCGACGTGCGAGGAGAGATTAGGAGGAGAAGAGGCGATCACGGCATAATGCAGTCACCGCAGGACGCAAATGATAATCTGAGATAAGTATCGCGAGCTGATTTATCGTCACCTCGACACTTTTACCGCAGCGTGATACAATCCGCTTGCAGCTATTCTCATCCCCGAAGTAACAGCCTCGCCCTAATTTTCGCTACCTTTCATCAAAGAAAATCATAATGTCCCACCTCGAAGCTCGTTCTTCACGTATTCCTAGTCGCCATGATGGATTACCGGCCGAATGCACTATAAGTAGGCCTGTCGGTTGGTAAAATGGTTACGCGTCATTTAACACCCTTCCAGTGAATTTCCTAGTTCTTAGCTCGAATACCAGTCAATCCCACGTCTTTGCACATCGGCACGCGACTCTGAGCCTCCGTTTCATCATGATTGTAGCCTGTTGAAGCTGGTTCGGTTTTTTGAAGAAAAATGTAAATCAGCCGTGAGTAATTGAATTGATATATCCACTCACATGAACGAGGAATGACTCGTCGAACTATGCTTCGCACCCGAATTGAACCAGGAAACAATTAATATTAGATACATTCGCGTGTAAACATATTCCGTTCATTCCCTTCCATTCGGATTCCCTCGGATGATGGACATTGGGAAGCGCGGGTTACCCGCCCTGTACACCGTTACCGGTCACCGCAGGCCTTTGTCATTCGAGCGTGAAATTGTTCTTGCATAATTAATTAGGACGGATAAAAGTATTCTACTGTGAGGCCGTTACTGTTATACAATTCCAAGCGGTTCCATGATAATGGGAGAGTCTGGTCGGGTTCAGATTTAAACAGTGGAATCGGTCGATCAACACCACGACCACCACATTCCAGAAAAAAAGAATTATATCACCGCGTACACAGTGGCTGTGCATACGAAAGTGTTTAAAGTACTTTTGACCATGTGAATAGGTAAAAGCGAGGTGAACCCGCAGGCATTTCAATTCTTCGTCTCTCAGCTGTCTACATATATAATATGAAAACGAACTCTCGTGACGCAGGTGATTACAATGTCCCCCAGAGGGTAGACCGTAGACGAGACTGTATCTTCAGCCAAATTACGCGGTTGGTACTAATGTACCGTAGTTTACTTTGTAGGCTCTCACAGTTCAGCTTCTAGATGAGAAATCAGACGTATGCGGTGATACGGTATACGAATTTGTTTCGGAACAAATCCTTCTGGGACCGTGTCACCTGAAGCGAGTCAATTCAACAAACCCCTTTTTGTCTCTCTCTCTCTCTCCACTCTCTTGCTGGGAACAATTGAATAGCAATGACTCTCAGCATTGAAATGCCCCGATAGGTTCGAAGTGACAGAGCCCAAACACTTCGAAGTTGGAAGCATACTTTAACGATCCCGAGGTTTCATTTAAATGTAAATGAGCTTGCTCAACAGTTGATATTGCCCAAAGTCAAGCACAGGTGGATGGTGACTGCAGTTATATTCTTTATGTCAATAAGTATCCGGATAATTGAGCAATCTAGACTTCATTTCTACCTCAGTATGTAATTCACCGCACAGTTAGTGAATTTTCGGTCAGGTGACAAGTTTAGCCGACAAGCGGGTTGCACGGCTTCCACCGTGGCGAACTGGGTCCCGAGGGGATCGTTGAATCGGGCTGAAGGAACTAAGGAAGGAGAGATTGGAGAGTCGGGGATACTTTAAACTAGCCAAGCACGGAATTAGTCAGCATCTCTGGGTGCCTCACACTCTGATTCCGGTTCCGCCCGCTCGAACCATGGCTGATTCAAGAGGGCTTTGTGCAGCTAGCGTTATTTCAAAGTGTCCCGATGTCTATCTCCTGTACACGCAAGGGTGCAGCCCCCCTAGGTACTGGATTATAATTCGCGGTTCAATGCAGAGTTCTCCACAAAAATGTCCTCGTGCAGATAGAAAATTGCCAAGTTCGACGCGAGCCACGACGTATTTCCGCCTTGACCTTGGTTTGTGGGGGTGAACACAGAAGTTTCATCGAGGGATACGTCAATTCTACACAAGAGGTTTTGTTTACGATTGTAGACATAACGTAAATCTTTGGCCACGTACGAGCCCTAGGATTGTGCAAATAATCCAACGTTCTCCCGGATCCGGGATTTGGGCTTTGTTTGTCCGTATCGCGAAGACAAACGGTCTTGGGGACACTGAAGCTCTCAATCATTGCGATTCCTTTCATGCCGAATCGTGAGAGACTGTTGCCGACTTCTGAGCTCTGTTGATTAGCAAGACTTTGCTACCGGAATTTCCAGAGCACAACGGTTGTAACCCTGAGGAGCAGTCTTGCTTTTCTTTTTTTCCAGTGTATATAAGCGGTTCAAGCAGAGGGTGAAACGGCCCTCTAACACCTCTCAGTACACAATGGAGCGTTATCGCCCGATTGACCGCACTTATCACCCTCGTGATTTTCTCCGTCCGGGTAGTCGAGGATGAGAAGAGAATGGAGAAGAGGAGCCAAAACCGGCTAAACGGAAAGAGACAATAGTTTTCTCCCCGACAATCGACTGATTGGAAAGAATTACCGAACGATTGTACACGGGTTCGCTGACGAGCTCGGCATCACAGTTACCGGATGGAGTGGATGTGTCAGTCGGCAGGGGCGTCTCTGGGGTGAAAGCTAACGAGGATGTCCCAGTTTCGCTTCCTCTTTGGCTGTAAAGCCGTTTCCCAACGAACCTACGACGTCGTTTGCACCGTGCTGCCCACTTCCGTTTACATCATGCGGTTCTCATGCTGAGTCAGTTGATAACTGACAAGATGACGACACAAGCCACGCCTTTTTCACCCTTTTTCAGATATCAATGTGCAGTGGACGTGTTACATATGTACGTGCTCAGGTAGTGCATAGCAGTGGCTGTTGAGAGAATGCTCGGTGCATCCAGGTCTGGTAACGAGCTGGTGGACCTCATTACGCATCAGAGTGTCGGTGCACGGGCAGATGTATGCGGAGTAATAAGTTGCAGCTATTACCGGAGCGTGAAGTCAGCCGTTAACCTCCGTAACTGCAGTTCGAGTGAGAGGTACAGTGCTCTTCGAGGCCATGATCTAACGGACGAAATTCCCTCGACGCCTTATAATAACCCGAGGAATAATAACGCCGGCCTTTTCAGACATTGTCCATATCCTAAACGGTCGCCAGAAGGACTGCGATTCCTCATTTATATTCATACCAGTGTTGGTCGACGTGGGATCGATCGTGAGATGCACGGGACTTTATTCCACCTGAATCGTGATTTGTGAATGCAATAAGGATGCAACTGTTATTTCAACGTACGACGGCGCTGAAAATCACTCCCGACGCGTTATATCCTCTGCGATGTTTACGGGTTTCCTAAATTCTCTTAGCTCTCAATTATGCCTCGACACCTTTCCGTTATTGCGACTTCCTCTTGTATTTAGTGCTTTCAGTACAGCGTTGATCGCTACACGCGAAAGAGAGATCAAGGATCTTGCAGCAGAGTACGTGATCGTGACTGACCCGTGAAAATCCCTCGATGTTTTCAACGTGCCCCCGGAAATTGAGAGTTTTTATTTTTGCCACGGAAATGTTGAGTCGAGAAATTCTACTGACGCTGACGGGTTGATTGGACAGTTTGGACTGCAGTTTGTGGACGACAGCCAAGCCTGTCTTCTTCCATTTTTCGCACCATCCGTATAACTATATAGAGGACCATCGTCGCCCGTAAGAATCTCAATTCTCGCACTGACCTTATCGATCCGCCACCTTGATTTACCTCCGGTAAACTGGGAGACTGTCTCACAGCGATTTGTTATCTCTGGACTAGAAGCGAGACGATTGCCTTTGCTCACGAGCGCTAGTCCATAACTCGGGCTAGCTGGACAATGTGGACAATGTGGACAATATGGACAATCAAGCTCGTTCACGGTACGACGAGCAGCCGACGGTGGTGGTACTGGCTGCTCCGTCGGTGAGACGAGTTCGCGGGGATGAGGTGCGGTCAAGACGTGATCTGCAACCCGAAGAAGCTGCGTCAGTCTCCAGCCATCTTTCAGATAAAACCTTAGGCAAACCTAGTCGGAACCTAGTTTTGAAAAACCGTTCGATTCACTCATGGAAATCATTCAACTTTACCGAGTAGACTGTGACTTTCGGCAAGGGGGGGTCCCCCCCCCCAACCCTCCACCAGAGTTATGCACTACGTGCACAGTTAGCGACTGTGACTTTACGACGCTGACAGTATTTAACAGACGCAAGGAGCGAACGGGGGAATCATAAAACAAGAGGGTGACGTAACTCCGCGTAATTGTGAGGAAACATCCGGGGTTAAGCTTAGCTAACCTCATCCGGAAGACAATAAAGCTCACAGTTTTCGAAAAGCATCATCACCGGATGTGATATTCTTCCATAAAAGTGTTCAACCTATTTCTAATGGCGTTGGATGATTGTCTTGATCGTAGGACTATTAGAGGGTGGGGGTGTAATTTGAAAGTTTACTTACATACAACAATAAGGACGTGTTAATCGACGGTTAAGAATTAAATCAATTAGACAATCGCTTTCTCTCCTGCATCCAACCCCGATTGTCTCGACTGGACTCTCGTCACTTGCTTTCCGCTCCTGTAAAGCACGAAAGGAGAGGGACTCCACGTTAGTACCAACAATTAAATATTACGAACCACGTACCGTCATACAGCGAACGTCGGTCTACCAGTTACCAGGGTGGCGGCACCCTCCGTTGCATAATTTTATTTATTACCTCTGAATATTCATTCGGTGAGACGGATTTTTACTGCAATTCATGTTAGACACTCGAATTATATCCCGTTAAAGCACTCCGACGACATGAACGAGCTCATAAGCGTATATTCCGTTGAATTTCACTGGTCATGGAACTTCAATTCACCCTTCAATGGCTTCGATTTTGGCCTCTAGGGTCGCTACTAAGCCTTTGAGTATCGATGTTCTGACGTTGTTTCGTCCATTTTCCAAAGCGATAACAATAATTGCGTCGCATTTATGCGTCGGTTAGATACTCGCAGGTTGTATAAATTAACCGTGGCCAAGTGGTAGTGGCTAAAATTTAGTGTGAATTATAGAATCCCATAAAGTTACTAAAGCGCGTCAGGTCTCTGTTCACCACCGTGCAGTGGCTGCATTGTTGTACAGTTTCAGGGTACTAGTTACTACCAACGACTATGGTAGTAACGGTAACGTGGTATACGCGACTATTTGCCTGTTTTGCGGCCGTTGAATAGGTTCGTGGGAGTTTGTTTGCATGGAAGAAATGCGGATGGGGGTTAATTCCAGGGGTGCCTGAGCGAACACGATCCCAGACTGCACGGGTATACGTGTGCAGCGGGTGCAGGGAGAGAATAGGCTTGCGATAATTAGATCGACCAATCACTGTGCCAAAGAGTTTGACGCCGTTCCGTGTCCCGTGGCGTCATCGAATTTAAGCCTGATTACGAAGGATGTTCATATATTAACGGAGAACCTGTCAGTTCTGCAGTCAGCACTGCCACTTCTTAGATATGATGTGCGTGCAGGAGTTTATTAACCCTTGTACAAAGTTTTGACGAGTAAATTACTATCGATCTTGAACCAACAGAATCGCGAGACGCCCGCTCCGCCAGACCAATGTCAATGCTGCTTTTGATGGGATTTTCATCATTCTTTAGAATGTTATGCGGAATGGACGGGGACAGTTTGGAAAATTTGTACGATTGGAATTTTGATCGATTCAGCGAATCAAGATTTACGTTACCGCAAGTTTTGGTCTAACAACAATGCGAGGGTTTGAACCTCGCAGCTTTGGCACCCTTGTGGTTTTGACGAACTCCGTTGGGGTATTTCTCGGGGCTCTGATTTACTGTCGTGAAAACTTTGCCATTAACGTAAATCAGTGTTAATAGTTGATTAAACCGCATGATTTAATTAAAAGATTAAAATTCACGAGCTTTTCGTGTATTAACGTCACTGACATCTTCCTCGGGAGACTGACGCTGATGATACTCACTAAAGAATCATTCGACAGTTCTCAAACGTTCGGGATAACAAAACTTACGGGTCGATTTACCCGGTGGGAAAAGTCACGCGCCTGATGGATTAATTTCTAAACACTTTTCCGCTTCTGTGGCTGCGGGTCCCCGTCGCTAAGTAAAAACTGCCCCGTGCAGTTCCAATTTCAAATTAAAAAGACATCCGCGGAGCTTTGTCCGGGAGTATCAGATGGCGAATTAACAGACGCCGCCCCCTGCAGAGGCGATCAACTTCTAATCCCTGTGGGCAAAACTGCTACACGTGTCCATATATCTTCGCAATCATTCCGTGCGATTAAGCGAAATCTCGAGAGGTTTAAACTTTCCAGTGGGGGGTTAAGGAGCTGTTAAAATTGTCGAGGAGGGACAGACGAGCCTCGAGTTTGTCTACAGCTCGATGAACACTAATATAAATGCAAATCAACTATTACGACGCTGAAAATATATCCAAATTTTAATCCGCACAACTGTTAAAAAAATAATTTGCACCCCGAGTATAAGCGGATTTCCTTCGACACCCCTGTCAATATAATTCTTCCATTTTCACTGCGGGGCTAACAATGAACTGATCTGATTTGTCGTCTCTCGAAAGTTCGCAGAAAATTGAGACCCTGAACCCTGTGTCGAGTACCTGAAAATCTCAGCTATAATCTACCATGGGGTGTGGAAAAAATACAAAGTCAGAAAAGTTTCGGGACAAAGCGAGACATACGAAGGGTTGGAGAGACTCGGATGAATCCGACGATAAATTTGGCAAACACTTGACGAATTTGACAGGGGAACGAGAAGATACGTGCGAGTCTACAGTTAGAATGAGTTGCGTACGGTGCGAAGAACAAGAGCAAAGAATATAATAGAAGAACAAGAATGTACCACCGACTTAGATTTGTCTGAGACGAGGATAGCCGAAGTTTAGCAAAAAAAAAGTAAGTATAAACCGAGATGAGAAAGCAGTGTTTGCAGTAGGCGGAGAAATATCTCGCTGTAGAAGAGCGGGCGAAGCTTGCAGAGAAAAGATGTGCTACGCCTAGTTCTTGGGAATTGTCTTTCACAGTAAGAGGCTTGTCGGGTTGAAAAGAAAAGTTTTCTTGGTTAAGGGATGAAATTGTGCCAGCCACGTGTCTACCCTCCCCTATTTTTCGCCAGTCTTATTTTCCCCCGCTCATGGCAGCCATCCTTCTTTAGCGACCTTTTCTGCGCCACGCCAAGTTCTCCTCTTCCCTCGGTTATCAACCATCGTTTCCTCGTGTCTTCCTTCGAGCCCTTAGTTTGTATAAACAAGCGGATTCCAACCCTCGGGAAACCTACATCGGACGCTCAATTCCTCAAAAGTTTTCGAAATAACAGATACCTTATCGGAGCTCCTGCGAGATGACTTCGAAATGTACAGAAACGGAGAATCTTAATCATGGAAATAGGCTGGAAATGAGTGCGAACTGTTTCGGCGATTCGTATAGGCAGCTGAAAGCTGGATAGTTTGCCGGGGATGTTTCCTGGCACTTGGCACCTGCGGCGAATCAGCAAGAAGACCCTCCCAAAGGGGTTTGCGGTCGTCCTACCCCATAAATAAGACCGTGGTCTATGGAACATATACGTGTAACAAGAACCCGAAACCATCTGGGGCGATATTCTCAAGCCTTATATTTCAGCTCGAAAATACGGTCGCATTGGTTTTGAACAATAAGGTGGCGGTGTGGTCGTAGTCGAGCCGAAATCTCCCTTCGACGCAGCTAACAATAAAGAAAATGATCGTAATACGACATCGCGGATTTGTCACCGTGATAAGAAGGGAAAAGAAGAAAAAAGAGGACGAAATAAAATATGAAAATAAAACAAATGGAAAATATTTTCTCCGTAATGATTCACGCACCGTGGCACAGAAGGGATACGAAACGAGGCGGATGAGAGAGACGGGGACGATAAAGAAGAGAAAATAATGCCTCAAAGAAGGGCTTTCCCAATTTATCTCAGTTTATTTCCGTTATTCGATTGTTTTACCTTGTCGCACCTACGAGATATTTTCACAAAAAAAAATCGTTCCAAAACACAGTTTGTCGTTTTGTTTTACTACCTACCAATTTAGTCTTCATCGCGTCTGTCTGGAAGTTGAATGGTTTTTCTTTTCCGCGAACTGGGTTCAATTACGTCCAATGGAATGCTCAATAGAAAATCGCATCGAGACGATGTTACGTGAATCAAACAAAGTCACCAGAGTTCAAGAAAAAGTGGTGGTTGAACATATGCAGAAAAGCATCAGTGAGCCGTTGATCATTCAGTTGATTGCAACGTACGTCTGAAGAAGTTGGATACAGGAACAGGTAACCATTATCTTCATTGAAGATTCATCGAAGCTTTGTCATTGTGCTACAATAATGTTTGTCATTGTAGTTTTGTATACAGGGAAACTACCAATTCCAACCGACGATATTGCAAATCTACTATTTCAGACGAACAATTATTGAAAAAACACTACTTGAAAAACGACATAAACTATCCACAATTATCGGAGAAGCATATGAATTTATGGGAATCGTTCACGCACGAATTAAAAAGAAAAGAAGTTCAAAATCATTCAGCTCGACGGCTCACTTCACATTAATTTTCACATCAACTTAAACTTACGAACATTCGGATTCAAATATTCAAGTTTATATCTCACATCTCATCAAGATTCTATATCATATTGCTCGCATTATGTCCGCAAATATCCCGCTTAATCTTGCACGCTAGTATTTAGGTCCATCTGATCGGAGGTAAACGTAGACATAATCCCCCGCGAAAAGCACCTCTGGTGTAAAAAGATTTCACCAAGTATATTGATGTGTCCAATCTGAGAGAATGTACTACTTGTACATGTACTATGATACCTACTTAAGGTATGTAGAGAAGAAACTGATTGTATTTCGTTGTTCACAATTGCCAATCGCGGTAAAAACCATAACAAGTGTTATTATTCGTTTCAGACAACCCGGACATAACGGACTCGTGGCAAGGAGGATATCCAGACGTATCTCCCACCCGAGTCGACCGTGCGATCCAGCCGTTGCTGAAACCGAGGAGGAAGACGACGCACAGTGGTTCCAAATGCGAAATGGCTGGCCAAATTGAGAAGGTATTCTTCAATCGCTACGAAATTTGGTCCTCGGGGGTTTTTGGGGTAGCTGAACACGAATCTGAAGTCAGATTTCCAAAAAACAAAATGGCTGCCCAAAAATGGCGGACCATTTTCTCCAATTTTGGATCAATCGCTACGAAATTTGATACTCGGGGGTTTTTGGGGTAGCTGAACACGAATCTGAAGTCAGATTTCCAAAAACCAAAATGGCTGCCCAAAAATGGCGGACCATTTTCTCCAATTTTGAATCAATCGCTACGAAATTTGGTACTCGAGGGTTTTTGGGGTAGCTGAACACGAATCTGAAGTCAGATTTCCAAAAAACAAAATGGCTGCCCAAAAATGGCGGACCATTTTCTCCAATTTTGAATCAATCGCTACGAAATTTGGTACTCGAGGGTTTTTGGGGTAGCTGAACACGAATCTGAAGTCAGATTTCCAAAAAACAAAATGGCTGCCCAAAAATGGCGGACCATTTTCTCCAATTTTGAATCAATCGCTACGAAATTTGGTACTCGGGGGCTTTTGAGGTCGCTAACACGAATAAATTATGAAAGAACGAAATATTGTATAAATATCTACATGTTTGTGGGATATAGTGGATTAGGAAGGTATGTAAATACGGAAAAAATTACGATAATAATACTCATTTATTCAAAAATACAAATTAATATTATTTTTCTATAAAAACAAAAAATAGTTACTGACGCTCAAACCTAGAGGCTCCAGTTGCTGTCTGAATCGCTATCATTATTATCGCTAGAGTCACTCTCAGTATTTCGAAAAAAATTTTCGTTGTTCACAGTTGGCGAGGTCAACAACGCCATTGCTTCACGCGATAATGATTTACCCGGCTTTGCTGGCAACTTACGCAAACTTGAGATCACGGGGTCAGACGCAATCAAGAGCCGCGCAAAAACATCCTCCATATTCTGCTTCCTACTAAATTTTCGGGCAAAGTCTAGCCTAAATGATTTGATAAATTTGTTGCAAGATTCCTGAGCTTCCTCTGACATCTGTCCTATAGGCAGCATCGAAGACCCTATTACTTTTGCGCCGTGGATTAAAATTTTGTGCACAGTAGTGGGCATGTAATACCAAGGATATAGTCGCACGTATTCACGGGCTGTTTCTACAGCGTATTTTTCGAATTCATTCACGTTTATTTCGAAACCACACGCTATTACTTGTAAGATCACGTGAAATCTGTTAATTAGTTCTTTATTTAGTCCCGTTATAGACGCTGAAACCTCGGAATCTTGAAAGAAACGACGAGCAGTATTACCGTCATTCGTGCTACCATATCCTTGTTTCGGTTGATCAATTAACAGTCCCAATTTCTCACGGAAACCTTTTTGTATAGTTTTTTTTACGGCTTTCGATGCTTTTTTTATCTGCTTGCCATTTCTTTATTTCCAATCTGTATGCAATATGTATAAGGCACTCGAACAAACGAATCCACGCATGCAAGGATGATATCCCATATTGTAAGTGTTCTTCGTTAATCTTCCTCTGCAACATCTTGTCGATGTCATTGAATTCTTTCGATGTGGCCCCGCAAAGATAGCATCGTTGACTTGAGGCCGTAGACGTTAGGGAATTGCAAACCTTTCCATCAACCATTGTTAATGCTAACTTGTAGTTTACACTGACTTCTTTCCCGTTCTCAAACCCATGGAAGGGTTGAAGCTGCTTTTCCTGCTCTTTGATGTCATCCACTTCCTGTCGCGTTCCTTGTGCAGTCTCTTTTAAAAACTCGATTTTTATGGGCCTACAAAATCGAGGGGAGGAGGGTCGCGGATTTTGCCACACGGTTATTTCTCCCTTATTTACTTCGTCGACGACCACGAGCTGCAGTGGCACAAGTGAAGTGAAGAAGATAGTCGCATCTGTTTTGTCTCCGTCGTCATTCTCGAATTTTTGTTTAAAAGTACTTTGCCCAGATGTACCGTCGCATCCCCATTTGCAAATTAAATGCATATTGAAAATTCCTTGGGATGGGAGAGAAGTTAAAACTTCACTTTGAACTGCCAAAATGCGCTTTACTGTATGATCTAACAGTGCTTGAAGTTTCACCGCAGCTTTACTCTCAGTTATAGTAATGTCATCTTTGGGCGGATAACATTTTTTTTTCGCCCCCAGCACAGATTTGTACGATGGATACATTTTTGAATTAAGTTCCAGCGCGCCAGAGCGTATTCCCTGATATACATGTTTGGACATGCGGTATTCAACTATTAAAGAAAGCGCAGCATCAGCGGTATAACAAGCGGGTGTGCTACTTGTAACAGTTCGTAAAGCTTCCTTGTACTTTGATGCTTTTGTAGGACTGCCCAGAGCAACGTCTTTCACTATTTTTGCGGCCTCGAATTTACCTGCTGCTCGAAGACTCATGTGGGTGGCAAAGGCAAGCTCTTCGGTACTGGACTGGTTACGAATACCTTCAGTTTTTCGCCGTTTCGACCGTTCGCTGGAGTCCTCAAAGCTCTGCGAATGGCGACCACGCGTCTGAACTGCAGCTGAATCTCTGTTTACGGTGGAGATATCCTTATTGTTATCAAAGGCGACCACTGTGCTTAGCCAATCCGCATTTTGATCCAGAAAAAATGCCTTCGTTCGTTTAACTTTTTGCCATCTGTCTCGGATTTGATGTAATAAATGGCGAATCTTCGTTTTTTCATCTGTAGATAGCGTGTAAGTGGAATGGAATTTTTCCGACAGTGCCATCTCCACAATTTCGTACGCTTTACTCGCACCATCGTTCAAATAAGGCAATAATAAATCGAACAAATCCTGTCGCGTAACAACGACCGCTTCCTTACTCTTCCGAGAACCTGAAAAAATTAATTTAACAGTGAGACAATACATAATACATGACTTCAAAAATCAATAATAATTTTTTTTAATAAAAATTATATTCGAATCCGGTAGACTAATACTGATATTCATGAGAAACAAATCAATCGACTTGATCGCCTAGTGTGCGTTGCAATGCACCGCCTAGTTTATGTGCCGCACCGCACGTGCATGAGCGCGTCTATTTACAGAAAAATTCATTGTAACGAGGTTGGCAGTTTTTGGCATCTAATTTTTGGTGATATATTTACTCAAGAGTGTAAAGAATCATATGGCACCTCTCCGACCGCTTAACAACGTTTAACAACTAACTTTTACTCAATGTGAACAAAACTTTTCTTCACCACGGGCACGAAAATTTACAGTAGATGTTTAAATTTTTCTTTGCTCAGTGTGTACTTTAAATAAAAAATCACAATGATATAATAAAAGTACTTACTTTCAGGCGGAGATTCCATTTTGAAAATTTAAAATTGCTCAATTCCACTCGAAGATATTGCGATTTTAAGCGGTAGTAATTTTAACGGACTAGCTCACGGCCGAGGCTACCTGCTCGAGGTCTTCGTTACGAATGAGATCCCAACGGCTAAACGTACCACCTGCCACTCCTCTACCCTTGAAAGGGACGCCAGGAGTATCCCTCTACCTGACCCCACAGTTAAAATTCTTCGAATTTAAACTTCATTTTTCGATTTCTGGCCAGCCATTTCGCATTTGGAACCACTGTGCGACGCTCTCCGATTCCTCCAATCACCGGCTTGGACCACGGAACACGAACATGACGAACACGGATTATCACACAGCATCAGCTGTTTATTGCATCGATTGACGGATTGTCAATTGAGATGTTTTTCATAGTTTTCTCATTTTTATTACGTATACATCACTCAATTTAACGGATGGTTAATTGAGATGATTTACATAATTTCTTAGTTTTTTCTTTTTCATTAGAGATGTAACGATTATCGCAGCATCAGCTGCAGTTTATCACATCACTCGTATTCAACGGATTGTGAATTGAGAGATGTTTTTCATAGTTTATTATACTTTCACGTTTCTATTACGTACAAGGACTCATTCAACGGATTGTTGCTTGAGATGTTGTTGTCAGCATCAGCTGTTTAAAATATCACTCATTTATTTGAGATGATTTATATAATTTCTCGTTTCTATTAGATATAAGGATGATCGCAGCATCAGCTGTTTATTGTATTTTCATAATTTGTTAGTTTTCTAGTTAGTTTGTTAGTTGTTTCTCTTTCTTATTAGGTATAAGGATTATCAGCATCAGCTGTTTAGTTTACATCACTCATTTAATTCAGATAGTTTCATAGTTTGTATAGTTTTCTCGTTTCCATTCTCTATATTCTTATATTATCTATATTATCTTATATTATCATTACGTATTTCTATTCCAACCGTGCGATCCAGCCGACGTTGAAATGCGAGGAGGAGGAGGCTGTCTGCACAGACTATCTCCGAATCCTCAATCACCGGCTTGGACCACGGAAAAACCACAATTAGTCTCTTTAGACTATACGACGCGAACGTCTCCCCATGAGGGATTCGTGTCGAGAACCGATGATCCGGCGACGGGGAGGTTTGCAATTCTTT